>JAVJGJ010000034.1:7293682-7306939 GCA_035590215.1 Microhierax caerulescens | reverse complement strand
GGGCCACAGAGGGCCTGCAGGTGTCATGGCCAAAGGGTCTGTAGGCTGTGAGGGCCACAGAGGGCCTGCAGGTGTCATGGCCAAAGGGTCTGTAGGCTGTGAGGGCCACAGAGGGCCTGCAGGTGTCAGGGCCAAAGGGTCTGTAGGCTGTGAGGGCCACAGAGGGCCTGCAGGTGTCATGGCCAAAGGGTCTGTAGGCTGTGAGGGCCACAGAGGGCCTGCAGGTGTCATGGCCAAAGCTCAGGGAAGGGTGCTTCATGGTGTCCAAGAGAGGCTGGAATGCAGCTTGTTGGCCTCTGAAATATTTACTCTGCAAGACCAGGAAGACTGAGAAGGTTTGATAGTACATGCCTGCTCACAAGATTGGTAGATTTGCCTCAAATGAGATGAGGGAAGTGAAAGACATAGCTTTATGCTGATTACTTTTGGCATTGAGTTGCCCTTTAAAGCAGAGTAAAGCAAGCAGAGATGAAGACAAAAGTTTCAGGAGTGTGTGAAACCTTCACCTGGCCGCTCACGGTCGATGACTTAGGCTATGAGTATGTGATTTCTTGCCACTATTTCCTAGTGCGGCCAGAGTGAAGTCAATAGAAATAGGCCCTAATCACCTATATTCAAATTAAGAACCACTTAGTCACCATTATCCTATAATTGGTGAAGAAATGGGGCATAATAGCCTAAAAGTTATCAGCCATTATACATGTTACTACATTCAATGGGAAAAATTAGACATAAGGTAAAAAAAGTTGGATAATTGATGGTGTATTTCCATGTTTAACTCTTGTTAACTCCTCACTAAAAAAATTAGATCTCAGAATAGCCGCTGCACATTTCAAATTAGATTTTAGGTCTTGAAATTTTTAGCTGATGTGTTTTATGTTTAGTTATCAAACTATAAGGTCTGTCCATGGACAGAAGTGAACTCAGATTTAAGTACAAAAAATCATTTTTGATGTGGAATAGGAACATCAACGCACACAGAAACACCGGCATGCTTTAATTCCCATTTCAGTTTTTCCTGTGTTTCTTCAAGCAGGAAAATTCTAGTTCAAATCCCATTTGTGTCAATTTGAAAAATATATATTTGACTCTTCATGAAAGAATCTTCATGAACACAGCCAAACACCCTTCCCCGTGGTACAAACTATTTTTCTTTAACTAGCTGGGCATCTCATCGGCATGGCTATAAGCTGAACTATCAGGATATGGTTTGTATCAGCTAGCAGCTTAAGCCCGTGTGGTCAAATAAATGCAATCCTTGACATGAAGAACATAAAGAAAACTTAACCACTTACCCACATACTCCACTGATGTTTACTCTCTTGTTACAGGTGGGCTCACATAATTCCTGCTAAAAGACATCAATCTGAAAAAGGAGGTGGGGTCTGTGCTTTACTTGCCCTGTTAGGACAAAATTCAGAGCTCCTTTTTGGGAAGAGGTGGATCAAAGCTTGGTGAGATTCATTTTAGGACAGAAAAATGCACAGAATATTAAAATTCCAGATGTCACAGATATTTGAAATCCCTGTTCAAGAAAAGACTTCATTGCTTCTAACATATGTGCCTTTAGTTGTGGAATCAAAGAACTCAGATGCTATAAATGCAATATTTTGTTTGCTTAATCTTTTTCTAGTTCAAGCAACCTTATCAGCTTTCGTGAACAAGTTTTATGTCAAAAAGAATTACAACAGATAGACAAGATTACCTTCCCTCCCAGCCTCCTTCCTTAAGCCAGCATGCTCTCACATTGGAGGTTGGCTGGCCTGTTTCTCACACGTGGGCAGGCTCAGTTATCATGATGATGCCTTCTGAGTTTAAACCAGCTCTAAAGCACATACAAGGGAACCAGCTTTTATTATACATAGTTAATTACTTGTTAACATGCTAACTAAACAAAACCATGGTTACACAAACCAGATGTGCAGCCTACTCCACCTCCCTGTGTAGCAGTGAGAAGGTCAGATACAGTAGGTGGGATGAGATTTGTGAAAAGCAATATAGATTCATTACACTTTGGCATAAATTCACTCAAGACACACCATTTAAGACCCAGTGAAGTGAGGTTCTGATTCAATATATTTATTTATTTCATAACTGTTTAGTAGTTATAGGAGAGAAAATGAATGAAAATGTTTTTTTTAAAAAAACACCCTTGCTCTGACCATGTAGCCGTTCAGTATTTCCCAGGGCACACAGGGTCTATGGGGAGTGGTGCTGTCCTCACTGGCAGTGCCAGGATGGAAGTGGCAGCAGCACCTGAAGAGAGCTCAAGTGGAAAGCAATAACCTTCACCCTTAAAACCAGGTGAGGAAGGACAGTGGAGAAAATGAGTAGAAGTGGGACTGGATGAAATTTCAGCAGGCCACTCACCATAAAGTAAAATAATGGAACAAGTATGAACGTATAAGTAGGAACAAGGAGGAAAAGGGTGAGGATGGCGGTCAAAAAGCAGCCAGCCTCAGAGGTGTGTTAGAGGGTGGTGGAAGAAATGCAGGAAGAGGTACTAAACTCCTAAAGCAGCAGGAAGACATTGGAGAAACCATGTGTGTGAGTCATAAAGGGACAATTATTTTGTTGCTGAAATAGTCACATGTGGAGAAAGTAAACACCATCAGATAAGCTTACCATCTAAACAGCTGTCTACATCTATCTTACCATATTCCAAAACTTTTGTCATTGTATTATGAATAAATGACTAGAAACATTTCAACTGGTCCATTTCTTTTGCTTTTGAATCACTGGATAAAAGTCTGGCAAAATTCCCACCGACATGATTTGTGCCAGAATTTTCCTTCTGACTGTTTCCCATTGACACTCTCAGTCAACAGCTATCTCGGTTACCACATACTTGCATGTTATCCATGAACATGTTAAAGAAAAACTGAAACAAAACAACAAATAAAGCAGCTTGGCGTTTTGTAAATGTGTAAGCGTGTCTTAATTTTACTTCCAGGAGTAGTAAAAAACCTAAATCAATGAATTACTCCTATTAGTGAAGATAGGTATGTGCATGTATAAGTGTTGATATGACTGGAGTATAATTACATAATTGCTATATCTGATGCAATATCACTGCACAACTTAAGATCAGGTTATGTGTATTTTGTCTGTCTGAATGATCAAAGCTCATGCAATTTAGCTCCTAACTTGGGTGCAATTGTCAGCACCAGTAGTTATACAAATGTCTTTTGTCATCTTCCTTGGCTTTCTGTTTTCCTGTGAAGATTTCTGCTATGCCATAGGAAACATGTGAGATATTTCAAATGTAGGATTTCTGCCAGCTGGTGATTTATTCCATTGATTACATTGTCATGTAATGGGAAGAGGCAAACCATTTTAACTGCTCATATAAACTGCAGTGGTGAGCTGGATTCTTATTTAATACAATAAATTCAGTTGCAGCTTTGTACAAGTTGTCTGATGCACTCCAGGCGTTACTGCTGTAGTACGTTACATTTGCTCTGGTCCCATACAGTGTGTGTGTACAGCAGTGGTGACCACTAACTTGTGTCTGAATAATTCCCACAGAGGGAAGCACACGCCATTTGCTGCTGAGCGATTTAGTTCACCTATCACAGCTCCGTGTCAATTAGATACTTTGCCTATTTAAAACAAAAATACAATTTTTCAATCTTGTGTTAAACAAGCTGTGCTTTTTGATGGCTACTTCTTCAGTTCCCCAGTTATGTAGATATTAGCACATTCTAAAATAAGTCCTTTCTAAGCAATGTTATTTAGTATTCAGCACTATGTTGATCCACACACAGTATAGCAATACTTTATATTTATTATATTATGCTGATTTCACAGAACTTGTGCCAAGGCTTCTCTGTACATCTAAACACAGATATTCAGAAGAACAGCTCCAGAAGGCCCATTAGGGTTGAGAGTCTGATATTAACAACAAGAATGCAGAACATTTCATTTTGTTCTTCTAAAATTTAGGATTCTAAAAGATCAAGATAAGTCACCGAAACCCCTGATCAATGTGAACTGGCATAGGTAGGGAAACTACAAGCTCTCAAATTACCAACCTGTCAGTTCAACTCCTACCTGGATGCTTTTACCCTATGACTTTTTAAAAAGTCAAACGGTTTAACTGAGGAATGGTGGCTTTCTAAGTCCTGATGAAAACCTGTACCTGCTTCAGAGTGAAAGCTCCTAAATAAGCCAGGAAAATGTGTGAGCCAGACCCCGAGAACTAGAGCAGTCTTGAAAGTTTGGACTCCGTGCTTTATAAGAACAACCTTTGTTTTTATAAGGCAAATGCTCTGGGGGTTCAGTTTGGTCCAGAAAAGGGTTTCTGGGTTATCTCCAACCACTGCGGCACTGGGAGACCTGTGCCATCTTGGGCCTGTTCTGTAAGTTACCCACCAATTTCCTTTAATGCTCAGAGTGTTTGCACCCTGGGCTTTAGATCCAAATTTGTTTCTGGGAAAAGATCCCTTACATGACAGGGTCAGGAAAGAAGAAAATAGGAGGCAGCATATTTTTGCCAGTCTTTCTTTTGCAGTTTTCTGTAGACATTTCCCATCCCATCACTTTTTGTCCGTACAGAGCAGGAAGCCTAGCGAGCATGCAGCATATACTTACGTTCTCCTAAAGGAAAAAAGAAAGGCAAAAAAGTAAGATGTAAAAGGGAAAAAAAAACCCACAAAACCCAGCAAAAAAATGTTCTCCTTACTCCTGGGCACCATTCCCCTGGTAAGCATTGACCCTACAAAAAGCTGGGGCTCTGAAGTCAGGCACCAGCCAACCTTGAAAACGCTTAGTTTCAAATGCCTTTTTTTTTTTTTTTTTTTTTTTAATCTAAACAAGGCGATTTCCCTTCTCCTCCCCTTTGTCTGATACTTTACTGCACATTACATTATTTAGAAAAATGTCACTGGAGGAACACTCTGTGTGGTCTCATAAAATATTAACGACTCCTGAAAGAAAACTTGAAATCAAGATGCTCTTTCATGCTGGGGTATGTAGTCTCTTTTGTTGGCTTTTTTCTTTCTTTTCCCTTCATGGAATCTGAATTGCTTGGCTGTCCTTCCCTTGATATGAACTACTCCTTATATTTATCATATTCCCCTGGAAGAAGAAGGGGACTTCAGGGAAAAAAATGGTGTGATTCTGATGGTAACCAAGAAGTGACCTGTCTCTGCAGCAACAGCTTCTGCAGATGCTAAAGTCCTGTGCAGTCATTTATTTTTAGGATAATGTCGATGAACAAGGAAAGTGAAGGAGGGGAAGGAAATAAAAAGCCAGAACAAGCTGATTTCCCAATCAAACACAGATTTCTGGCAATGGCTGATTTACTGTTTTAAAGCATATCTGAAGAGACAACAACTGGTTGTAATTCTTTTAAGGAATGGGAAGGCAAAAAAAAAAAAAAAAAAAAGAGAAAAGCACCCACCAAGAAAACCTCCATGTAAATTGAAAAGCAGTCTGCATGGGGGAAAAATAATCTGACCGAAAACTAAGGGAAAGTAAATCTTCCCATAGTAAAGGCCTATAAATTTAGAGGTGGACAGCAGTCCTGAGTAAAGAATACCGACATTTTAAGTGAAACATTTGCTGGCAAAGTGGCCGTCGAAAGTGGTTATTGAACGTCTTGCGAGAGAGCAAATTGTGGACTAGAGGTCTTTCTTATATTTTGTAGCAAAGCCAACTTCCATTGATACCACCTCGATGTCAGCCCCTTTCTGCAGCCATTTGTAAAAGGGCTTGTGATGTGAGATTGACGACTTAAATACTTCATCAATCAATGCTTTAGCCAATGTGTTGTTCAGTGATTGGTGGAAAATTCAAGTAATCCATCTTACCCCATCACCCTTGTTCTTTATTCTCTTCAGGTATTTTCATTCCCCCCCCACTCCCCCCACCCCCCAATCTATACTACTTTGGAACAAATGTTTGCATTTAATAGTGCCAGCTTTTGAATTAGCAATAGATGAATCTCTAGCAGCTTAAAAATTTGCCTAAGTAAACAACCAATGAATCACATGTTCCTCTAGACTTTTTTTGAAAGTAAACAATTATTTTTTTTCCCCACTATGAAATAGGACATTCCTATTTTAAAGATAGGCTCTCTGCTTGAGGCTGGAGATAGATATAACTTTTCTAATGGCAAAACAAAATATTCTAGAATTCTAAAAAGGTACATTTCTGGGCTTAAAGAAACCACACTTTTAATGACTTGGGGAAAAGCTGTCCTTTCTGCTAGTACCTTGCTTTACTTTGGAATGACTTGAGTTTGAAGGTGGAACCAAGGAAATTACAACAAAGGAACTGGCATCTGGTAAACTGTTGTTGTCTTCTCAGTGTGTTCAGCATCGAGCTGTCCTCTTTGTGCTGCTCTAACATGATGGCATGAATGGTTTATCTTTCTTTCTAGCAGGGAACCTCAAAAACTAAAACCCAGTGTGCCTTATAGAATTGGATTGCTTCAAGAGATTTTCTAGGCCTTCTGTGAACTGAATCTTCTCTGTGTGCCAGGCTGTGCTTTTCTTTTCCTAGCACTGCATTACTCACATAACTTGGCAGTAGCATATTTATTAAACAGACTATTTTCATCAATTATCTGTCTGTTTTTCATGTGTCATAAAAGTTAGTGGCTTTTCTGCTGCATGCTGCAATGAAACAAGTAGTGTTCAGATAAATGGAAACTATCCTGCTTCTCTTCCTAACAAAAGACATAGGTTGAGGCTTGTACTGAAAGCCACAACAGTAAATGAGTGTTGGTCCCTTCACTACAGTCAATATGATTTTATTCTCGCTGAGTCAAGTTGAAGTGAGGATGTACTCTATTAACTGTAAGGACAGCCTTTCTTTGAATAATTATTTTTATGCAGAAATAGAAATGCTGTAGCATTGCTGTCAAGGTGTTATATGGAACCAGTGATGTATTCAATGTAAATGCAGTTCTGCATCTACATTTTTCTCATTCACATGCATTTAATAATGAAAACAAAATGGAATATTAACAACAAAGTTAATGTCTCCCTTGCCCAGGAGAGCTCAGGTTCCTAAGTTAAGGCAGGTGTGCCAGTGAAGACCTCTTTAAAGGCAGAGATCCTGTTGCAAAGCAAAAACTTACTCTAAGACCCTACTTTTTTAAATTTTGTGCTTGGCTAACCATCTGACATTTTTAAAGCTTTTCCATAACAGCTTTTCTGGGGGTTGTGACATTTAAGCCATTTGTGCTTTGCTGCTTCTTAGCCATTGTGTAATTATGTTCAACACAGGTCCTGGTCATACAACCAGGTAAGAAAGCAAGTTAGCTGAGTAGGTGAACTGTACTGATACAAACTTGAGAGCTGACACTTGGTCTTATGCCAGTATGGTAGGCCAGGGATGAAATGTTTAAAAGTCTTGGCACAGGAGAATTCGACCAGTGAGCATTTAAGTTTTTATTCTGGTAAACAAAAGCCATAAGTAACTGAAAAAGGCTTATCATAAACTGAACACTGCATTAATTTAAAACCTAAAATAAATTGTGGGTAAAACTGAAAGTTTATAGCAGAAATTTACAAGATGACAATAACAAACCCAATAAATCAATAGGAGAGAAAGGAAAACAGTCACACAGATTCTGAACTGCATATATAATAGTTAATACTGGAAACAGTCTTAAATATAGAGGAGCTGGATGGAAGAGTGACAGTCACTCAGAAGGGCATGTTCTGTGCTAACCACCATGACAAAGATTATGAAAGGAGATCCTGAAGGACCAACATAGCCACGCTGCGAGAGTGCATCACTGCCAGGAGCCTCCAGCCTGGTGAGTGTAGACCCAAGGAGGAGCTGCAGGGCTTGTCCCCACATGGAGCTGCTTCTGGAGGAGGCTGCCAGTGGGTAGGCCAAGCCAGCTTGAAGGAAGAAAGATTAGAGTGAGACTAGAAAGCAAAGGGAAAAGAGAGCAGATGCTGTTTGGAGAATCAGGGAAAGGATTTTCTGGATCAGCTACACGCTGGTGGGTGCCTTTTTTTAGTGGATAGGCACAGCAGGGTCTCACACAGCTGGAGGTATCTGAAAAACCATTATTTCAGCACAATTTCCTCTGCAAATAGTCATGATTGAATGGGGAAGGGTCCATTCATTCTCCTTCCTCTGTAACAGATTCAATGAGCCATGATTTTTGAATTATTCTTTCTTTACAGCTGGATGAAATTGCAGAAGGCTGAGATGAAATGGTATAGTATGAGCAGATGCAACTTTGGTCTCATTAGTTCTCACCTTTCTAAATGTTTTCTTTTGTTCTGGAGCAACAGCAATGTGACATAAAAAATATTTGAGTTAGCTTATCTGCTGGTAAAAGGTACCATTTTAGTTTTGTTAGTTTGATTCAGTGACTTCTTTGAGTCAGAAAGAGTCGGCTATTAATGTTGTATGTCTTTGATGCTAATCCTCTGCTTCTGTTATGTGGTGTGGTATGGTACTGCTTGTACTATGGAACAGTGAGGAGTCTGGGCTCATTTGTTCATTCCTGTAAATATTTTCTGCTCTTGATGAAGTTGTAAAGGCACTCCTTGCTCTCTGCAAGAAGAGAAGAAAGACTTTGAGAGACTTAACATTTTGGAAATCATTCAGAGGCAGCCCCTGGGGGCTGAGATCTCAGGCTTTATTGAATGAGCCTGAAACTATGAGTATGTCTCTTCTGGTGCGTACTTTCTTTAGATAACCCTGATAATGGCCCACTGAGTGGGGAGTGATCTAGCCTCACCCACAGAGTGAGCTTCGCCTGACAGCTGTATGGGGAGCTGTGGTGGGGCATGCAGCCCCTGCTACCAAAGTGTGGAATGTGAAAAGTCTGAAGCTTGGAAATTTCTCCAAAAAGTTCATGTTCTTCTCACCAGACCTGAATTTCACAACGGCCAGCAGCATCTCGTCTTCCTCTGTCCAGTCTGGAAAGCTGGGCTGTTTGTTATGCCTCTTCAGTGTTTTCTCAGGCTGATCTGGCTTTAGATCTTATTTAGTAGCTATTTTATTCCAGCCAACTTTTCCTGGCTAGGCATGGCAAGTGACAGTGAGTCACTGCACAATTATTTTTTTTTTCCCTGAATGATATTCTCTTTCCAGTGATTAATCAGTTCTCTTCCTCTCATTTTATGTTGGAATGTAACTTCAAGTGTCTCCTATCTTGTTTAAGAGAAGGCAAACTCATCACATAAACAATACAGAGTTCTGTTTGCTTGAGTGTATAACCATTAAAAGAAATGCAATTAAGCTCTGGGAGGCTATGGGCAGCAGAAAGTTAATCACTATTTCCTCATGCTTTGTGTACCTGTCTCTTCTGGTACTCATTAAAGAAGGACATCAGTCCCTCACTAAGTACAGCACCAGATGCTACTTATTCTGAACAAGAACTGAAGGAACCATCATGAAAGGAAAATTCACATCGTTTAAGTGTGCGATGAAAGCCTTTTGCAGTCATGTAGGGAAGTACTGTTTTAGGACTGCTATTAGTGAAGTTCCACAGGGACGGAGAATATGATGGTGACCTCCAAATGTGAATATATTTGTTTTGCAGAAGGTAAGGAATTAATAGCTCAGGGTAAAATAATCTAATTCAAACTGGTGCTAAATGATGAGTCACTCCCTATCTCCTGTTTGCTTGAGAAGGTTAAGCTCCTTGCAGTGTTGTTAAATCATTTTGACCCAAGTGCTGTATGAGTTTCAAGGAGATACTCTACTCAAAATCATCGCTGCCTTAAAAATTTTTACCTTCTAATGTTATTTCTCTTGACTTTCACCTCTGACCATAACCACTTTGTGACTGTTCGTTTGGATATATTCTGAGATTGGGGAAAAAAAATACTCATGAAATGCATATCTAAAGATCAGATTCACATATATAATTTTAATTTAGGTATGTCTAAGGTGAATTTCCCCCTGAAGAAAGCTGTTTCTCCATCTTGATTCTATAGATAGACTAAACTGACTGGCTTATACATAGATTAAAATTTCCACATGCCTGTATTGGATTTGGTGAGTCCTGCTCAAAGAGACTGATAGTTTGGTTGGAGTGTAAACTGAAGGTAGAGTTTCTGTGGAATAATCCAATGTTTTGGTCACTTGACATGTAGGATTCCCCTAATACCAAATTGAAAAAAGCAAATAAGACTTATGTCTGTTTAAAACATATTTTACTGAAAGTGCTATAGATCTATTTCAGTGGGCAGCGTTATGTCCTGATGGCTGGAGGGTCTGTATAGTGCTCAGGGTGATGGCATTTCTGTGGCACTTGGGTGTGCACAGTTATTGTGCACCTTTGCACACCTGCAGAAGGAAGCCTGAATCCTGCAAAAAGAAGCCCTGTAATGACTGCATGGGCCATGTTTCCTTTCTAAACTAAGGGAAGGTTTCTTAGCTGGTGCATTATTTTTTGTTTGCTTCAGGCATTCTGGTAATTCTGCAAGTATAAACTCAAGAAAAATCAGAGACCTATTTGTACTCTTGTTCAGAAAATTTGCTGCAGAGTAGTGCTCTAGCACATAATGAGTAATAGCTTTTTTACAAGATGGTGGGGGTTTTGGTGTTTTGGTTTTTTTTTTTTAAAAAAAACATATAACATATTTGCCCAACATGAAAAAGTCCCTGTGAAATATATAGGCACAGATAGTATTGGATTTCTCAAGCTAACTGGAGTGCCAGAAAGATTTGTTTATATCTAATGGAACAATGTGGTTTGGAATAACATTCTTTTTTGAGCCACTGGGAAAGAAGGGTGACAAAGTCTTTGTAGATCTGAAGATACCTGCAAACAGTAGAGGAACACTGATAATAATGCATTTCTACCAGCCAGTATATATTTAGCAGAATGCTATACAGTACATTTAAAGCTAAAAATTCTCTTTCTCCTTCCCCAGTGAGCCTGGGAAATAAATTCAGTTTAAGCAAACATTTCCCTGCTGAGAAGTTTGTGCAGTGGCTGTCAGAAAGGACATTTTAATTTATTGGTTACTGAGAAGTTGGCTGGCCCTAGCACACCAACAAAGTGTTCTCTACAGCCGTTGCTCACCATACAAAGTATACTCAAATCATCTTCAGTGCTGCTGGTAGTGTTTTTATAGTTCTGGCTTCTGAGAGCAGTCAGTGCTGCATAGTCCCTGTTTTGCCTTTTTTTCTTTGATGAAAGTGGAAAATTTCCCAGCCTATAAGTCTCTTTAATTTATAATTCTGAAGATAAGATTGACCAATGAAACTACTGCAGAACTACATTTAGTTATGGACTGTGGCCTACTCTTTCTCGTTATTTCTGTAAAATAGGCAATGCTGATTAGATCTAAAATTTAGCCTCTGGATAACAAGGAGATCATGCAGTTGTGTGCTAGATGACAGAGACATGCTGTGACCTGTCTGCAGAATGCACTCATAGCTGGCTGAAGGGATGCTGGAGGGAGGCCATGCTACCCTGCATAGAGGAGAGTCAGCAGCACTCTGTAAGATTTGCTCTACCATCCCCTTCCCTCTTATCCTTCTTTGCTTCATTTATGCTCTGCTTCTCAGTAAATCCCTTGATTTTTGGTTGTGATTCCTTTGCCCAAAAGGGGAAAACTTACTGCAGTATTAGTAGTGCATTGTGAAGCACTAGATGAAAATACTAGTTTCATGGATATTTTACTTGATCTCTCTTTAGAGCTGTAGGTTATGCTCCCTTTATGATATTAAAAGGTTAAGAGGAATGCTAGTGCTATGTCATTGTTGGAAAACCTCTGGAGAGACGATCCAATTAGTGCAGGCTCTCTAGTAACTGTTGCTTCATAAAATAGCATTGCTTTGAAAATACTGTCCTTTATATATGAAGGAGACTGAAGGGTAGGAGAGGAGGAGGCCCATGTAAATGTGCTTCTCTTTTCCTCTGTTGTCTGCCCCTCCATGAAGGATTAATTATTTAACACTGATTTTATTGCTGGGTTTGGCCTGAAGGCACTGGTGGTATTCTGCTTGGCTTTCCAAGATGTACAAGGGGCAAGGACAAGCTGCTTGCAGGAAAAAAGAATTACTCCTCATCCTTCTGAGGGAGGTTTCCAGGGTCTGGTGCTTCATCTCAAATTCAGAACCAATGGCTTGGGTCTTTCATGGTCCTTGATGTTTTGTTGTGACTTGGTCTCATTCCATCTTTGGAGATTCAGAAGCTTCCAGGCCTTACTTCTCTGGACTGTCAAGCCTTGTTCTGTCTGTATGATCCTTGCGTGGTTTGGCCTCCATCTCTTACTCTGTTGCTATAACACTGGCATCTTGTGCATTTGGAGCATGGACCTGTGGTGGCTCCCCAGGCTCAGAAGAGGCAGTATGACAGATGCTGTGCCTTTGGGACTCCTGTCCCAACATACACATGGGCAAGAGCCCATTTGTGGGATGTGTGCCCTCTGGCCCTTGGCTGCTGCCTGAGGAGCAACACATGTTATTTTGAGTATGTGCTCGCAGCATAAAACCCTAGTCTCATATCCTTCTGCTTGCTGCAGACAAGTGAGATGGGGGTTAGAAAAGAGGGAGGAAACAATTGGTATTTAGTTGGCTTTTGTAATTTAAACCCTTTCACCCTGGTTCACTATTTGCATCACCAAACCCAGGCAGAGCTTTTAGCACAGACAGCTGTTAAAAGCCAAACCTCTTTTGCTTCTGTGTGGAAGCAGGCTTTCACCAGCCAAGGTTTGTTTGAGAAATGTGGCAAAAGGTGGTGAGCCACACAGGCTGGGTAGCCCGCTCTGTCCTGCTGCATTGCCCCTCCAGCTTGGCTGGCCACTGCATGTAACTAACATGAGTGCCCACACTGGGTGCAGCAGAGTCCCAAAGCAGTTGAAGACACCAGGTCCAGCTAGTCTGAGGGTGTTTGATCCCTCCTAGGGCTCCTGCAGGCCATGCACTGCATTTGTGGAATGGGAGCTCTACTACACCTGGAGTCTCCTCTGCTTGGGAGCAGAAGATGCCCAGAGCTAAGCTGTGCACAAATATCCTGGCTTTTGTAATATAAACGGGAATCTGTTTTTTTCCTGCATGGTGGTGTGTGTTTCTTGTGCATTTAGAACAGGTAGAGGTGGTAGTTTAAAAGCTGTCTCCCAGAAGGAAAAAGAGAGAAGCTCCTGGGGAGGGCCATGAGTGCAACAGCACTGGTGTGTGTTTGTGAAATTGTGTTTTCAGTGAAATGAATGGTATGACTTAACTTGCTCTTCTATTTCTTCTGTTCCTGCTTTATGCTGTGCTTTTCTGGTAAAGCTTAGTAATACCCTTTCTTTTAAGGTTTCCCTAAACCCATGTTAGGTC
>JAVJGJ010000034.1:7273327-7283707 GCA_035590215.1 Microhierax caerulescens | reverse complement strand
TCTGGAAAGGTATTATCAACTTTGGTAAATGTGACCTTGATCTCATTCTTTGTCACACTGTTGGGAAAGCGCCCATTAGATTTGATGACCAAAATGCAAGCCTGAATTTGTAATGCATTCCCAATGAGGAATATTTCCAAGTTTGGAGCAACTGCCATTCGTAGCACTAGCAAGTGAAAAGAAAAATCAACAAATTATTTATCATTGCCCTTGCTTTGTTGTGAGCACTGAAGTAGCTGAAGTGCAGCCCCTCTGAGCTTGTGTTCAGCTATGTGAGGTGTGCCGCTGAGTCTGCTGAAGAGACTTGTTCTGACAGTGTGTCATCCCCAAAGTGCATGGTGCGTTCCCAGGTAAAACTGCAAAGGAGTATCTGCCCTCGGCTTGGAGTTTGAAGGTGTACGTTTTGCAGTGCTGTACTCAAATTGCATTGTGTGTTGGAGAAATTGGGATGACCATTCCATTGTACAAAAGAAGCAGATAGGTGTTATTTTTGTCCTGTTTGCTGACGTTTGGAAAGCCCCCCACTGACAGCTGGCCCGTACCTTGCTGTGAATGACTGTAGAGTTGCAGCCTGCTTTTCTGGGTACATTACCCTACACTTCCAGAATTTGTAGTTGTTGGTGCTTCCTAGAACATTGGGTGATGCAGTTTCACTAATCCATTTGCTCTGATAAGCTCAGTAAGTGGATTACAAGGTTTTTCTGTCACTGTAGATCTTGATAGCTTCACAAAATATTTTTCATCTTATACAGGAGAGGTAAACAGAAGTACAGATATCTGTATTTTCATCTAAGTCTAATGAAGAGAACTTTCTCTACTTTGCAGGGTCAGAGAAGCTGTGTCTTAAATTATTTTTCCATCATTCCTTATTTGTTATATAGAGATGAGACATCAATGATTTTGTGGCTTCGTCTCCTGAAACTGATGACTTCTGTTCTAGTTGAAGATGAGACACTCATTGTAGGAGGTTTTGCAGCCTGAAGAGTTTTTAACTCTGTTATGATGCTTTTATGCTTTTCCAGTTAAAGCCACTGAAAAACATTTTTTTTTCGCAATCTTAAAACTTGCCTTGTTTTCTGCAAACATTACGGTGGTTGTTTTTTGTGAAGTTGTGCTTTTTATTAAAGTGACAGTAAAGTACAGAAGATTTTGTTAAATGATTTTTTATTATGATACACAGTAAATGGTACATTGAGGCACTGGTTCATTTTGTCTACTGTTAAGACTTGATTTGAGATGTTAATTAGTTGGGAATAGTCCTTCCTTGCACCATCACACTAGCTTTATTTATAGCAAGAAGCACCACTCAAAATATTTTTTTGAAATTTGTTATCACTCAGGTGTTGATTCATTTTACTGTTTATTTCACCAACAAGTTTTTGTTGGTATTTTTGTAATTCTTGTGAAGTTACTAGTATACCATCTATGTATAGTTGAGAGCCTTGTTTTGTATTTCAGAATATAATGACCCTGGGCTGATTTGAAGAAATTATGCCAGTGTTAAACGAGAGTCAAAGTCAGGCAAAGACTTCTGAATACATATAAATGTCTTTTGTTGAACCAAAGAGCAGGGGAGTGGATCTCTGACTCAGCTCCCCTCTCTCCCAGCTGCAAGCTCACAGTTTGTCAGCAAAGTGCTATGGGAGGGAAAAATGAAGGCCAAAGTCATCAAATCTGTGGAGCCATGCCAGAAACCGTGAGGAAAATCCACCCAAGATAATGTTAAAGAATCACCCCCAAAAAGTGAGAGGAGAAGGAGGATTGGGGAAAAGATGACATTTCAAGAGTATCAACATGGTCGTGTATGATGGAACTGTTGGACAGGGCAGTGGGAACAGAGTGGTGTTTCTGAGACTTGAGTAAGACGAAGTCATTTGTCTTGGTTAGAACAAATTTAGAGAAATGCCAAGTGAGGGATAGAAATAGTAAGCAAGAAGTATATTAGAAAGTAGTTGAAATGGAAGACCAAAGTATAGTTGAAGGTCAGGAGCTTTAAAAAGGGAATGACTGAATCATGTTTGTACTCTAAGAGAGGAGACTAGAAAAGGCCAAAAACATCTGAAAGGAACTGCAAGGAAAGAGTAAAGAAGGGATAGAAAATAGAAGTTGCAGTAGGATTAGTAAGCACCATGTGCAGCCTCAGAAGTCAGGAGTCTGCGCCTCTCCCAACAGAGCTGGGGAGGAGTGAGAGAGGGGAATAGAAGGGGCAAGCTAAGAAGGGAGACAACTCGTGTGTTGTTCAACCTGTAAGGGAGAGGTACAAGATTCTGTGTGAGGAAATGACACCACAGGTAATTTACCTGCCACCTGCCTTACCAGCAATTATGCACGTCTTGCACGCTTCTACCATACTTCCCAATCTTTCCCCAAAACTGCACGGCTTAGTAATGCTTCCTGTGTTTTATTCTGTTATTTTAAAGTTACTTTTACTGATGTAATGAATTGTATCTGTAGCTTTCCTTCTCATGGCCCTATTTGATGAACAAACAAAATTCCAGTTCTGCTGTCATTTGATCAAGAAGAGAGAGGAGGGAAGATGTCTTGTGTTGGTGACATTTTTGTACTCAGTAGTCTTTGTCCTTCATAATAATGCATCAGAGTGTCACGCCCCAGTCTGCTCTGATGAGGCAGACGCAGATGAGTGCCAGGAACAGAGCAGGATGTCATAGAATATAAGAAGAATGAAAAATATGCATTTTTTTGGTTTATATTTGATTATGTTCTTGCATGAAAAGCAAGGGAAATATTTTGGGTTTAAGTAAGATAGCCTTGCTTGTATAGCAGTTGTCTGCTAGTGAGGTTGTTGCCTTCTTTTCCCTGCTGCCATTTCTTCTGCCTCTAGCATTCATTGCTAGGCTCCCAATTCAGCCTCTTCCTGCTGTTTACAGCAGATAGTGGCAGTGGGTCCCTGCTTCTGCCTTCTATTACTATATGCTTTTTCCAGTTTTCTACTAGAATGAATGAGAAGGGATTTTGGTTCACTTTGTGTTGTGTACTCTGTTGTATCTTAAGCTATCTGCAGCTTCTCAGTGTTTGCTCACAAATTCAGTCCATGATCCTGTTGGCAGTTGGATGTTACGTCCACTCAGATGAGAGTAGTAGCTTCAGTAGCTTTGTGGACCCTCCTGCTTAGCTGCAGCACAGTCTAGTTAAATGCCTTGCCTTGACTGTAGGGGCAATAAGCACAGGCTGGAGGGCACAACATTGCAAATAAGGGTGTGAATAGGCCCAGTCTCTTCTCCCACCCTAGAGGTGAGACTGAAAAATTTCTGAATAGCATTTTGGAAGAAAACTTTGAAGTTTAGGTTAACAATATCTTTTTTTTTTATTATTATTATTTTTTTTTAAAATATGGCAGTATGTGGGTTCAGAAACTCTGCTTAGAAGAGCTGTAGTTTGCACCTGCCTGATGCTCTCGTTCTCTCACAGGCTGGGTCCTCTGCAGAATTTGATTCTTTGCCATGCACTACAAGGTACCCGCAGACATGTGAGATGTTGCTGTATCAAGAAGCACCTATCAGTAGGAAGTGGGAGCACCAGGCATTTTTGAACCAGCCAGTTTTGTCTCTGATGTTGATATGTTCCAAATCTCACCCAAAGTGTGGACCATTGCTTCTCGTTCCTGCTCTAAGCAGGACGTAATAATGCCATGTTCAACACAGACTTCTGTCCATATAGAATTGAAATGGGTTTGGTGTTCCTTATCAGTCTCACATAGTCACACAATGTAGTTTAATCTCCTCTCAAAGACAAGTGCAAAGATGTCCCCTGTTCTTTTCTGATGTGAGAAGAATGGGCACGTCTAATGAACTGTTTATACCACTTTCTGGAGCACTTTTATTTTCCTTAAACATCTAACATCCAAATTAATTCACTTATCTATTTAGGTTGTGAGGTCTGGTGAAGCTTGGAGCTGTGTGAGTGGGTGTTTCCATGAAGGAGCTGCCAGTTGAGCTGAGCTGACTGCAGCAGATCTTTCTAGAGGATACTTGTCAAGAGGATGAATGGATAGCATGGGAAGGATGCAGTATATCTTTAGTTTAAGGAAGAAAACAGCCTTCTGTTTGTGGTCAATCCAGAATTGAAAGTGTCAGCCGCAGAGTACACCATGTTAATCCATGGTTTCACTATCGCAGTACCTTCTGATTAGTATTGCGGTGGAACAGGCTTCCAAAGCATATCCTAGGGCACTTCTGTTATCTTAACATGAAAGCCTTAGGAACCTAAGACTGAGCTGCTTACTCTTAGCTTTACTGTGTAAACTTGCGTGTGTCCTGTATGCTTGAAAAGGAATTAATTTTCATGACAAAAGAGTACCTGTGTCTAAGTCTAAAAATATCTTTTTTTCCAAGTTTTTTCCAAGTTTAAAATCATCAGGTCAAACCATACTTGACCCCATTTGTGCTCAAAAATGCTGCTCAGGCTAGTACAGGTAACAAAAGTTTTCCAAATGGGTATACATCAGTACCAGCTTTCAGTGTAGTTCAATTTACCTAAACTGAATGTCCATTGTTATGTAGAATTGTGTGTGCTCCTGTTTCATTTCAACTGAATAATGAATATATGCTATTACTGATTATATTAATATGTAATTATTACCATGAGAGTCTAATCCCCTGAAACCATTGGTCACTTGGTGTATGTTCATTTAGCTACAAATGCTTTTCATTTTCCATTTGTATTTTATAATTTAATTGCTTTACTCTATTCAACATCACCCTTTTTTGATCTCCTGTTAATCATTATTTAGAATGAGAATTAGCCCTTAAGCAAACAGTGCCCCAAATCTATCTTGCTTCTTTGTGTGTCATGATGACCTTGTATTGGACAGAAAAAAAAAATTAGCTATTGCTTTAGATTTATAATAAGAGTTCTCTTAATTTTATTTGAAAATTGCAGTTGAAAAAAATCTTAACATTTATTCATATTCTAAATCAACAGATTATATTTTTTAAGGACCTCAGATTTTAGAAAGTCCTTATCTTCTGAAAGCCTGGTGGAAACCTTTCCTTAAACATAAAATAAAATACATTCCACAGCTCTTTTCCTAAAAGAGATCTAGGCATGTACAATATCTATAACCTTTGAAGGGAATAAAGTTTGTAAGCATTGCTATTCAAACTGGGAATCAGTGCCCATGGCAGTGATATATGTGGACAATTTGACTCCCAAAATCACATGACAAAGAGCAGTATCCTCCCTGGAGCTGTTTGAACTGGGCTGTGGGATGGTAGCAGCAATAAAAAGACAGGGATGGGGGAGCTGTCTGATACACTTGGGAAACGAGGGTAGCTCTGCAATTCCCCCCTTGCTGTGTGTCTTTATTTTCCTTCCAGAGGAGTCTTGGACGTGAGGCTGAAGGGGTATCAAGGTTGTCTGGAGTCCTTTGGAGAAGGCCAGCACATACAGCTGGGGTTTGGGTTTGCAGGCTGTGCAGCTGTGATAACCTTCTGCGCTGTTAAGACAGCAGCCATTGCTTGGTGCCCACTTGAGAGAGGCAGTCCTGTTCCTCCTAGTTGGTAGAATGGCATTTTCTTCACTGCACGGAACTGGATTTGCAAGCCCTTAATGTTTACTTGTTTTGCCATAAAATTAATGAGCATCCACCCCCTTAAAAATCTCAAAAGTTTGCCTTTGGCAGGTTGCCGCCCAAAGTCTTGACAGCACTTTGGGTGCTGATGGTCTGATCGGAGTGTCTTCTCATTCCCTCCTCCTTCCCCATCTGTTTGTATCCACCTCTTGTGTTACAGAAATAAACTGTTTGGGGTAGGAACTGTTTTTTTTTCTGGGTTTGCTTGGTGCAATGCTGTCTGGTGCACAGCTTCTCTGCGGTATGAGTTAGCCCATGCTGGTGGCTGCTACACCATCTCCTCTATCCAAACAAGTTACTTGAACATGTAACTTGCATGCTGCAGCGTATGCGTAGCATATGATAATGCAACTAACTGTCATGCTTTCCTGTATATAACCTGCATCTCAGATCATCCATTTATACTAGTAACTCTGGCAACTTGCTTAAAATCAGACATTGAAGCAGAGGCACTGTTGAGGAGGTGAACAAAGGTATGAAAGATCAGATGCTGTGGAACATGTAGGGAAAAATAAGGTCTGGTGCCTCCTCTTCAGTATAATCTGCACTGCTGCCAAATCATGAAGGGAGGAGTGATGGGAAGCTTATGCACTATAAATATGAAAATGTAGCTGTATTTTAAGAAATTTTAAGATACTTCATAAAATGCTGCTCTTTGTCTACTGATTTACTGTGATCTGAGATGATACAAGGAACAAAGGAAGGAAACTGGAGGCTCAGTCTACAGTAGCAAATTCTTTACTGGTGTGCCTTTGAATGTGTTAGTTAAGATTCATTAAACAGTGCTTTAGGGGTTGTAGCCATCATTTAAAAATGCGTCCTTTAAACAAACAAGAAATATTATAGCCAAATGCAAGGAAGATAAAATATAAATCAGGGTTCTTTGGTTGCCCTTTATTAAGGATTTGTCTGTAAGCAATTTTACAGCAGACTGCATAGTCATGTATATTTAGTGGGCTTTTAGAAACTGGGCAGATTGTTGTTTAGGAATATCAAAGAACTTTTGTAGTTATTATATAGCTCTGGTGAACAGTCATTAATAGTCTTAAAAATAACTGGGGACAGATAACATAATAAACTGCCCCTGGGACGTATTTCTGTTTTATCAGCCAGCAGTTATAAGTAAAAGGCAGAAATGGTGCTTCTAGCTAGTTTTGTTTAAAACAGCAGGAATGAAGAAAGAATTATCAGGATGTGAAAAGCATTAAATCATGGCAAGAAAATTCCTTTCATCTTTACTATGGCTGTTGACTGTCAATAACTGAGATTAATGCTACAGGAAACAAAGCAGAAATGTTAAATATAATGACATTTAAAGAGGAGCAATAACCAGTTTATTAAAGGAAAGTGGTTTGAACTCTGTGAGGTTGGCAAATAGAGTTTCAGAAGCATTTTAAGATACTTTTGCCTCATCTAAATCATCACAGGAGTAAATTAAGATATATCCTGTAAATGAAATCTGGTCTCTCTTTGTATTATCTCCTCTAAAGAATATGCATACTCCTAATTTTTTAAAGGAACTTAGAGGTCCTGACTGTGAGCCTGAAATTCTGTATCCCCAAAAATTGCCACTTCAACAACTTTCCTATCTGATGTGAATACACTGAAACGAAGGCTGCTTTAGCGGTCTGTGTTCCATTAAGAATGAAATTGAGCTGGGTTGGTTTTTTAGCTTGCTTTTCTGTCCCGTAGCTTTCTCCCTTTCCCAAATTTAATTGCAGCTCCTGACAATGCTTGGTGCTGCTGCTCACAGGGAAGTGCAGACCCAGGCTGTCAAGAGCGGCTCTGTGCTGCCAGCCAGGGAAAGTGCCTAGCAGTTTAGTTCAGCCACTGTTTTCAGTTAGTTGTGTGGCATTAACCTGGGTGTCTCTCCCTGCAGCGAATTAAATTCTTACAAGTTCTGCAAAAATTATCTTTAGGACTTCTAAGCTCCATTGCCTTGGGAAACCTGCCCAAAAATGACTCATGGTCCAGTGACCTTGGCAGAGACAAAAAGGCTTAACTCCCAGCTTAGTGGGGGAGCTAGAAGGAATTGAACCTCAAAGAGCTTGGTTGGCAGAGGTGTTGGTTAGAGGCTGTGGATGAGGATCTCTGTAGTTCAGGGTGCTCCAGTATTTTACTTTGTAAATTGGGTGGAAGGGCCCATCTGTGCAGAGTAGGTGGCTGTAGAATGACACTCTGATTGCTTGTGAACTGAATGCCTGTAATGAACTTATGAGGCACGGTGCCATTTACCACTTTCCTACTGCTACCACCTTCTCCTTCTTGCCTGAATGTTGCATTCACTCCATTAATTCTCTCTCCATGAATGGTATCAGTTTCTGTCACTCAGCTAAAGTCCTCCTATGTGTTCTCTACCAGGCCAACTGTGCATGCCGGTCTGTCTTTGTGTACCTGTTTCTTTTAATGAATTAATTCCAAGGCTAGATGATCCCTCCAATGAAATAATTCAGTGATAAGAGGAAGGTATTTCTCTCTAATGTTCATTTAATTTGGTTTAATGAATAGTCTTCTAGACCATTGATATTTTGGAAGAAAGCCCACCCTAACCTATGACCAACTGAGAGCAATAAACATATTTGGGACTGGAAAGTTAAAACTAATAGATCCAAATAGGCTTTTGAAGTTGATTAGTAGAAGTAACTAGTTTCTCTGGAAATGTGTAGCCTTTAGATACAAGTCTTAGAGGGACATTTGGCCTTCTTTTCTTGCCTAATGCATGAGTGGCTTCTGTTGACATAAGCAGGACATCTCCCGCATGGCTTTGGGATGTCTATCAGCAGTGCAGAGCTGTGCAGGGTACCTCAGCAGGCTCCACATCATCCCTGTGCTCTCTTCCTGCCAGTTTTGGGCATCCTGTTAATCACTGGAACTGTCTCTATACTGCTAGAGTGAAAAATGAGTTTTGCCACTATTGTATCTCGTTGAGACCAACTTGCATCAAATGGTATGAAGGCTGTTTTCTCTTAAAGGATAGTGTGAAACTTTACTCATCTAAGAGATGAGAAGCAGAATGCGTTCAAATGTGAGTGGGGCCAAGGACTATTAATGCATAATGGAATATGGCCCTTGAAGATACTTGTTTGGGAACAGCTTTCATGATGATGTACTAAATACTCTAATAGAAAAAAAAAATCCACAGGCATTTAACAGCAGCTGAAGAAACAACAGAGGGGATCAAAGAGAAATGACATAAAGGCTGATAGCAAATGGGGGTGGTAGCTGGGGAAGTACTATTGACCTTAAATGTAAATAATTTAGATTATGGTTTCTCCAGAACAGGCAATATATGCACCATTTTGTTTAGCATTTATCCCTTTAGTGATAATGACCCTCTGCAACACTAATAGAAAGTATAATTAGCCACAACAAAAACTTCTGTGAAGAAATTATTTGAGCCTAATATCATATAGAAGTTTACATGCCTCTGCTCTTTGGAGGATTTGTGAATTGCTCAGTGGGACCAGAGGCTTAACCATATTCAAGCACTTGGTGGGACTATATGCCCTTGCTTCAAGGCCTTTTTGTTAATTAAGAAAGTAGAATTGCTTTGTGTCATCTGACAGCCTAGGTCTAATGATACTGCTTACAGCATGTGTGTGTGCTTGTTGATCTTATATACATAACTGTGAGGCGAGAGGGGGAATGAATAGTGCTGATAGCTTTTCATAAAGGCAGACCGTAGCCTTGCTGTTTGAATGGCTCGTGAGCATGGCTTAAACTAGAATCAGGTACAGCTACATGGCTTGAGTGACTGCATTCTTTATTTCATAAAACTGGGATTCAGTAAACTTATGTAGTCTTCATAGAAAAACCCAAGAGTGATGTAGGAAGCATCACATGACATTGCCTCTGAAAGTCAGTGTGATATCTCTGTACCATGTGATAGATGAAGTGGATTTTCCTGGTTCTGCTGCATAAGAAAGCATGGATGATGCTGTACAGTCAGAGTGGTGCTTTGTTTTTTTCCCGAGTGGTAGAACCACTGATTAGGCACAGAAGTCACCATAGGGTTGGAGGATTTCTGTTCTTTAGGTTTGGGTCCTAATTTTTTGGCATGCCAGGATTTGATGTTTCGTATGACACGGATAGGTCTTTGTTACTCTTTGGAAGATTACTTTATTGATCCAGCATTTACAGATGTGACCATGAAGTTCACTGGCTTCTACTAATCGGTATTCTGCGTACATCTGGACTCCTGACTTTTTCACATATAATAGAATATGTTTCTAACACTAATTGTACTACTGTATTGATATTGACTTAAATGCCAATTCTTACCAATTCGAGTACCACAGTATTTGGATTTAGAGGAAAAAATGTTTCACTGAGCAGATTATCAAAAACTGAAAGGAGAACGCAGTTTTCCAGATTACTTGATCCTGCTATGTATGTCACTAAAAATAACAGTGAGCTCCTAAGCTAATGGATGTAGGTTTCTGGATGACATAGCCTAAATAAACTCTGTCCAAAGTGATGTTCTGTTGAGAATTAAGCCATTTGTCATGAGTGAAAGTCCAGCAAATGGGAGAATACTCTTAGTAGGGATCTAAGATTCTTTTGATTGCAAGATGGTATAGTCTAAACTGGGCGGCTGAATTTTGGCTTGCGCTGTCCATAGGTACATTTTCTACAACTGCAGCAAGGGTAGGGGGTTTAGGATAAATTGAACTGGGCCCCAGTCTAAGGATATGGGATTTCTAGTTCCTGTGGGCACTGAGGTATGGAGACTGAAGCCCTTGGGGACTTGCCCAGCCTGCTGCAATGCACACGTGCATGCTGTGCTCACC
>JAVJGJ010000034.1:7226736-7244882 GCA_035590215.1 Microhierax caerulescens | reverse complement strand
GGGTTTTAGTAAGGGGCCTCTTTTTTTTTTTTTTTTTTTTTTTTTTTGTATTTGTGTGTCTCTGGAGCTAAGAGCATTGCAACTATAATGGCCCTTTGCTGTGGTAGCGAGGACACACAGCGTGCTCACCTTGCATCCAGCCCTGTGGGAATGCCTCCTTTCGGTTCCCTTGGAAACCCAGCATTTTGTTACTGACGTGCAGATGAGATGTGCCACATAAAACTGTGTACCAAGTTAAAACAGGTGGGAAATAATCCCTCACCAATATAATTTTAAACAAAAGCAATGAAAAGACCATTCAGGCTTGCTGCCCAATTACTTCTTGTAATGGTTTGGCTGCCGCGCCCTGTCAGCACTAATCCAAGTTTTTCTCTCAGCCTTGGAAAAGAGCTGAAGCAAATAGTCTTTATGTGATAATACCTCATGCAAGTGTGTAATCACTACAGAGTATAGGGTAAATACACCGTAACCTCAGGTTCGTAATGATATAGAGGTGAACAGCCAGCAGAAAACTTTTAGTACAATTTTCTTTAAACTTACAGATGTCAGCAGTTGTCAGAAATTTTCTTCTGACACAAACCTGCAGCTCTTGAGCTTGGTTTGTTTTGGGTTTTTTTTGTGGTGTTCTTTTATGGGAGTTACTGCAGAGCTGACATTTTATAGCAGTGTTTATGGCAATTGTGGAAATTGGGGGGCAGTTAGTGAAGCAGATTTTCAGTGCTGTTCTGGGTATAGCTAAGTGCAGAGTTCCCAGATCACAGTTTTTTGATGATGTAAGTTTAACAACTAAAACAATAGCAAACTTAGATGAATTGGGATAAGACAAGGGTACATAAAGGGGCGATCAAAAACGTGTTTAATGAATTTGAAGAGAGAAAGAAAGTAAAACAAATCCTTTCCCTAAATGAAATGCACTACTGGCTGTTTTCAACATGCATAGCTCTCCAAGCAACACTTCTGTATGTTGATCAAGGTCTGTGCTATAGGTAAAATAACTTTTTTTTAAAAGACTGACTGCGTAGTTTTATGGCTGTGCCAGGCTGTAGCACCCTTTTTGTTCTTAGAAAATCAATTCTATTGAATTTCATCCTATAGACAAAAGATGTATGCATACCCTGAAAAAAGACATGGTAACCTCAGATGACTTGTAATGCAGCGCAGTACATGTTCTGATTTGGAAGCGGTGGATTACCAGGTACAAGTATTTTGCCACAGAAGACCCTCAATCCACAATAATACTGCTTCTGAGAGCTAATAAAATTTTTGTTAAATGTATAAATATGTAGTATACTTACCCAGATTTTCTGGAAAGGACTTTGCTGTCTTCCTGAAAACAAACTTCCAAAGGGAAAGTCTTCATATCTGTTTTTGTTGAAGTTGTAAGCTAAAATGAAATGTGTGGTGTTTGAATGGAGTAACTTTTATTTACTAGAGTGACATGTGTTTATAGAGTCTCTTGCAGAATTGGAAGGATCTATTTACATTCTGATTAATTGCTTATGAGATAAGTTTACACAATCTGGTCCTTGAATGATAATTTTGGAAGATGACTAAAACATAGGACTTAGGTTCTTTTAAAATTTTAAAAACTATTCAAAAAATTTTACCAACATGTGCGATACTCTCCCAAATGGAGGGAATTGCATAGGCAACGTATAACTTTGTGTTATGAATAAATGTTTTTCTTAGCAGCTTTCAAGAACAGTCCAACATTAAAAGTAGAACTATGTATGGATGGCATTTGGAAGGCATTACTGCCAAACTATTACCAATGTTTCAACAATATTTCCTCATTTCCATAAAATAGACTGTTTTAAAAAATAATACTTTTCTCATTTTCCCTGTTAGAGAAAAAGGAAAATGTCCCCAGTAATTTAAAGTTATAACTTATTGTTTATTTTCATGATAGATTAATTCTGTGATAAAAGAACATACAGTGTACCATTATAACGAGTCCTGGTATATAAGTGATCTCTTTTCTTCCTTTTCTGACTTTAAGCAGCCTGGACTATGAAATCTATGGAGTAAGTCTTTCTGAGGTACTCTGACATATCCAGAAGCAGATAAATTTAGTTCTGCAGGTGTCATTGTCAGGAAGAAAAAAAACACTTCTAAACCAAAAAAGTCTTAAGCACTTGCATCTTTACAGTGCATACGAATCACTTCTCCTATTTGACTGTTTTTCCAAATCGCTGTCTAGTGAAGAAGCAGGGGATAGCAGTAATGAGGTTAAAAGAACCAAGGCTGGCTTTGTGGAAGAAACATAAATGGATTCCAAATGTGAATAGCACAGATGCAAAAGTCACTCTGTGATCAACGTCTGTTACATCATTAAAAAAACGAATCCGTAGTAGTCTAGGGCTTTGCTTTCCATCTTCAGTCAGTGACCTTTTCTTTACCAACCAGAGTGGCTGAGTGAGATTTCTTGAGACATTCAGAAACTTATTTTTTTAAATAAAATTTCCCATCAATTTATGAGGCTTAAGAGGAGCATTACACATTCATCACATTCCTTCTTTGTCTCGGTATCCTGGCAGAGGAATTTATGTTTGGTGGTGTTGCATACAGCTGAACAGAGCAGAGCATTTTGTTCATATTCAGTCACATCATTGTCTTTATGAGATCAAATCTCTACATAAAAGAAAACCCAAAAAACATAGAAAGTAAAAGGAAAATCCTAGAAAAATAGTAATCTGATAAAATATGTTGATTCTTCTATACTTTTTGGGTTTTTTTTGTAACTGCCAATATCATGCCTATTATATGTTTATATGTGCATTTTATTTTCAAGAATGATATACAGTCAGTCGGTCTCTTTTATCTGTAAAATGTATAAAGCCAGATGACTAACACTTGTCAAATATGTAACGTAACGTACAATATGGCTGTTATTTAGATATCATTTCCTTACACATATGAAACTCATCTGAAAATGGACATTGGGGATATGTTTTGTCTGATACAAAACAGGAAAGGGAAATTGTGGCAATGATATTTGTAAAGCTCTTGTTCTTAATAAAAATCAGTTTGTTTTTTTCATACCTGTGGGAAGGGGGAGGAAGAGCTTGGAGGGTTTTATGTTGAGTTGTGGCACAGTTGGTCCAACCTCCTGCTGAAATTAGGGTCAGCCATAAGAGCAGACTGGGTTACTCAGAGCTTGAAAGCTACCAAGGATAGAGGCGGTGCCGTTGCAGTTCAATCCTTTGGGAATTTCCTCTCCCTGCCCCACCATGTCCCAATTTATTCCTCTTTTGTTCTCACACCACCTCTGTGAAGAGCCTGGCTCCATCTCCCTGCTGTCCCCTCACAGGGATCGGGAGGCTGCTGTTATGGCACTCTGAATTTGCATCTTCTCAGGCTGTAAATAATTACCAGGTTCTCAAGACTCACATGTACCTGGTGGCTGGGACAAGGGTACAATTTCAGATGTCTAGAAAATTTCAGATCACCTAGAATCTGTAAGCATAAAGTTGAATCTTGGTAGAGGTATAAGGCTGCCTTTGATCATTTGCAGAACAACTAATTCATATAAAATATTGTTATTTTTAACACCTGAACACAATCAATGTTGCAGCACATTGGGAGATTCCTGGCTTCAGAAATGACTGTAACTACAGACCGTTCATTGTTTTCCATAAACCTTGAATAGCAATAGTCAAAGTTAATAACTTTGTGGAACAGTAAGAGTAATTATAATTAACAAAAGAGTAATTTAAAAATAAATTTATCTGAAAATATTGAAAGGCTTTTAGCTTTGCAGAACCTGTTCCTTGTTCTTTGAGAAATTCTTGTGGGAACTGGGAGTGTCTTGTTATAGTAATGCAATTATAGCAATAAGTTTTCACCACGTTAGGAAACAGGACTAAACCAAAATGCTAAAAAGCTGTTTTTCAAAAAGAAAATACTAATCTACAAGTATAAATAGTTTGGCTGGCTATGCATTTAAAAATAATTATTCCTCTAGGGAGGGTGGACTGTATGTGAAACATACACAATGGTCCCTTAAGCCTTCTTGTGAAATAACGTAGAAGCAAGCAAGGTTCAATAAATAAACATTTCAAAGTGTCAGGGCCTTGCTGGGTTCAGAAATGTCCAAGGCCATGTTCAGAGTTAAACTCCACTTGTTCTGTGTTGGTTCGGAGTTAACTAGGTCTATGGATGCTTAGTTTTGTTGAAGTGAGATCATAATTAAATTGGAGGTAAAGTTTCCTAAATTATTACCTCAGGTTTCAGAGGGAGGGAGGCTGGACCACAGAACCTCCAGGTGTCACTTGTCATGTGACTTATTTTATTGTATTATTAATTATTCCTGGAAAGGTGGATTGCAGACAACAGGTTGTCATTGCTTTATGCAACAGGATGCCATTCTTTGATGCACCATCAGATTTCTCAAAAGCTTCAATGAACCAATAACCCCTTGACATAAAATTTTTAAAATCTGAATGAAAGAACTGTCTTCAATCAGCAACAGTGACAGAGTACAGAGAGTTTTTAAGAAAAAACAACCCTCTCTCTTTCCAAATTCCTGCCAAGTAACTTTATCGCTTGAACTAATTTTTCTCTTCCTCTGTCTGGAAGCTTCTGCAAACTTCCATAATTTTCTGTGCACCTAGATCAAAAGGGATATATTGCATACAGGAAAGGGGATTAGCAGTGTATGAAAGCACTGGAAGTGAATAATTTTAGGTCAGATCTAATTGAATCTCCTACTGAAATATTGTTAGTTTTGATTAAGGTTTCTTTGACCAAAAAGCCTTGAAGATTTGCCCATAAGAAATGTATATTTTTCTACTGTGATTCTTTTGGTTACAGTATTCTTCACAGGAAATCCCTTTTCCTCTTGTCCAAAGATGCGGAGCTATGCACGCTTGTGCTGTAATGAGTTTTGGAAACAGGAGGGGCATATGCCAATGGGAAGGTGCTGCATGTGCCTTTTAGGAGTAAAATGAATGCCTTCAGTTCCAGTTTTTCTTTATGACTGGTGTTAGCAAGGTAGGTGCCTATTTCTTGGTTGAGATCACCTTAGTCTAGTCTTTTAGCCTGTTCTGTTGCATTTCTCAACAATTTCAGAGGAAGTAGCTTTGCTGGCTTAGCACTTGCTGATAAAATTCATATTACCCTGTTGTGTCTGGTCAAAAATGCCCAGCACTTTTCTTCCACAAAGGACACGTATTGTGTGTATATTTAAGTAAGCTGTACAGCTCTTAACTTGTTTAAATCTAAGGCTGTTTCATCAGCAGTTGAGAAGAGATTCAGCATTACTTTGAACATCTTGAGTAGATTCCAAGGCCATCTGAAAAAGGTAGTACCCACAGCTACACCATCTTGGGGAAAGAAGGCTGTCTTGCCAGCAAATTCAGCTTTAAAAGAGTGCAAGTGTCTAAGTCCTTTCTAGCCTGCTATTGTTTTCCCTCTGCCATATGATAAATTAGGGAAGTCCTGGGAAATGCAAGGCATTTTTTGCTGTGATACTGTCCTTTTGGGTTGGAACTGTCTATGGAGGGAAGACTGAAGGAAGAGTGGACTGTGCTCTGCAGAGTCTGAGCAATGATCGTAGAGCTTCATAGACAGTAAGTCTGAAAACAGATTATGATGTAGTTCTAAGTGACTGCTAGTAAAGAGGAGTCTCATTTAATGGAGATTGTAAATGCCACAAGGTGATTTCATTTCCATGTTTGATTACAGAAGCTTAAATGTATCTCTAAACTTTTCAGAAGTAAGTGATTGGCTGCAGTTCATAATGACACATATAAAAATGTTTTACTGAGTGTTGGAGAAATTTTAAGGCTTTGCCCAAGAAGAAAATGGCATGACTATTTACCATAATGATAGTATTTTTTTATTTGAAAACATTGCCAGTCATTTTCTTGCCAATCCTGAACTGTTTGTTGCAAGCAATGAAATCCTCATCTTGTGTTTTGTCAGCCCGCAGTATTTTGCAATGCAACATGCTGTGGGTGATCATATAATTTGAAGTGTAAATTGTAAAAGAGAAATGCGTTAGCTTACCTGGGTTTCCTGCTGTTGAAATAAGCAATAGAGCTGTGCATGTCACAGATAATTTGCATAATAGAGGAATCAAAAATATATAGATTTGATTTTGTTCTGCTCGCATTAACTTTAGTGACACAGCTTTGATTAACTTTAGTGAAAAGAGGCTGGATTCTTCATGGTCCATGATTTCTTAGCTCTCTACCTCTGAATAAATGTTTAGTATCAAAAACTGCTTATATACCAGGCAAAATTAAATGTTTCATCTTGCGATGCTTGCTAGTGATAACGGAAGTGTGCAGGTTGAAAAGGACCTGAATCATTTCTTTCCCAGTTCTTCTGTTCCCTCCTATCCAAGACTTTTGCAGTTTACAGCTTCCCCAGTTGGAATTTCTCCATCATGAGAAAATATCCTCAGTAATCCAAAGCATGATACAAGCTGGTTTTACACACAAAAGGAGGCTATTCCCTGCAGCAGAGCAGGAGGTGGGTGTTGTAGAGGGTGATGTTTTCTTGGGAGCCATTGCTGAAACCTTTAAACCTGCTAGAGAAGGTGAGGAATTGTAGATACATCACTGATGCCCACCTCGTTGCCTCCAGAGAAATAGAAAAATTAGGTCAGAAAAGTAGTTTTAGCTCAGATGCCAGATATCTGCAAGACTAGGCCCTTAATTTGTATGTTCTCTTTGTCCTCAGCATGATTCACTGTAGCTTGTAAAGATCTTGGACAATGGCATTAAATCACTGACTCTGGATGAAACCTCTTAGTTCTAGTGCTCGTCATCATGTACAATCCTCTCCAGAGACTGAAGAGGCTCCCAGGTTAGATGTCTGTGTGTAGGCTCTGTACTTTGAATTACACTGTAAAAAAGGCCTGCTATTTCTTACCTTCAATAAAGCTGTCTGTGCTCCCAAAGAATAGTTAAACAGGAGAAGAGTCATAGAACCAAGAGTAAATGCTAATGTACCTTTAACATTAATAATTCACTGTATCATTCATAATTTAAAACTTAGTGAGAATTATTTTGCTTTATCTTGTATCACAAACCAGTTGAAAAGAAAACAAAGCAAGCCTGATTATTCTCCATAGGCATGTACTTACATTGGTCTTCAGCTCAGTTTATTCAGCCTTTCAATTTTAATGCTTCATTTAGTTGCAATGCTTAAATTGAATGTAATAAATTATTATTGTATTTTTTTGTAGTTGCATTTTGAAGTCAGCAAAAAGTAGTCTAGCTAATTTTTCTGTTGGAAGCAAAGCCTAACAGCCATTCCTTATCCCTATTTATGATATTCATGTTTTTATAGGTCTATGCCATATCCCCACTCTTTTTTGATTCTTTTTTTGCAGGATGATTAAATAGTATTCAATATGGAAGCTATAACGTATTTTTGATGATCATCTCTTTCCTTCTCTGCGTGTTTCCTACTTCTGCTCCATTAATTTTAAAGCAGGGCAACTGGAAGTGTTTGGAGCGTTCAAAATATGGTCACACTGTACATTCATAAGACTGCATCATGGTTATGTTCTGCCTTTTACTTCTCTCCTAATAATTCCTAATGCTTCCTTCCTTTTTTAAGCTACTTTTGCAAACTGGGTTGATGTTTTCATACAATGACCTTTTCTAGCCCTAAGCACTTGTTCCTCAGTGGTGATGATTTTATAAGGAAAATCAAGTTTGAGCTCACTGTCACTCCCCACCCCCATGCACCCACCCCGTGCATCACTTTATATGAATCTAAAAGCTACCTATGAAGAATACCACAGAAGCAAACCATACTTGCCTGTGATAAACATGTTTTCTTGATGACTAGATACATATCCAACGATATTTAACTGATGTCCACATTAGAGAAGTGTCCTCTCGTTCTCACAATCTCCCCTTGCCTCCTTCTTTCCATAATGTTTTCATAAAGGAAAATCATAAAGATAAGAGTCTGGTTAATGACTTTTTTTTTTTTTTTTTTTTTTTTACTGCACAAAGATTCTGTTTGGTTTGATTAAGAATGCAGGATCCATTGTTTCACCCACAGTGGTAATTCAACCCTACACCCTATTTTCATTATGGGGTAACATTTCAGCGTAAGTTGCAGAGGTTTCCTTTAAGATGTAACATTGTTTTTTTGGGGAAAAACCCCGAAACCTGCTGCTTTCCTCCCCTAACTTGCTTGTTTACTGTTCTCCACAGAGGTCTGTATCGCATCTTTCAAATGTGGATCAGTTTTTTGAACTCTTCTCTAAGTGTTTGGGTATCAGATGTAGGTCAGGCACTACAAATAAATAAGATGCTGAATCTCTACACTGGAGCTGCAGCTCCCAGTCGCTTCTCCCTTCCCTCTGCATGGCCTGCCTGAAGTCACTGTATTTCTACATGTGGCTTACCCAGCCTCTGAGAAAAAAAGTATGAATCTCTTAAGACTTTCTCTTTTGAGAAGACACCATTTTTAAAATGGCCATAAAATTGCCAAAGAATCTCTTTCTTTTAATGTACCATGACTAATGAACTGCAATAGGTTTTCCTTACTATATCACTGCTATTTTTGCCTCTAAAATACAGAAACTTCAATCACTGTGATTATAGGTAACAAGACAGGCTGACACTTAAACTGTTGAAATATGTATTTTTATTATAAATTCTATGAGTGCATTTGGAAATTATCTGTTTTCATGAGACTCTAAAGCTTTAAAATTGTGTTACATAGAAACGAAAATAACTTGGGCCAGTACATTCAGATGTAAACCTCTCTGGGCTTTCAGTTTACAACTTTTACAATATTGATATTCTATTAGGAATAGAGGCATGAGAACAAAACCAAACTCTTATTTTTATAAATCTGTTTAAGAACATGTATTGTCTTCTGTATTGGGCAATTTTCAACAGCCAGTGTAATTTCTTTCAGAGTCTAGCAATGATACACTAAATTTCACAATGGACCTTCACTGCTGATGGAGGGAGAAACTAACGCTTGCATGAGAATTCAGCTCATGTCCTACAAACTTGTTGCCAACACAAGAAGTATGGAATTAGCCATGAAATATCAGCTCAAATCTGACATGCCATAAAATTTAAAGGCTCTTTTATTATCACTTAACCATCCTCTTTGACCTCTCTAATGATGCATTTCTTCTGTGCAGGAATGTAGGAATCATGTAGGTTTTGGTAATATAGGAAGAGCGTTCCTTGTACTTACCTGAGAATTGATAATGAGAACTTGATTTTCAGTCAGTGTTGCTAGTTCTGTTGATCATGAGGGAAGATGCATTTGATAGCAGCCAAGGGCTTCACCTTCAGTCTGAAATTTAAGGTATATTTTTCTCTAAAAGGTCTAATAAATCTTTTCTTCCAGTAAGGATATCAATCCTCATTGCCTGCACAGCATTGCTTGATTTTTGGCAGGAAGCTTATAGGGGTGCACTAGGGCAAACAAATAGGAATTCAGTTTATATGAAAATTTTTGACTGTTTAAATGCAGAGTCACTTTTTAAAATACTAAACAGGACCTCAGCTTTTAATTCTGTTGTTCAAGGTCTTCAATGTACAGACATGGCTATTCTCATTAAAAATTTTCAAACCATTGAACATTAGTGTCTGAAATTAACCAAATGCAGCATTCATGGGTAGCTTAAACATTAGATGTTAAATTTTGGTTCAAAAATGTCCTTCAGAAATAAAAAGATGCTCTTACATAACATTTACTTTTTTAGTATTTAAAATCCTTTATTTTTTTCATTTAGTGATAGCAAAGTAGACATCTCCTTTGAGTACTTGGAAAAGAGACTCTGCTAGCTATGATAATCTTTTTATTAAAACTGGGTGATTCTTAACTCAGAAAACTATTTTAGGCTCTTTTATTTTAGTGATTAAAAATACCTGGCATTTATCTCTTGAAGGTCAGTCAATAACTCTGTGCACAGTGTGTGCACACGCACACACACTATAGCTGGAGACTTTCTCAAAGACCCTTTGAGTGGTCTCTGGATAAAGAACTTGACATTTTCCCAAACTTTCCCACATCTTTTGGAAGAATTTGAAAGCCCACCGAAATACTGTGCTGAGATTTATCCAAAAAGAAGAGAGGATTATCCAAACTGCTGCACAAATAAGATTTTCTTTCCTTCTTATATAATGCAAGTATAAAGTGTAAATCTTTGAAATGCCTATGTGTGCCCCTGTCGTGGAGGAGGACAATGATCATATCTGTCCATACTCTGGAACAGCCACTGTTTACCCTTATTTCTGATTTCCAGATGGAAGTGATACCATCTCCTACTTTGCAAAGGCATGGTTTGCTCTTTAAACCCTCATCTGTTCTGGCTGGAGAAATCCAAGGAGTCCTTTGCAGGGGGAAATTACCAGTTTCTTTGTTGCATGCTGACATAAATTTTACTTCCTTTTTTAAAATGTCTGTTCTAGTACTGGGAATCTTTGCAGTGATTTACTGCGAGGGTAATGTTCCACATTTAGTTGGAAAATAGGAAATTAATTGTGGTGTTAACATGATTCTCAGTTTGATTCTGATTTTCTTCACTTTTTTCATTAGCTTTTGTCATTAGCTATAGCATTTATCTTTGATCAATGGCCATCCACCAGTCACTGTTCTCTGGACCATGTGTTTAGATGTTGTCCTCAGTTAGGGCATGTTTTTGGGGTTCTGCTGTGGTTAAGCTGCTTGTCAGAGGTCCCAGGGACAAAATCTGTGGCTTAGAGTACTCCAGATTCCCAGTACCATTGCTGTTCTCAGCCCACAAGCATGGAAGGGATTCAAGAAAGAAGATGGAAAGATAAGATGCTAATCCCCCAAAATCTTTGTTTCTTGCCTGTGCTGGGGTTATTAATCTCTCTGTCTTTGTCAGGCTATGCTAAGGAAGGCTGCTGTGCATCTCAGCAGTCTGAGCTTTTACTGATTAAACTGGTGGGCTGGAGAAGCTGACAGAGAATTTGAATAGTAACAAATGATAGCTGCAATTGCACAGCTGGTAAATGGGATGTCTACTAGTTCCCAGCCTGCTGTAGGCTCTCAAACAGAACAAATAACTAGTTGTGGGTTTTTTCTTTGTGTTGTCAACAAAGTTGCTGCTGTATAGGCTAGCTGGCCTCTGTATTACAGAGTGGAGTTAATGGTGACAAAACCTAGGTAAAGGATGGTTCTCCAGATTTTCTTGGTACCCAAGAGGAATTTCTACCTCTTGCTGTAATTCTTTCTGCCAGGATTATGCTGCTGCTACTTGAGTTTCCTGCTTTAAAGCTATGATGAGAATCTATGAATGAATGGCACTTTAGTTCTGGTTGTGCATAGACACGTACAAGTCACCTGAGAGACTGCAACCATTTCCTGCTGTGTTTCAGTGCTGCTGACCTTATTTTTATTGCCTAAAGGTAGAGATGTTGTGTGTTGTGAAATGTGTCCCAAAAATCCATCTGCAGATAGACACTAAAACAACAGGGTGATCTGTTCAATTGGTAGAATTATTTTCTGCAAGCAGGTTACAAGGGTGTTCTGAGCTGTTCACTAGCAGATATATAAGGGGTTGGTAAAAATATGTGTATTTCTTGAAACAAGTGCTTAGATACTGCCTTTTCATGGCTACATTTGCAGTTACCAGAAATGCTTACACTGATTTCTCCCTGCTTGGAAGAGAATGTCTTCATAGTCTGGAATGTCCTCCACCCCTCATATTGAGCGTGGCAAGACTGGGCTTCAGAATAAAGTGCTGAGTCCAGCTTTTTGAAATGGACCCAGAATGGATCAGAAGGGTTAAGGTTATTTGGTTAGAGTTTTGGTAGCTGGTAGTTCTATATTTATTTGGCTATTCTGCTGGGTTTGGGTTTATGGGTTTTATTTTTATATCAGGGCGCCTAGAAGCTGAGATGATCTTCCTTGGTATGTAAATGAAAATAGCTAAATAAAGTGTTTCACTATGTTATTTGGAGATTCATAAATAGACATTAATTGGAAAATATAGGAAGACTTGGTTTGTTACTTACAACGTTATTTTATTGCTTTTGACAAGGACAAGTTGTGTATCTACCATAAATGTCCTTGGAGAAATAATAAATTATTATTATTATTGTTGTGCAGCAGCAGTATTAAAGTTTTCATTTTTTCTGGTTTTTAAGTATGCAAAAGCCTCCCACACTTAGCCAACTGTGCTGCTTAGGTAAATTAAGGACTAACTAACATATATACATCAAACTCTGAAGCAAGACAAAAGAAAATTTGCTAGCAATCTTGCCTTGACATGGTTTACCTGCCAGAGAAAAAGCCTTCCTAAGTTGCATCCCACACAGAGACTTACTTTTCGTGTCAGAATTCTGTATGCGTTGCAAGTAGAGCATTCAGTAATTGTGCACCAGGATTTCAGCTTTATGTAGGTGTCAGACTGGTTTGTCATGGATTTTCTTTTTAACACTGGATGTATTTTGCAGATTTTTACTTCCCATAAAAGCAACTCTTTCTTCTACGCTGACACACACACACACACACACACACACCCCCCAGCTGAACAGGCTCCAACAGTTATTGTTCTAGGTGGGACAAGAGGGGGGGTTGACCTGAAAAAAAAATGATTAGTGAACCACAACCCACAATAGTCTAGTGCACTCAAATACAGAAGAGGCTTGGATTGGATTCCCTATTCTCATCAATAGTTACTTTTTATTTCCAGTCGGAGAGATTGTGAGAGCCTACCCCTAAAATGTCTGCTAGCCTTGTGCCTGGTAGCCAGCTAGAACACGTGAGGCAGAGCAATCTGGAGCCAGAGAAGCTCTAGCTGTTAACACGGTGGAGCAGTTTATTCCTGCCCTCTTTGTGCCTAAACATATGAACCAGAGAAAGTTCCTGCAACTGGAATTTTACTTGGATAAAACTGTTCCAGCAAAACGTTTTAGCTGAATGATAGTTTTCAAATAGCAGTATAATTTAATCCTCGCTCACCTCTAGCCTTACGCGTTGCCAAGATGTTAACTGGTGTGGGGCACTGCATGCAGCGATATAAACCCACTTTCTGTTGAAGTGCAGGGCTTTTCAGACTGCTTTGTTTGAATGTTAGGGGTAGGCAAGCTTACTCTGTTGAATTTTGAACCCACTCTAATCACCGAGACTTTCAAGGACCTCTCAAAGCCCTCAGGACCAGGTGCTAACAGCAGAAATACTGGTTCAGCGCCTCTTATGACAGTTGTATTGAAACCTTTGATGAAGGACACAATTTCACAGAACACTCAGGAACATTTGCTGTTCTCTTGATTCCTTGAACCACTGAGTGTTCTTCCATACTCTTCAGTGTATGTTGAGTGTGCATTTAAAATACAGCTGCTCAAATCTCAGAACTTTTGCTTTGTGAAAAATTCTGTATCTTTGATTGTTTTGGGGGTGGACATCAAAACAAGCAACAAGTGATTTTGAAACTGCTGAAGACAATTTTGAAAAAAAAAGTTGAAAAAAAAAATTCCATTGCAGTAAAATCTATATTTGTAAAGAAAATAAATAAAAGATGGGTATAAAATAATAGTTGAAAACTGAAAGAAAAAAAATTAAAATAATAGAAAATAATTTCTTTGTAGCATCAAAGTATTTAATGAAACGTCAGAATTTTTCAAATTGAAAAATACTGTTTTGTAGGGTTAGATTTGTAATTAATAGGAACTTACGGCCACTCAGGTTTGTCGCTGTTATATTTTGGAACATGAAAACTAGACCAATGTAAAGGTTAAAACTAGCAATAGATGCTACTGTGATAAGATACTCTAGAAGCAGCCCAAACTTGACTGACAACAAACCTTATTCCAGTTTTCTGGGTTCTCAGAACTCCCATTCTCCTGCAGACTACTTATTTATGAATATTGATACAGATCCTGTCTAAACTTTAGATTGTTGCATACATAACACAGAAATTTCTGTAACCTCACAGGTGTTGTTAGAAAAATAAACTAAGACAGGCACACATGAACACTCCTCAGCATAGGGTCTCTGCTTTGGCAAAAAAGGGGAAATGTCATCAGCCTTTCTTGTTTTAATTTCTTACACATGTATATCATACTGATACAGCTGATCTCATGTATATTTAGAGTTCTGAAAGTACTCTGGCATGAGGGCCATACTTAAGTGTTTTGGTTATTTATGCTCTGAAAGTTATCTTCACTTTAAAAAAAAATAGTTATTTTTACTTAAACTGTTGCTCAAGGCTAGTTGTTTTGTTTTATGGAAGTCTTGAGAGGTAGTAACACAGCCCATTGCTCAGTGTACTTCGTGTGTGTGAGTAGCAGCACCTGCTCTTGGGAAGGCTATATATAATTTGCAATTTCATGTTGCCATTTGTGGAAAAATGTTCAATATTCATCTTTGTCTTTCTACTTGACTCACAGCAAGTCCTGGCCAAATAAAAAAAGCACTTGACAAATACTTGTGCTGGTAATAATTCTGCTTTTGGTCAGTGGAAGTACTTCACTGAGTACCGGCTAAGTCCTCAGTTTTATGAAAAGCTCTTGCTGAAAGCAACTTTGTTAGAAGTTTGTTGGGAGAGAACTATTAATTTATTTTTATTAGTATCTTTGGTCATTTTAATACATTATGACTCAGCAACCAGGCAACAATTCAGTTAAAGCAGAATACACAGCTGAAATAATCTGGCTGAAAGGAGTCAAGAAATTGATGTCGTGTTCTGAGTTGAAAGAAACTAGGATTGGCTCCCAAATGACTCAGGAACTCCAAATGCACCATGAAGTAATGTCACAATGGCAGTTTCCACCAGCTGTATTTATTTAAAAGCGGAACACACTTTGTGCTTGGTTTCAGCAGATCTCTGTCTTGCCCAGTACCCTGTTTCTGGCAGTAGCCAAAGTGAATAGCTGGGGGAAAAATATTCATCGGAGCAAACATCTCGTGATAACTCCCTAAATATTCTCTCAACCTCCAACAATTTTCAGTGGAAGAATTTTCTAAGCAAGGGGTAGTGACATGGTAGTCAATAGCCCTAGCAGAGGGCTCTTGCGTGAGCCTGTCCCGTTTTCCCTTGAGCTCAAGTACTTTTTCAGCATCATTATCTTCTGCAGTAAGGGCGTGCAGAATCAAAACACATGTGAACTTCCTGTTTGGCTTTTCCTGCTGATTTTTGTCCAAAGTTCCTTAACTCTTTTTTTGATGGACAATCATCTCCTCTACACCGCTAATGATTTTACAGACTTCTTTTCATCTCTGCTCTTTGTCCATTCCACTCTGACAGGTTCAGCAGCTGTTCCCAACTTTGTCCATCCCTGTCATGCTTTCCTGAACTGTTTCCAGATCTTCCATATAATTTCTGAAATGGTATTGGGGGCGTGAGAGGAGACCACAATGGCACACAATAATATACAATTATGTAATGTAATTTTTCATTTTTTAGCTTCCAGACCTGATTTCTGAGTGAGCATGTTTAACTCTGCAGCCCTCGAATGAACTTTGTCTGTGTACGTGAACTTTGGGCTGTTTTCCTGCATGTGTCTCAGTTTTCCTGCATTTTTTTACTCATCATTTGAATTCCTAGTGGCCTTAATGTAGCTCTTCAGTCAGCATTCAACTTAAAGACAAGCAAATATGATCTTTTAATAATTTTCATTTTTGAGGCTGCGTCAAAGACTGTATACCACAGTGGAGCACATCCAGAAGACTGAGTTAGAGGATAATAACAGCCCTAACCCTGAATTTCATGCTTTTAGTGGTTTGCCAAATGCAGTCTTACATCCATATAACACGCTGGACCTACTTTACAGCTTGTTTCTCATATGTGTCAGAAAAGGTTTTCCTGAATGCCTTTATTTTTATGAGCTCCTAGAAATACATTTCCTTAAGTGCATCCTAAACATGAACATCTGTGGGATAAACCATCATATCTCTCTCTTTTTTTTTTTCTCATGTGTACCTTTATATTAGCTAGGCATTTGGGAGATTTCTGCAGTTCTGTAATGCTGTCCTCCTCTATCTTCTTTCTGCTCTGAATTACGAAAGCAGGAAACTGTTGTGTTCTTTCCAGGCAGTTGGGACTATGACCCACCTCTGCTTTAGAGATTAAAATACATGTTCTTCAGCTCTGAGCACATTCTTTAAAGAAAAATCAAACCGCTAGTGTTTTATTAATGACATCCTCCTACTTTGCCTGGGTAGGCTGGTCTTTTAAAGCACTAGATTAGCACTCAGCAGCTTATTTTCTGGAGACTGAACTCCCTTCAAGTCTCTCAGGAACAGTCATTTGTCAATGATTTGGATTTAATTTCTGACTCTTTGCATATTGGCTTTTCTGACTCAAGTGAAAGTAGGAAGCACTGGTTGTCATACCTAAAAGCCACATCTCAGGGAAAATCTCCCACTGGAATTCTAGAACAAAGGATTTCTAGGAAAAGCAGCTATGTCCCGGGGTGACTGAGTGCTCATATACTGCTACCCACCCCAAATTATAAATGAACATTCTGGTTCTTTAGAACAGAATCTTCTATACTTTATATTTAATTTAAATCTATTCATGGCATTTCCATAGCAGGATGTCAGACTTAATTTCTGTTGTCTAATTATATTTATTAAGACCAAAGCTTTTTCTGTGTCCAAGTTGTTATGTGAAAAACTTACTCTGAACATGACGGCACAGGTACATGTGGGTACAATGACTGCATGTGTAAGCTGCACCTGGAGTCACGTGCAGACTTCTGGAGGCAGGATCTCCAACATGTGTAACACTAGACATTTTGTTTATCTCATTCAACACTGCAGACACTGAATTTGCACCTTTCTGATTTATAATGCTGAAAATTTGGGGTATGATTTGAGTAAGGTTGTCTGTTAAGAACATTGATATAAGGATTCTAACACTTAGAGAGGCAAAACAGAAACAGAATGTGATGGATGATATTCCTTTTTTCATGCACTTTGTTGGCTAAGGCCGCATTTTGGGGGAAAACGGGCCTATTTCCTTCAGGAAGCATCTTCTGTCCTGTGGGTTAAGCAATCGTTGTTACAGGCCAGATAAAATCTCCCAGTTAACATGCTCAGTGAAGACAACAAATCTTAGCCTTACCTTTGTACAATTACAACTCCAGAAAGGCAGTTTTGTCCTTGAATTGATGCGGATGGCAGGAGTCAGCTCAGTTGCTCGCTTTCTTTTGCCAAAGTAAAAGTCAGAAAAGCAGCATCTAAATTCTATGTGGATTGTTGTGATCTTGATTAAAGTCTCAGCTTTGGAAAGGGAAGTCAGTAGGGAATACTCATTTTAAAACAGTTCTGCTTCAGCTGTTTCCCAGGTCGGTTAGAAAATGCTCAGTGCCTTGTCACTTGGCCCCCACTGCTTCCTAAAATGCTTACAACCAAGGATGTTTCACCATAAAGGACCAATTCTTAAATTAAGTGTAGGTTAAGTAGTTCTTACATGCATCCCCCTTGAATTTAGAAAACATCTTAGCAGGCTTTCACTTGCAGTGGGTGTATCAGTTTTGATGAATTCTGGTTATATTGCAGCAGCAGAAAGTGAGCTCGAAGGTCAGCTGTGCCTTTGTTTCCAGAAGAGATCTAGTGAAGCATCTTGTACGTGTTGTCTCTAGTACATATTCTGGATGGTAACTTGCTAACTTTTCTCACAAAAATTCAGCATCTAGCCAGTTGTCCAGACTCCCTGTGTACTCCAGGGTAACTCACCGCATCCACCTTGGGTGGCTCTCTCCACTGACTGGGGCCAACCAGCTTAACTTTTAGTTCATTAGATTAGATTTGCAACGTCATAGACCAAACTTTTGGTACTTGTTCTGGTGACAGCAAGGGGAGAGAAACTATATTCCTTAGTTCAGTAGCAGTGCATAAGAGTGCTGGTCGGAACCTAACAACTACAGGTCAATTTTTGGTTTTGTGGGGGTGCTTTTGTTATTTTGATTTTTTCCTTTTCTGATACAAATCATTCAACTCATAAGTTACGACTACTCATGTGACTCATGTCTGCAGACACAAGGCTGAGTTGCTGGTCAGTTTGCTTTGCTTGTATCTGTGTGATAATGGTCTGTCATGCTTAGGCAATCAAAACCAGGGTCCTACAAACAGGAACTCATAAATGATCTGATTTATAATTAATATTAATAAACCCATCCTGATGGATGGACTTTAACGTTTACCTTATACATCTAGAATGAAGTCTCTCCTGAAAC
>JAVJGJ010000034.1:7197760-7208327 GCA_035590215.1 Microhierax caerulescens | reverse complement strand
GCCAGCCAGTGGGCTGGGGGGCACAAGGAGCTGGGAGGGGGCACAGCCGGGGCAGGTGACCCCAGCTGACCCAAGGGCTATCCCACACCATATGGCGTCATGCTCAGTGTATAAAGCTGGGAGAGAAGAAGGAAGGGGAAGATGTTTAGAGTGATGGAGTTTGTCTTTCCAAGTAACTATCACATGTGACGGAGCCTGGCCGAACTGGGCACCCTGAACCTGCCTGTGATGGGAAGGGCTGGATTCCTTGTTTTGCTTTTCTTGTGTGCTCAGCTTTTGCTTTACCTATTAACTGTCTTTATCTCAAGTTCCGTCCACAAGTTTTCTCACTTTTTGCTCTTCTGGGTCTCTCCCCCACCCCACCAGGGTGGGAAGGAGCAAGCAGCTGTGTGGGGCTTAGTTGCCTGCTGGGGTTAAACCATGACAGTCCCTTTTGGCACCCAGCATGGCACCAAACAGAAAGATGAAGAAATATTGAAGAAAACTCCAAGTTATAAAGTAGAAAAACATCAGAATGTAAAACTTGGCAGCTGCTGCTTCACACCAGCAGTTCTTTAGTAACTTGGTAGAAATGGGAGATTTCTCTGAGATATGACTATTTCAGTGAACGTTTTTCAAGATTTTTCTAGTCCCTCCAAATAGCAGAACAATATTTTTGTTAGAGGATGTCTCATAGCAGTAGAACTTTATTAAAATATTGGTCTTATATGTAATGAACCAAATCAAGACCGAGCGAAAGGTTCCAATCATCTGATCACTGATGAGATGGATGGAATTTAGAAATCGTGACGGTTTGTCCCAGCTTGTCATATTTTGTGTCAGTTTCTCAGGTACTTCTTTTGAGCCATCTACAGTGTTTTCTCACTCAATCTGTTCTCACTCAATCTTCATGTTCTTCCTGCAATAGTTACAAGCTGTTTATGACAAATTACTGTGCAAAGTAACAATTTTTCTGTGTTTACCACCACCAGTTAGCTCACTGGAATGACTGTTCTGTGTTTGAAGGGGATGAAGAAAAGTTGAATGAGTGTAGACAATACAAAACCTGGCTTTGCAGTGACAGCGGATGCTACTGATGGATCTCAGTTTCCCTTCTAACCCTGCAAACTGAACCGCTGATTTGTGGTCCCCTGCCACATGCTTTGTCCTTGCAGCCAGGGCCCTTGCTTCCTCAGTGTGAGGACTCCTCACAGGGCAGAACAGTCACTGGCATCCCCCTCACTGTGCTGATGCTTTTCTGCAGTAAAATTGGGGCTGCTCTTCTAGATTAATCCCACTGCATATTGCTCCTGTGGCTGGTGTACGAACACCTCTACCTTCCTGTTTTTCTCCTCAGGAGTGGGCTTGCTGCTTGCCTTGAGATAGAAGAGTGCTCAGCAGTGCTCCTGCAGGTGCTTTCAGCCTCCCCTTTCCTCCCCGAGTTCCTCCAAATCAACAAGCCTGGCTTCAAGCCAATGTCTTTCACTCCCAGTTGTCTGCACCATGCAGACATGCTGTTTCCCCCGAATGCTCTTGCACGTGTGAGGCTTGACATGGCAGGATGGATTCCTTGCCCCCAGCACTGGGCTTCCACCACACTCCTCCTGTGGGTGCATGATCACTTTTCCCTGTGCCAAAGCAACTCCCTTGTCTGTAAGCACGAGGCTGGGAAAGCCTCTGGCTTCCTCCAGCTGCATCCATATCTGGGTGTTCAGCTCTGCTCCTATCACGCTGGGCTGTCCTCCCCCAGGAAAGCTCCTCCTGCCCTGCCCAGTCCCTCTCTGCCTGGGCTGCTGGCCCCCAAGTGCCCGCGATCTGCTGCCAAACACCTCAGCTTTCAAATGGAGGTGTGCAAGCCGGAGGGGGGAACTTTTAAGATGCTCTGGGGATCTGCTTTTGTAATAGCCTTCCCTTCTGCAACATGGTATTACTCTCCAGAGCACAAGATTAGGGCTCATATATGAAAATTCCTCCCATCCAACTTTATGTAAACAAATTTTAGAACCATTTTGGAGCTTTAAATCCCCAGATTCAATATTTTGAATTCTGCAATATTTAAATCTGAACTAATCCATGTACTGTGACAGGCTTCTCTTTAATAAGCAAGATACCGGGCTGTTCTGGGTTTCCTTGCCAGTCTCTGGCTATGCTCACCAGGCGTTGCTGCAGACCCAGCTGGGTACAGCTCAGGGACCTGCCTGGAATCAAACTTCTCTGGGTGCCTGGGAGTTACCTAATCCCAATTTGGAGTGTCCTACACATTGCTTAGTCCGCTTCTTATTTTGTAGTATACTTAACAACAACCACCACAGGAATGATGATGAGGAGCAGCAGTAAAGACCCTGCAGTGCCTCCTTGGCTCCCCCAGTTCCAGCCTTGTTCAGCCCCGGCTGTCACAACCGCTGTGCTGTGCAGGGAGGACACCTGACCAGAGAGACTAAGGGAAGTAGGGAGCACCCATCCTTCTAAAGCCAGAGACCTTTAGAGTAAAACACTTGTGGAGGAGACAGGCTAATGCCGCCTGACGGGAAGAGAAAGTGAAGGGAGCCCAGGAGCTCCTTCCTGTGCTAGGAGAGGAAAGCAGTAACTGCAAAGTTCATAGAGCATCAGGATAAGTATCTGCACGGATGAAGACAAAACAGAGGTTTATGGTGCAGGCTGGTGAGCTGGGGAATGGGCAGGTGTCAGGCTGGAGTCAGGAGAAGAAATAGAATTAATTGAATTGGAGAGACTGGGAAAATCCAGAAAATCTGCAGATTTGGGTAATCAGTGGGAGCTGTTGCAGCAGGGACCAGAGTTGCTTTGCTCAGTGAATTGAAGAGAACAGGGAGAAGCGCAGTGAGGAAAGTCAGGGGGAGAGGTGGGAAGGGAAAGCACTGAACAGATGCATCTCTTTTCCATAGGAAAGGATGGTGTAGGTGGGGAGTGAAGTTGCCTGAAGCTGGCTTGGTGATTCTTGTGTTTTGTTGCCAGTCTTGTAATTTTAGAAAAGAAACAGGAGTTGGAGAAGAAATTTGACTTATAGGGTTCTTCTGGGTTTGGGCATTTCTTATTGCAGTTCTGCAAACTGGACCTACCATTAATGTTTTTCAGAGCTCCCTTAATTTCTGTCATTACTTTGGTGGATAACTAGTACTCAGATTGTTAGTACTAAAAGATACTCCCTAAAATGTAGATCTTTTATTAGCGGGGGTTCTAGTGTATAGATCTAAGCCACCAAGTAATAACATTTATATACATTTGAGGACTTAAGAGTGAGTTATAGCTTTGTGCAGACCGCTGTCATGACTAATATGACTCAGATGTGGGAGAATAGTGGTATCAAAAATAGGCTGGGGTTTGTATCAAATAGTATTTTGATATGGTTTAGGCTGACAGCAATTTTTTAATAAAGTTAAAATAAATGTAGAGTTATCCAAATGTGAATAGGCTTCTTAATGCTTACCTTAAGGCAGAGAGGAAGAAAGTTCATTTTTAGCAGTACTTTATGTATTGTGTATTTTTATTATATTATAAATTAAAATTATGTAAAAACACCCTACAACCTTGGACTTTATTGGCTTTTTATGTGCTGCACTAAATAAGAAGAATATTTTTATTATAAATACTTGGGTTAAAAGGAACCTAAAGTTGAGAGTGGAAGCTGAATATCTTCATTTTAATGGTAGCTTCTCATTTCTAAGGGAGATTTTGTTCCCTTTATACTCACAGCGAACAATTCATTTCTCAGAGTTAATAGTTCTAGGATAATTCAGTGTGAGAGAAGGGGGCAGAAAATAATTTTTAGTATACCTTGGCAAAAGTTTGTTCTTCTTTTTTTTAATCTTTATTTTTAAAGCAACCGTTTTTTAAAAACATTGGGAAATAATCCATATTGTGGGGGCTGCAGCATATTTAGAAATGTAACTGCTTTTGTTACCAGGGAACCTGTCTGAGTCAGCTAGAGCTTAGCATTTCAGCAGCTTGTTCTTTCCTCACATTCCTGTTGTTCTCCATCTGATCTTAGGCACCTAATGACCTAATGTACTTTATAAAAACAGGAACAGTTTGTCATGGTTCTCTTTAAGTTTTGATAACTGTACTAAATCTCTGCATCTCATGCATACTCCAGGATGGCAAAAGGAGGCATACATTCTGTGCTTTTCTAAAATAGAACTACTGGTATTTCTACCTAGCAGCAGTATCTGGTCACGCATCAAGGGTATAGATCAAACGCACTAAACACATTTGGCGTGCAGATGGAGCAAACAGGACCTTTGCAGAACTTGGCAGATTTGGAATATCTCTAATTTTAGATAACACCTTCCTTATTGCGTCCCATTGCCAGTCTAAACCAGAGATATAGATCTCGGGGGGTGATTGGCTCAATTCAACATAAACTATAGTTCAGTGCTGATCACCTTCACCAATATTCTTTTCTAAGACGCAAATATCCAGTACTCGAACAGAAAAACACTACCTATTGCTTACATATATGTACAATAATATAATCAATGTTAAATTTCTACTACCTCCCTTGACAAAAATGCTCCGGGTGTCTTTGTTGGCCAGGCTGCAGAGCCTGGCTGGGGGGTCCATCGGTTTTGTTGCTCTCCGTTCTCCTGGATTTGGTCACTGGTTACATAAGAAGGCAACCCAGCCTCCCTGGCAGAGCAAAGGCATTTTGTTCATCTGAGCTTAAGGGCCAATCTGTTACTTTTGCACGGACTTCTCTGTCTCTGCTAACTGTTCTGAATGCTGCTATTCTCTCACCTGTTGGCTGCATCCAAAGTGACTTTTGGGTTTAACCCTTGGTGACTCTGCCTGAACCACAAGGTCTCTTCTTCACCATCCCCAGTGTGCCATCTTGTCCATATCAAAGCCTAAATCCTCAAATGTACCTTCTCTAGAAGTCAGGTTTTCATAGTAATATGGGATTATGGGAAAGAATGTGGGATAAACTGTCTTAATTAAATGGCAAAAAAAAAATTAGTAATGTAGAACAATGTCATAAGGAAAGCTTTAGAACATTCTTTCCCTTATTATTTGTAATTAGTTCTCTCTCAGGTTTCCATTATTGTCCTGAAATATGCAATACCAATCTAAGGATTCAGCTATTTTATTCAATCAGTATAAATTGTTTCAAATGTGTGTAGAGATTATTTAACTTAATTTGAAGCTCCTCTCTAGCAGACTTGATGATATTTACCAGGTTTCTGCAACATGAAGAAGCCTGTCTGAGGGACATATTCTTCCACTGCTGAAACTGAGGTAGGAACTTGTTAAGTCTTTTGGAATCAAGAGAGCTAGAGCTTGAAGCAAGAACATTAGGCCATTTTCCAGTAAAATACTTCTGAGGCAAGCTCACAGATTCTAATGGGGTTTTCAGAGCAGAATACTTCTCATATAACAGTCATGTCTGGCCTTTATCACATTTCAACTCTTCAAATAACCCTTATAATTTTCTGAAAAGTCAACATTGTGGGTGTTTTCACCATAGAGAGTAGCTGAGTTAGGTTACAGTAACTTTGTTTGCTCAAGTCAAGTATTTAAGAATCAACATCTGAATGAAATACTTTTTTTTTTTTTTCCCCCACCCTTCCTCCCTCTCTTTTACTACAATGTACTTTTGGTTAAAAACTACATTTCTGATCAAACAATTGGTCTTCAAGTACTTGTTCTAGGTAAGCCTTCGATAAATGTCTTGTGGCAGAAGCATCTTTTATGTAAGATTAGATTTCGCTGGTTTTAAGAAGCTACTGTAAATGTTTCAATGCTGTGATTAGCACACTGGAAACATGCACAAGCTATCCTCAGCCAGCCAGGTTTTAAGCATTTTTTGTCATCTGCTTCTTACAGTTCTTATGATTTTGAAAATGGCAATTTGATAAATATGCTGAAAATACAAGAATAACTTCTAGTAGATTGAAATCTTCATGCAGGGTAGGTGTATAAAGATCTTCTGGACACCCTGGGGAGTCTTCTTATGTGTTTGAGGCTGGTAGAATTATTTCTTATGTAAACTATGAAACTCTTCTGACACTTGAAGAAGGGAGATTGGAAATTTTTCTGACGCACCACTGAAGATCAAGCGGTGGCTCGTCTTCCCCAACTTTGCTTTGTAATGCATTAGACTATCACATTGAAGCAAATATTCATCCTCCTTTTTTTATTAATTTGAAAACAGAGCAATGTCCCCTGAGATTAAAGGCACCAGGTTTTTGGCAAATTCTTTCATAGTGTCAAAGCTTACACTGTATGATCTTAGGGTTTTCTTCGTATTTTTGAAACTTCTGTAGTTTCTTTGTATTTTTGAAACTTCATAAGCCACAATGGCTTATTCATATTTTCAGTGAGTAACAGCAGAAAACTTTTAGAAAATCTTTACAAATTTTAGGCATTGGTGGACACATGGAAAAATATACCATTTTCAATCAAGTCCTTAGGGTTTTTTTGGGCAAAAGAGAAGCTAATTTACTGTTGGTGTCTGCAGAAGCCTTTTAATTAAAGTTGTATCACTTTAGGGTGAATCTTGAAATACAACATTTAATTTTCTTTTACAGTCAGGAGATCTATATGAATAACTATAGATAATTCTCTAATGGTCTCTGATTGTTTCCATAGCAATGTCCTTCTAATTGTCTATATTTATACGGGTTTTAGGACTAGAATGGCTTCAAGAGCTTTGTTTTTAGACCCTGTTAGAATTACTTTTGTTCTCCATTTTGGTTTTGGAAATGTTACTGGAAGGCACCCGGTCATTGCCTGAGGCCACGTATACAGAGCTTGCTCTGAAATTATGAGAAAGCTTAGAAAACTAAACCATCACCTGCAGATGTAGCTCATCACCTTATCGCGCTCACAACTCCATTCCTTTTGAAAAATAACTTTCCCCGTTGTCTTTACCATATACCTGCCGATTCTGCATTCTTCAGGCAGCAGCCTCTGTGCCGACTGCGGGAAATATCTGCGTGGCTCTTTGAGGGAGTCTGCCCTTTCAGATCTCTCACTTTCATCCAGGCTTTACCAGGAACGTAAAGGAATCTATCCTATTTTCCTTTCAACTTTTTGTTTCTCTGACATCCTCCTACTCGCCCTTCTACTTAAAGTATACAATTAACCCAGTACAGCAGCACTCCAAAGGGAACACAGTTTCCTTCAACAGCATTGTAAATCTGGAGGAGATTTTCAAAAAATTCTAGTAAGGCCTTTACTTCAAAACTGTATAACCCTGCCAAAATAAAATTGTCCTGGTAGCAGTTTCCAGGCCCTACGCTTTGCTTTGCAGTACTGTGCTTTGTAACTCGGGTGCCTTTAACTGGCAAGCTGTTGGCAGAACCAGTACAACCTTTCCAGCAGCTTTTTTCCTCTTGTGTTGTTTCTTTACTGAGCTTGCAAGTACAAAAGCAGTGATCTGGGCTAATTTCAGCTTTTGGAAGCCAAAGCCCACTTCCTTCATTATTTAAAAATGCAACAAGAGGAAAAAATATTTTTTTTCAACTTTTCAGTTGCTTTAAAAGACTGGGCTATTTTAAGCTGAATTCTAAACTGAAAATAATAAAAGTTTAACTAACACTTGTACTGCTTTTTATTGCTCTGCAAATATTTGATTGAGTGACTCAACCTCTTGCAAAAAACCCCAGAGGATAGATGGTCACCTGAAGGAGCAAATCAAATGAAAGAGCTGAGTCCCTTCATCAGCTGGTTGCCTAGGAGGGATGCAGGAGGGAATCCCTCTAGAGCTAGGAAATGTTTGTGTGTGAGGGCTGGAAAATGGGTTCAGCTCAGGCTCTGATATTCGGCACATTCTCTGGGCTGATGCTGAATGTTTCTGTGGCCAGTATCAAGGACTTTTAATGGAGACAGCAGCAAAAGGATGTTTGAAGTAAACGTTGAGGTCTAGATACCCTGGGGGACTGCAGTTCACCTATTTTGCACTAGCTACTTCTTGCTCTGCTTCCACCATTAGTGCATCTGGAGTGATGTTTTGGTCCTTCCTGAATTCACTTGTGTGAATCTGGTTTCTGCAGAGTGCCCCTTGATGTTGCGCCAAGCACCACACAGTTCATCAGATGAAGTACTATGTTAAATTCACAGAGTGCACACTGGTCAGGATTGCTGCAGTTACAACCAGCAGCGTGTGTGTAGCAGCACTTGCTGAGCAACCTCTAGAAAGATGTTGTCTGTACTACAAGTTAACCCAAGTTAAGCTACACTCAACCCAAAAGCAATGATATTGACTTGGTGCAGTGCTGAAATGGCACAGGTTGAAAAATGTTTCAGTACATTTGCCCCATGTTTCATCTGGAAAACAAATGTTGCAGTGTTCAAAAGCCTGGAAATTCATGTGGGGTGATACTGAATTATTAAGATATTTCAGAAATTTAAAGCGTGGCGATGCAGGAAAGAAGTTGTATGTGCTGTCAGTGTGAATCTGAATGTTGCTGTCAGTCATGGGCAGTTCTTTAATTTGAGCTCATAAACAGTGTAACCTGCAGTAGTGACTTTGTTATTGAAAGATGGTTTTCTGAAATTGTAGGTTAGCCTTCCAAATTATAGTTTCACGAAATGACATTTTTTCCACTGACATGTTCACTGTATTGCACCCCGTTGGTATTGGTGGCTCACGTCAATCATCTCAGCAATTGTCACATTAAGTAGGGCATGATGCACAGGAAGAGAAGTTAAAAAATAAATAATAAATGCTGTTGTTTTCAAACTGTGATTCCGTTACCAAAGTGTGGTGAGGAACGTAAGATTCCTGTCGTCCACAGCCTCCAGAAGGCATCAGTACTTAGCCTGGCAAGGTCCAAACTGGGGGTAAATATGGTTCTACTGGTAAAAACCGTTACCAAATACAGTAAATATGAACTACTTGAACATCTTGGTGTCATTTATATGCAACTTGTCCATATAAGGTAAAAGGTGTTTGTTCTTTAATATATGTTATTGTGCTCCATACGCATCTCTAAAACATCATGTGTAATAATGGAATTAAAAACCCAGCCGCCTTTCCCTTGCCTTGTACTGCATTGGAGCTCAGTGCAACCCATCACGCTCTTGTGTGGGGAGGGAGACTTCTTAGTTACTGGAAATAATTTTAAGCCCCTGTGTAAACCCAGTAAGGGGAAAATAATTTTGAAGGATCAAGTACATACACGCTTCCTGAACTAAACTGATCATACTACTGACAGAGGCTGCACTGTATAAAATTACCAAGTTTGGCTACTCTACTCTTTTCCTTTAATTTTCTGTATTTCCCAGCTTGGCTTTTAAAAGAGAAATTAATTAGAATAATTTTCCTACCGCATGTTAGCTGTTCTCAGTTGACAGCAACAACAGTGCAATATATTTTTCAGTACGTTTCCTCATCAGAGGATACTGATAGGTAAAATTAAGTTGTATCCAAATTCTTTTTAAACTGTTCATTCATTTTCAAACCTTTACATGTAATTAATAATCATTGCACCATGAGAAACCTTTGAAACTTAGCTTGTGAGCCATGGAGCCGTAACCATGCTTGGGAATGCTGGAAAGTAAATAACTCCAATAAGTGTTTAATTTAGATTTAGTAATTGATACAGAAATGTTTAGGGATACTGCAGAAAGGAAAGGCTACTAACTGAAGTAATGCAATTAGTTTAGCAGAAATTAAGGACCTGAAAATGTGAATATTAATTGAAGTTCTGATTTCCAAATCAATGCAAAACTAATTAGGTTGCTATTTAAAAGTCTGAAATAATTCAGCAAATTATATAATTTAAGTTTTAAAAATATGTGGAATAAATGTAGTTTTTTTAAAAAATAGGCTTGCTATAATAAAATGTCGGTTCACTAATATGTAAGAAGGTGGTATATACAGTAAAAGTCCTTTCTGCACATTCCAAAGTACATTCTGGTGACTTCTCAAATCCAGAAACAGAGCTGACTGTATTTTTGGGCATGAAACCCAGCTTCAGTAAGAAAATACCTGAGCCAAGGTTTGCATTATTGAAGGAAGCTAAGAGCTTTAGGATTCTTTATAATTTCAACTACTCAGCACCATTTGCCTGAGAAGTAAAGACAAAGGAGAAAAATGTTCCTGGTTTTTGGATCAGTTGATAAGGTGAAATAAAGAGTTATGGAATTATTTTTTTAGATAGCAGAATTCTAAGTAAAGAAACAGCAAACAAGTGAAACAGTTATAATCATAGATTATAGGAAAATTGAGAAACAAAGACTTAGTAGATATTATCCAGGTTGCTTCTGATTTTTCACCACCTTCACTGACTGGAAAATCAGGCTAGAGATCAGGGGAACGGTTGCAGGGGTGTGGGGGGTGTGTGTGAATCAAGGTTTTTTAAAGCAAGAAGACAAATTTTAAATGGTATTCTAACACAGATTTCAAACCACGAAATGTGTCTGTGGCTGCTAAATACTCGTTCTGCTAACACATCTCTGGGCTAATGCTACTCACTTAAAGCCTCTTTGTGCTCATGCGGGGTGCATTTCATGGGCACAGAAATTAACAGCAAGTAAAATTTAGTATTTTAATTCCCGAGAAGAGAAAAACATCATATAGTTCACCTGTCTGGTCAACTGAGCTTTACTCCAGATCTGCCCACCCTAG
>JAVJGJ010000034.1:7155243-7182101 GCA_035590215.1 Microhierax caerulescens | reverse complement strand
TATGCTGGTTGTATGTAGTCAGTTGTGCTAGCTGGACTAGTATGTGGTGAAGCAATGGCATTGCCAGAATAGATCAGACTGTAGAAAATTAGTACAGCAATAGGTAGATTGATAGGTAAACAGACTGACTAACTTGCACCCGCACTTGGAAAGTGACATATTTTGTTTGCTTTTGTTGCTCTAAGGAAGGAGAGTTCTGGTTTCAGATCAAGTCTTGAAGGGTATCTCCCCTCCCCACACCCCGTTAAAGACAGGGAATCCTTTGCTGTCTGAATAGTTCTTTCACTTTGCAGAACTAGAATGCCTCACTGCAAGCCTCTTTGTTCCTTGTCCTAAGGAATAAATAAACGACTAAAATAGGCAGTTATCATGCGCAAAATTATAGGTGCAAAAGATACATTTTGAAAACTTCGGAATATGCAGTAGATACTTGAAGTACATGAACAGTGTCAATGAAAACAAAAGCCCAGGAGGAAACTGGCATTTTGTCAAAATCTAAATTATTAAAATACCATTCTAATCTTGACCTTTGAATTTCTTCAGTAGATGCTGTCCTGGTTTCAGGAGGCATGTGAACAGTTGGATTTCAAACTTAGTACTTTGAAATTAAAACTAACAGCACAAAATGAAGCATTTTCACCAAACTGTGCATAATTTATTTTGGTATTACTGACTGGTACTTCTGAACTTTTATCATACTTATGTTCATTTCAATTTGTACCTCTCAAAAGTTAACAGCTTGAAATTCCTCACAGACCTAGAAATCTTCTTGTCCAAAATCCTGTAACCTGGATGTTACATCTGGCGCATCCTGTGCTAATAAAACCTGTCTCAATATAGAGATATTATTTGTATTCAGTGTCACATAATTTGGAATATTTAATACTCAGACTTTCTGAGTGACTGTCAGTTGGTGTTTGCTAGGCTTTTGGAGGCCATTCTATTTAATAGCGAATTGGTTTTTTTCTACCTAATATCTACTCCTTGAAAGCTTCAGTGGAAAGTAATCCTTTGTCATCATCAGCTAGTGAAGTGATGCTTTGGGAAAGAATGAGCCAGGTTTTGTTTGTATATTTTGTTTCATTTTCCCTTAATGAGGTCTTGGTGCTTTTAAGAGGAGATGTTTTCTTCATGATGGGAACATAAAGAAGATATTTAGTTGTTTCTAGGATTCTGGATGGAACCTGAAGCTGATGGCATTTGTAGATTTCAAGAGAATTTGAACAGTGAAGGGTTCTTTTGACATCTGTGAGAGCATCTGCAAGATTACACTTCAAATTCCCACATCTGACCTTCCAATATAACTTTGAAATTACAATAATGCAGTCTTTCTGCAAGTAGGAACATTTGGTTCCTCAAATTAAAATGGCTAGTAATTGCAATTTCATTCTTTACTAGAAAGTTAATTAATTTTTTCCAAGTAATTTGCAATAATGCCTGTATAGTCAGGTGTTGCTACTGTCAGAGACCACTAAATATCTGAACATTTTCTTCTTCCATGGGACAGCAACAGCTAAATCTCAAAACACATATTTTTGTTAGGAACATCTGTGTTGGAGTTACTTGCCAGTACATAGGGGATAGAGAGGAGACAATAAAGATTTCTCATTCACTTCCAGCCACTTGCTGGCCCCGCAGTTGGTGGTCTGGGCTGCTCTCAGTGGTGCTGCTGATGGAGAAAGCAGTGACCTGTTAAGGCACTAAGACCTGGTCCTACCATCCCATCCTCCGAAAACTAGATTCAGGGAAATCCGTGGGTTATTCCTGTGAGTAGGAATGAAAGAAAATTTATGAGTAAATAACTTTGCTTAGGGAAACTTTGCTTACTGTGGTTTTTGGAATATTACCATTTGGTCCAACCCTCATCCTCGCTCTGCTGAAGCTGTTGAAGGTACTTGGCTCATGCTGAAGTCAATAATAGGGGCTGTTCTTTGCAGCCGTTGAAAGTTTCATTATATTTCTGTTTTTATTTTTGTTATATTTATGCTATTATCACAGCAATATTCTAATCCTCATTTGAATGCACAGAGTAACAAGCATAACACAAATAGGGACAGGGAGATATATATGGCTGAATTTAGCACTGTGTACTGATCTGTACAGATCAGTGACAGACAAATAAGGAGACAAGATTACTTGCTTTTTCTTCCTCCCCTGTATTTCCCATATTCTCTGAGCAAAGTAAACCAAACATTAAACCTCGGATGCCGTTTGTTTAGATGAGTACATGTTAAAAGTAACTGAATTAGTGCTGATGCAGCCTCAAACTGTGCTTATGAGCAGTAAGCTAATACAAAAGCTTGAGATCAGTCAGTAACAATAAGTTTAAACTGATGCAAGGATTTGTGCCATAAAGTCAGAAGACTTCATATAGAGTATTTTTTACGTGTAAAAGATTTGTGCTGAAGGGCCAGCCACGTGCTCCCTGTCTGGCTGGTGCAGTGGTACAGTGCAAGTCCCATGTTTCAGTGCTGGACAACACTTTAGTCATAGAGATACCACTTTATATAAAGATCACAGTACATTTTCACTATTATTTAATAATATTTTAATAATAAATTTATTTTCCATTCTAGTATCTCAAAATATTTGTGAAGTGCTGTAGATTAGTACTGGGAGAGTAACTGGTAGAGTTTTCCATATGTACTGCTTTTATTTTATTTGTTCAGCTTCAGACATGAGTCCACAGCTTTATAATAAGAGTGACAAAAATGTACTATGTATTTAATTTCATTATTGGAATGACTCAGTGCCTGTAAATCCAACTGATATGAATGAGAAGTGAAGTTGCACAGTTACTCTGAAAATAAGGCTCTTTAGGTGACTAAATGTCAATTTGGTTGTGTGACATCAGGGAACATTTCACGTAATTTATTTAGCATGTTGATGTTATGTCATTAACAACAATTATGATTCCTTTTTAAATTGCTAAAGCTACAATATTTCCAAGCATATGTATCCTTACTCCCCCACCCACCCATATTTCATTTTTTCCCCTGTAATCTCAGCATAAGCTTTCTGATTTTTCTTCTTATGTGCTCCCTAAAGGAGCTAGATAAGTCTCAGGACCAAACAGTTCTTGTTTAGCTCCTCTCTGGAGCCTGGACCAGATGGTACAAGAGAACACACATCCCCAGAGAGTTGCATAAAAAGTCTGTGGAGGCCTGGTACACAGAGGAGCAGTACTGCCTGCAACATTTGCATAAATCTTCCTGCAGCTCACTTAATCAGTGTCTTTGGCTCGGAGGAAATAAAAGTTTTGGGATGCTTCTAGTTGGTGCTTTCTCAAATTTGATTTTCAGAGTATTCAGTGCAATGTCTTAAAGGGGTCACACAAACATCTTGGTGGGCTGAACAGGGCTGTCAACCAGGGCCAATCAAGAAATTAAAAATGAGGAACACCTTCTTCTCTAGAAATGAAGTCGTTCAACTCAATTTACATAACTTCTTTTAATTCCAAAGGAAATTGATTTAAAATAAAAATAACTCAATTGGTGTTTAAACTATTATTTTTAGTTTATTAGAATTATAATACTTAAAGGACTATAGAGAAAAGTTCTGTAACATTGTAAGCATGTTTTATGTGTTTAAATTAACAAAGCTTTGGAACACCTGTCAAGAGACCCAGTTATTACTCATTTTAAACTTTTTCAAAATGATCTACTAAGTCAGCAGTTGAGTTAGAAATAGACCCCAAGAGTCATGATTAACTAGACAAGACTTCAGATAAATGAGCCACCTAAACACCTTCCCAGTTACCTGTGGCTTGTTTGATTAAGTAGCAGAGCTGTTCCTTGGAGAAGGGGTTGATCCTCCCATGATCTAAGAATAATGACCTCAATTGTAAAGTTTCATGTCAAGTAACATTAGCTGTGTTTGAAAGGAGAAGTAAAGGCGGCTAGAGAAAGGTCTAAAGAAGGGAGGGGTTGGAGTATGAAGTCATATGGATTTGCCTTGGGGGAAAAACTCTTAACTTTCCTGTTAGCAGGTCTGCAGAAGACAAATGTTTCATTCCCATAATTGTGGAGTTCCTTCATGAATCATCAGGTGTTCTTTGTCTGGTATTGTGTGAGAGGTAGGTTAATTACAGGCCTGTGTTAAGAAACTCTGATGTGTTACCTTTAATTTCATTGGGTTTCCTTACTAAGTGGAAAACACAGAGGTAGTGTCAACTAGTAAGTAAGAGTATCCTTAAGGAGTTTTTCCTAATTTCTCATGAAAAATGAAGTATTTGGGGAGTTTCTTTAGACAGGGAACTGAGATAAGGTTATGCAAGAATTCAGACAATCTTTCACAACCACAAGGAATCAAAAAATATTTTTTTTAATGAAAGCTGAAATTCTGATATAACCAGATTTTCTGGGACCTTAGAAGTATCCTATGTACTTTTGCCTTGGTTTTCTCTGACACAGGAATGGAAAGCAAGATGGTAAATTTCATGTAGAACCTCTGAACCTTCAGTTCAAGGTCTATTTTGAGTAACTTAATTTGTTTTAGGGTGGAGGTAATCAGTCAAAGCAATGCATTTATCTGGTCTGCGACCTCCTTGCAATTCTCATTTGTGCCTGCTAGACAGACCTGCCTGTCATGCATCATTTTGCAGTATTTTTGAGATGCAAGAACCTCCAAAAAAGATTTTACTTTGATTGCCATCCAAACGATTTCAGCCTATGTATGTGCAGGTGAAAGAGCACTGTGAATCACTTGCCCATTCAGTCCTTTTCCAGTTCTCATTTCCAGCAATACTAACAATCATAACACAACGTTAGCTCTGTCCCAACTCCAACTTTATCTACCAAGAATTACTATTGCTGTGTCTGTTAAAGCTTTCTCAGTTGTAAAAAGAAAATCAATATTTATTTGATGTTTGCAACTGGAACCTACGCTAGGTAGAAATTTAATGATTTTGCTGTTGTCAGCATAAGCCCAGAACTGAGCTGACAAACAGAAATTGAGAGGAATGGCTGAAAAAGCTTGTTAGTATGCCTCCTGTTAACCCAAGGAAGAAGTGGGCATCTGAACTTTATCAAAAATGCATTTTGATTGGAGACTTTGGTTATACACAGCTCTTAATTCAAGTGGATTTAAAAAACAGGATTTATTTGTTAAAGCATTTATATGTAATAGTTGAAAGGGGGGCCTTAAACTTGCTGAGTAATGCTTTTGAGCATCTTTTTCCTGTTTTCTTCATCAAAGTATTCCAGGTGAGTGAAGGTGAGAGTCTGTGCTGTTCTGCTTTTTCTACTTTTCTCGTTTTTCTTCCTAAAGATAGAGAACCAGGGACTCCTTTAGTTCCTGTCATTTGACCAAGACTTGCTCTTCTGAAAGTACCAGAATTCTGGGTCCTCAAGTCAAAATTCTTCAGTCTTTGTTGTCTTTTAAATACAAATACATTTCTAACTGAGGGGTCCTGTTTTCAAAAATGCTTAATGCTCTTTGGGAGAAGGTTAAGCACATTTGTAAACAAGGTTTGATCTCTTTTCAGGTTAAAAAATTCAATGTCCCTGTAGACTGTTCCTGTGCCTAATATAAGCACTGAGTCACACTAAATTAATTTATTGATAATAAGGAAACATTTAAAAATCATTGGACAGAAACAATTACAAGCTGCATGGGAGAGATTGACTGGAAGTCCATCGTTAACATCCAGAGCCAAACTACTGGTTGGTTTTGCTATCAAAACTGGATTGCTTGCACAGTCATTCTTTCCATAACATTCATCTGTTCTTTACATATTGAAGACTGCATAAAACTGAGGTAGCAAAGATAAAAATATAGTTAAAATAAATATACAATATTGAAAACAAGTGACGGGCAAGAAGTGAAATCCTTTCTAGTAAAGCTATGCACTTGGTCCTGGAATGATCTTGAGCTAGCATGGCTCTTAGCTACGTATGAAATGGGAAGCAGTGGCACTGTCTTTAGTGTCCTGCCTGGCAGAGATTGAACCTCAGGGGGAATAGCCTTGTCCTGATTCTCAAAGCTAAACACATGGTCGAGTGTGCCATGGAACCACCCGCTGCTGCTGGCTTCACCAGCTTTGGTGATGCGGGATGGAGGCAGCACCTCTCGGGATGGAGCTCAAAGGACAGTTGTAAGAGTCCAAGCAAAGCTACTACCCAAATGTCTGTTATGTTTCCCTCATCATTTGAAAATTCACCAGTTAGTGGGTACCACCCAAAGGGTACAGGAAAGGAAGGATTAATTTAGAGACTATTTAAAACCAGGTCCACATGAAGTTAAAAGCAAGAAGGGAAGGGGGAGGTGAAAGTGAAATCACCTGTGCTGACTGTAGGAACGGTGACTAAACTGTAAATGCAAACCTAATGGCAGCTTGGCTCAAGTTTGCTTGTAAACTATGGCTCTAATTTGCAAACCATAACTCGCATTGCAAAGGGAATTTTTTACTTTTTGTCTTTTTTAATTCTCCAGTTAAAATTTTGTTCAGATCAATGCTTAGAGTATATGTAGAAAAAATGTTCTTACAGAGGTTTAAAAATATGATATGAGGGTTCTTCAAACAAACTTTATGCAAAGTTGTCAGAAACCCACGCTACCGGTTAAATTGTCAGGTAACTTTATTTCCTGTGAGGAGGAAGTCATATATAGATTGCAGTCGTAAGATGATTCATATATTTCTTGCTCATCTCCCAACTGCTTCCCTCCCACAGAAAATACAAGACACAGTATGTCCTACAGATATCTGTGCAAGTCAGTCTCACACACGTTTTCTTCCTGTAGACAGATAGGTGAATAATCCAGATATATGCAGATTAAAATAGTTTGACAAAGAATAAAGTTCATAGTATTTTAATTGATTCAGTAAATCTTTTACATTTCTGCTCAGTTAAACCAAAGAACTCAAACAATATCTTTGAGATGATTTTATTCTCACATTCAAAAATAGGTAGTGTTGTGCCACATTTTGAGGATTAGTGTATGTCAGTCTCTTAAATGTAAGCAGAATGTCTTTCTCTTTCAAGGGAATGCAAGCATTTTAAAAATACCAAGAGTCCTGAACTGATTTACAATGATTAGAAATGCTGTTCATATAGCCTGTTTTTTGGCAATATGCTGGTGTAGTATCTGTTATGTAAATACTGCATACTGAGCACAAAGGGTCCACTTCTGTCAGCTGTTCCATTCAGAAAATCTCATTAAGAGAAATGAAAATTCTCAGGTAGTATTAAGACTTTGCTATGCTATATATAAATAGTTTCTCACACTAAGGAGTTAACAAGTATACTATTATTATTATTTTTTTTAATGTATGGAAAAGAAGGTAGAATTAGAAAAAGAGATCTTGGTTCTTTTTATCATAGAAGCACAGGTTTTCAATGTATAGGTCATTTAATAACATGCTCATCAAAATAAAAAGGATAATTTTGTAAAAACAAGCACCGAAATAATATTTTAATATTCATTAATAGAATGCAGTTACACTGAATTGCATTTATCCTATAAATTGGCCTGCACTGACATTGGGAATCATCTAATGTGATGACAAAAATCTCTTCCAAAGGGTAAAGTGATTCAGCTGACAAACTGGCAATTACTCCCACAGACTTTTCAAGTCTGCCTTTAAATAAAACATTTGTTAAAACATTCCACTATATGCCTTCTATCACCTGCAGCAAGATAAATGCTGCATTATATTCTATCAGTTATTTTCAATTAAAAATATTTCAAAGCATGTTGATGTCACTGGAAATACACAGGTTTTAGATCTTTGGAACGGTGAAATTTCCTTTTTGGTGATGACTAGCAAAAACTAATGACATGGGTTCATCAGCTAATTTAACGGCTACAGAATTTCATTCATTCATAAGAAATCTACATTCTATTCATTCTTCATTATCACCGTGCATCATAACTACTGTTACTGCAGAGTCAAACGAAGCCAGGTTGGATTGCCTTTACCTCCCCAGTTGTTTTCTGCCCCGTGCCCTGGTTAGCTGTTTGCAGCAGATGAGCAGTAGATCTACAAGGCTGTAATTCCTTGGTTGCTGTTTTCAGCACGCAGGCTTCAGGATAACAAGGCATCATGGCCAATGAATATTACCAGAAGACGTTAATCCAATTATCTTAGCATAATTTATTAGGCAGCACACAAACTAATAATCTGTCCCCACGTTAAATATTTTGGCACTGCAGAAGAGACAGGCCACATTTTTAAAGCCGAAAGCAACTCAGAAAGCAGGGTTTGTTGAGAGAAGGCCATGTATTTAATTTAGCTAACCACTATGGTTAGAAATAAGGTTTGCACATGGCTTCTTTTACTTCTTGGAATCAGCACCTCTGAAGAAGAGACCTAAAGAATGCCTTCTGTACCTGAAAGCTTATATTTTTTCTTTTACCCCCTTGATTGTATCACCTGGACTAATAACAATAATTACCTCTGCTTTTGAACTTTGCCTTGCTTGTGTCTTAGACTGTTATAACTACCACAGTGCTATTGCTGAACCAGATTACGTGTCAATGTCCCAGTGATGTGTGAGGTCTGGTGGGGTATTGATAGCAGACAGCCCATCGTCTGCTAAAATCAATGGATTGCGTGCTGCTAAATCCTGACGGTGATTTAAAATCTGGGTGTGGTGAATGCCTTGCTCACCAAGGACATTCTGCTACAAACTGGGCAAAATTATATCTGAATTTGAAAGCTGTTACAGTATGAAAAATGCATCTTAGTCACGATGAACAAAATGGATACGAGTTTCTAACCTCTCTAAGCAACTCTGGGCACAATCCTGTGAGCAACGCTTGGAGCTGGTTGTGATTCCGACTCTTGAGGCGCAATGAGTGGAAAGTCCTTATTAAGACCCAACAGTCTGCCTTTTATTTATTGTAACATGCACTGTTATACGTGATAAAGGTCCTACTGTATTCAGTTCTCATGTCTGCCTTTATGTATGTAGAACTACATCAAAACCAGAGCTCTTTTCTCATGCTTTTGCCAATAGCTTTATTCCCTGCTTGCCTCAGTTGCAAACCAGATCTGTCTGTGTGGGGGTAGGAGGAGGATGCAAAAAAGGGTGCTGCCGTCAGTGTCATCCGTACACCCACCTGCCAAAAAAACCCCAAACCCATAATGAAAAGGTCACAATTACTGCTGTCTAGCTGCAACATTCTCAATAGATGTGAACAGGAGAGTCACTTTTTTGATTGCTTGATTACTTCCTCAACAAGAAACTGGCATATTCAAGACTGGAGACAAAACAAAAACTGGAAATAAAACCCAGCATCTGGAATAGCTGAGGAAGAGTTTGAGATTCCTCTAGCCCAGGACAACATTCTCTTTTTTAGAGGTCCAATATAAACTGCAAAAGCAGTTTTTTACAGAGTTGTGACAGCTTGCAAAAGAGACGAATGATTAGAGAAATAAAGCTAGGGCTGCAGAGAAGTAATTATCTGAAATCTTCTGGATACAATTTTTTTGGTAAAACCATGTACTAGTACTCAGCAAAGATGAGATAAAATAGTGCCATTAGAGACTGTGTCTGTTCTCCCAGTGTTTTACAGAAGTTTTCAGACATTTAAATTACCTGTTCAGAATTTTTAATTTTCAACTTTCTTCATGGTTATTAATTTATAATCATTTTGGATCATCTACATGGGGCATTTTAGTATTCTTTGAATTTTTAATTTCTTTTCAAGATTGATATTTATGATGTGTTTATAACATTATATTTGAATGCCATTAAGCAGTGCGGTAACAAAATAATGTAATATTTCTGCTAAGACATGTTCAATAATGTATATGGTTGTTTCTTTGAGGAAGAAAGAAACCTTTGGTGTTGAGAGGCTCTAAACAACAGGCTATACTGACAAAAATGAATTTGGGATAGCAGGGTTCCTGGAAGGCCTTCAAGAACAACTCTGGAATTTATTTGTAACAAATTTACTATAAATTAAGTTAGTAATTTCTTCAGGATAGTATGACTCCCATCCAAAAAAATAAAATATATTCTCAAGAATAGTATATAGAAACTCATGAGCAAAATAATCAACTTGTGAGCTGAAATGGAAAAGTAAACCTTCAAAGGTGATATGTATTCAAATTAAGTCTTAAGAAAACACCTTGTTTATATATACATGAAACTGCTCCCCCTTCCCTCCTACTTCCTTTCTTTATTTTACTGCTGGCTTTAATGTCTACACATGCCTTGTAATACATATGGGGCTCTGTATAGGTAGTAATAAGTGGTATCTCCAATTGACATTCCTAGAAACGACAGCTTCTGAAATATAGTCAGTCATCTGACATATAAATCTTCCTTCTGAATCTTAGCAACTTCTGGATTTGTCAGATGCCTTTCAGATTCATGGTCTCTCTGGCTTGGTTGTTGCATCTTTGAGACAGCATGGGATAATCAAAGTTGCCCTTGCTGGATGCCATTAAAATCTTTCACAGAAACCCCAGAGGCCTTTACAAGGCAATAGACTGCACATCCCCAGAGCCTGGTGTTCTTGAGTTTCTCACAATTCTTGCATGGGTTTCAGATGAGTGACTATGTAGTTCTCTCACCGGGGGACTGGTACTAATCCAGATGAAAATTAGAGGATGCTTGCTTACAAGGTGGCCAAAGTTTCAAGAAAATATTATCCAAATAATACTGACCCTTCTGACAATTTTTTCATCTATTCTTTTGTTGTTGCTAAGCTGTCGTGACAGATTTGAGTGGTGGTTCATTTTATATTACTGGTTCTTAAAGCATATTGCACTAATAGCCCACCTGGGGCACTGTCTGATCTAAACTACTATGGAGACTATCAGGAAAAATAAAATTGAAGTAGGTAAGTCCAACATGTGAATGTTTTGTCCATTTTTCCTTGTACAGGAATTTGGGGTCGTTCAGTGGTGCTGACATGGCTATCTGAGGCTCTGAGACAGGACAACCCACCAGCCGGCCACACAGGTAACCAGCATTCATCCGAGTATGCTGTTCTCTTGATGCCAAACAAAATATCCTCCAAGGTTTCCAGGGAACTGTTAATTTAAATAGAACAATCAAGCTTAATTAGCACAGTTTATCAGTGAGATGACTCAGAGTATATTTGTGAGATTTAGAGAGTACACTTGAATGATTTAGATAGTTTTCATTTCCTAGCAGGAACTACAATCTTCATTTATGGTAAGTCAGCATACCTGCATCTGCTGAGGTGCTTGTTCTACATCCTTAATGAATGCAACAGTTTGTAATTAGCTGGATAGATAGAGGTGCACACAAAAGTGACTGGTATTCTGTGTTCATTTGCAACAGGGTAGATGTGCTCTAATGTAAAGCAACAATCGGAAATGCTGCCATTTCATGTTATTTTTTTGATGGGAAAATTTTGGAAAATGAGCTCCTTTGGCATGGTGAGAAATGGTTTCCCAGGTCATGCTGTAGGCTGAAGTGTGGGTAACATAAAGCTTCTTTCATGTCATCAATCTTAATCAGATACCTTCTGTAATTTTATAAAATTTATCTGTGCCATCATGGTACAAATAATGTTGTCCTCCTGTGGTTTCTTATCTTTGGTCTCTTATCTGAGTATGCATTTGATTTTCCCTTCTGAAATGCCCTGTAATTTTAGAGCTGAAAGCAAATCATTCCAACTAAAAACCTTTAGCTCTGGTTAATCTGGAACTGGAGGGTAAAATCCTAAGGAATGACAGCAAAAATACATGAAGCTTTGGAATATTGTCCCTAAAGGCAAAATATACATGAGTGTCAAAGATGCAAGGTGGAAGGACAATGCTCTCTAAGACCTTTTTCACCTGCTGTAGCTCTCGGTGAACTTTGGAATTATTTGGTACACTTTTATTGCGAAAGTGACAAGGGATTAGGGATCCATGCCTTGTTGCAGTTCTTTGGATATACTGTTTTGATTCGGAGTTCTATTATCTTGAACCACCTGGAAGGAACAAAAGGGGAGCCAGTTTACAGGCAAAGGGTTTGTGTACCAATGGTCATAGGGTGCCACCAGCACCACAGGCTGGACGGACAGGGTGGGGGCAAGTATAACCTCTAGGCATTTTACAGAAAATACCAGGCCACACGAATTACATGTGAAGGGGAGGGAACACCAAGTCTGAAAATAACATATTCAAACAGTATGAAAGACAGCTTATCAAGCCTTTTACAGGAAAATCTGCTTCTGATAGAATGGGATAAAGGCAGAAAAGCCAGGATGTAAGCTCCCAAGTGGTATTTTAAACCATGTGCTGTAAAAGATGGGATAGCTGTATATGATTCTTACTGTTCTTAATGGACTGAGCATGCATTAAATTAAGAAATCTGTGGGCTTGTAGCACATCAAGCTGAAAGGTTATTTATGTATCCTGCAATAACCAGGTAAGAATGCAGTTACTCATAGATGTATTATGAATACATGCTAATTGCTATCAGTGGTTGTGTTCTGAAGATCATGCATTTTTTATGCATGGCAAGCTGCTAAAATATCCCTACTGCTTACTTCTGCATCACAGCATCCTTGTTGAAAAAGTACTAGCAGAAAGGTCTTCCATTTTAGCATTTTCACCAAGACTTTGAAAGCTCACGGTGAAGGTGCAAGAAGGATGTGACAGACGTTGCATTAACATAAAGCTCGAAATACTTATCTGCTTCTGCTTCCCAGGGAAGCAGTCACTCAGCTTCCTGTAAAGGCAAAAAGCATAAAGAGACTGGGATCTGTTATCAGCCCTCTTGGGCAGAACTGCAATACAGAGTGCTCTGCTTAATATTGCTTATCGCTAATTTTGTGCATGATAACTGAAGCATGAACAATATCTGAGTGGGAAGCAATCTATAGCTGCATAGTCAAGCCTATCAAAATATATTGCTGAGCTCCCATAGCCAAACAGTTCTGCAGAATATCAGCTGAAACAGAACATTCCAGCTCACTGGGCCTCCAGTCACCATATGCTTGTGCAGCCTCACCTGTAATAGCAAATAGCTACACTCAAGGGTAGAGTGCATTAAAAATTAGGAAGGGATGCTGGAGTGAACCTGCATGATATTGAAAATTGATGGGTTTTGTTACTTGCTCTGTCTTACTCAGTTGTCAGGCAATGACGGTGAAGTGAGCCTTGCTGAAATCACTCACATGAGTGAGGAGTGTATATTACTCTTAGAAATATATATATATATATGCTAAGTCATGCCATGGAGATTACCCTGAAGAAAATCCACTCTTGTCTGACTGTTCATTCTGTGAAAGAAGTAAGAGAAAGAACAATGGTGTTGCTATATGGCTTGCCTGTTTAAACCAGAAAGGTTCTCTCTTCCAAGCGTATCCTGTGCAGGAGGAATTATCCGTGTATTTTGAGAGTGACCCAACTATAGGTGAACATTGTTTCTGAGAATGTGGGATCCAGGGAGGGATTTCCTGACAGTCCCCGAATCCTTCATGCACCTGTGTTAGCTGTGGGTTACAAACGTTGCACTGGTGAAGAGTCTGAGGATGCTCTCTGGTTTTTATGCGGAACCTCAGGATTGTCCTGAGTTTTGTCTGTTTCTAATGGAAGGAAACACTCAGCAAAATGCCAAAAAGAAAATAGTAATGTGTTATTTTATTGGACACTAATGTGTCAAATAAAAGATCTTTTTTTACATAGTTAGAGTTAACTGCACATTATTGTTCTGGGAATTCATGCAGAAATGCTACAATTAAACTATTGTGAGGAAATACAGGGAGTTTACATTTCCCTGTTCTTTTAATACCAAAAAACCCACATTTGCACTGAGGCCACTTTTAGAGGAAGTAACGGGAAAAGTTTAGCTAGATTGAGTTTCTTTTTGTGTAGTATTTTTCCTGTTTATAATGCCAAGAAATCTTCAAAAGATTTCAAGGCTTGAGGGCTGCAGTACAGACAAGCCCAGCAACACTCCAAGGTTTAAAAATTTCAAGTAGGACTTTTTCTGGGAAGAGGGAAGATGTTTGGTTTTAAGTCAATCAAAAAAGCTTAAAGGAAAGAGATTATCACTGCATGTTTACATCACTGTCCCTTTCACTTCGTCCTGTTACCACAGCTGCATCCGAGCAGATGGCTCCAGGTACCTCATCAAAGCCTTGGCGGGTAACTGGTGCTGCTCCCAGTAAGGATACAACTAGGCTACCATTAAAGTGTTAAAAGTTAAAGGAACAAAATTACAAGGCAAAGGGATGAGGGAACTTGTCATTCTTTCTTTAGTGTCTGCTACAGTCCGTGCACCGTCATGTCTGAACGTCTTGCTGTGAGTTAAACATCATTTTGCTGCTGACAGATAATCTCTACAAAAGATACTACTTCCCTGCCGGCCGGCAGCTTGGGAATCCAACTGCGGAGAGAGGCAGGGCAGGATTATCGTGAGCTCCCTGTGAAATCTGTTTCGTTAAGTGTGGTTCCATATCCAGCATTGATTTGGATAAACATCTCAGGCTGTTCAGACATAGTATTAAATAATGCATTTTCCACCAAAAAATGTTTTTCTCTGTTTATTCTAAAAATCAGTGTTCTATGATTAAGCTTGTTCCTAATGACATATTTTTTTCTCTTTCAATGTGCCCTTCTGGTAACACTGAGGGTAATAACAAGCTGGAGCCAAGTGCAAGTCAAATAAATGGGCAATTGCTGAGGGAAAATATTAGGAACTGCTATAAAATCATGTACCATTAACAGGGTTTTATTTTGACCATAAATGGCAATAATTATTCTTTCATGAATATTTCAAAAGACCGGGATGGGTTATTGGGATAGGATGAGATAGGAAAATGTTCAATTTAACTGTACTTTCTTCACATTAGAAACTCTGGCAATGCTATTTTCCTTTTTAAAGTGCAATTTGTCATTTCTGTCCAAATAATTAATTTGAGAAGTATGTATATGCTCTTATGATACCAGCTACAACTTCAGCTCTCTAGTAAGTGTGTGATAAGCCAGCACACATGCATGAAAATAAATATGTAGGGTAACTTGTGGTGCACAGAAGCATCTGAAGTAAGTTTCTGACAGAGCGCTGTAGGCCGTGGCACCAATTTCATGCTTGATGAAAATCTTGTGTTGCTTAAACCATCTTGATAAACAGAATAAAATGATGAATTTGTTCACATTAATTAAGCACATTACCTAAATGATGCATTATGAATGCTCTTATATCTTTACTGGTTTTCATTTCCCTGTTATAAAAAGGCTTGCAGAACAAGGGATGTGTTGTGAAGGGGAAAGAATTATAAAATACTTCAAAGATTTTAAATAAAACATTCCATATAGTTAATCTTCCCTTGGATCAAAATTACAATGCACTTAAGAGAAAGCAATATGTCAATCAAAATAAGAAACCAATATTACTAGTGACCCCTAAAGGACTTGCAAGCAGGCGGGTTAATCAAGTCTTTATTTTTCAATACACCTATCTGAACTTCAGCACAAAATTTCAGGTTCCAGTACAGAAATGCACCAAATATCATCTCTGGCTGTGTGCTTTTTCATAACATACTAATCAGTCCTTTTTACACTGTGACTTTGTTAAAATGTGGGGGGTGGTAGAGCAATGCTGACATTTGAAAGGTCTGTCCTTACATTCTCTGATAATCCACTGAAGTCGTAAAAACTGTTTTTCTTAATTAACAGACAAAGGCAACATGCTTTCCAAGCTGCTTTGCTTTATAGATGTATAAATAATCCCTAGCATATTTAACTGCTGTATTTTTCTTCTCTGAGTAGTTTGGGGATTTGTTTTGCCCCTGAAAAAGCGCTATGGCATCCTCTGTGCCGAGGCTGGGGGCTGTGCCGCCGGGTGCCTTGCCTGTTACGGAGGGACCGCGCCTGTCTCGGGGCTAGGTCTGCCCTGAATCCAGCCGTCCTTCTGATGTCCGCTTGCTCTCCTAGTCTGCTTACCTGTTTGTGGCTCTCAGTCCATTTCCTCCAGAATTAAAATCTGCCAGAATTAACAGTTTGGAGACTTGGCCAACTCTCAGTCCCCCACCTTCTCTGACTCCACCTGTGCAAGTGCATGAGATGTTTTCCATTGACATTTTCACTGAAAAAAAATGAGCAATTTATCATTTGAAGTGGATAAGTTTCTATAGAAAGGAAGGAGAGCGAATATGTAATTTCCTTGTTTTGGATACCTCTGCTGAATGCTGAAGACTATGTTAACTGCGGAAACCAGTTCTGAGAGCACTTCAGCAGGATAATAGGATTTGGAAAACAGATAAGTTTATTTTCCTATACAATGCTTCTATAGGCAGTATTTTTATTTTTCATATAACTTCCTGAAGGTGCTGAGAGTTACGTCACAACTTCAGTGAAATTCCTTTCTACCTGGAGGTAAGGGTGTTTTCTAGAAAGAGCAGCACTTCTATGAGAGTTTGGTTGATATGGTTTTATCCATACAGGATATAAAAATTGAACCACGTTAGCTTTGATGGTGCAGCTAGGCCTACATACCTTGGGCAAGTGCAGGACATAGCTAAACAAGTTATCACTACTGAAATAAAAAAAAAAAAGCTGAAAGAGCAATCCATAAATTATATGAAATCTATGATGGCTTTATGCGTATACAACTGTATATTAGGTTTATTGTTGAAGTATAAAGGTTACTTTAATTTTATGAGAGGTCTATACCTGCTAGATATATAGACAACATTGAGAAATCACTTCTAAAATAGGGTTTGTTATGGCCTGAAGGTGCAGCTTATCACAGGTAAGTAGAATATTACATTGATCTCCGCTGTAGATAATGAGACTGCCTGGGAGCAGCAGTCTTGCCACGTGAAATAAATTGCTGATCACAAGTCAAACATACTGGGGGGGTTCATGTTTATTTTGAACTGAACTTTTTTGAACTTTTAATTAAAAGGGCAAAACCCTGTGTCGGCAAGTACATGGTCAAAAGGAATCTGCTGGGGGAGAGGAGGGAGGCTGGGAAAAGTGGTTGGGGGCTGAATGGACATGACGATCAGGCACTAAGTGAGGAGGTGGGACACCTGCTGCATTGATAACCAGCCAAAAGTGCTGGCCTTTCTCTCCTCAGTGCATACCAAGATGGCAGAGGAGGGGCTTTTGCTTCTGCCTCTCATCCTGCCATGGTGCTGGTGCAAGTGAGTGGGATGCTGTGCACAGCACCCTTGTGAGTCTCTCAACTAAACAGGGAGGAGTGTGATGAGCAGGTACCACTTCTCAGTGTTCCTGGGAAAGGATGCTTTTTGCTAGGGATGCCATTTAAACAGTATCTAGGGACTGAATACACTTGTCTTATTGTGTTAGGTGAAGGGCTATTACCAAAAATAAAGTATGTTGGCACGTTGCAAAATGGTAGCACTTAAAAGATGAGAAGGACTTTTGTTGTAGAAAGCACATCATCAGGTACAAGTGCACACATGTGCCATGAAGTGGCTGCTTGGCTGTCCAGGAGGAAGGTGGATGAGGTGAAGTTACCGATAGCAAAGGAAGCCAATGCCCAGTCCTTGTCTTTGCTGGGAGAGGCTGCAGCCCCTGGAGAGACCCCAGTACTGCCTGGCAGGATGGTTGCACTGCGCATTCCCAGCCCCTCTGGTGCTGCATGCAGCTGGGAAGTGACTGAGGGTGGGGGGGTTGACACTTGCGGTTTGCCTGGGGGCTGGCAGTGCAAATTACTAGAGATGGGTTGGGGAGTTCTGTGATTTCTTTTGTATTTAAACACTGTGGTCAGTCCCCGTGTTGTGGTTTAACCCCAGCCAGCAACTAAACAGCTGCTCCCTCCCTCCCCTCACAGTGGGATGGGGGAGAGAATCGGAGGAGCAGAAGTGAGAAAACCCATGGGCTGGGATAAAGGCAGTTTAACAGGTAAAGCAAAAGCCACGTGCACAAGCAAAGCAAGGAATTCATTCAGCCCTTCCCGTCACAGGCAGGTTCAGGGTGCCCAGGACAGCCGGGCTCCATCATGCATAACAGTTACTTGGGAAGATGAATGCCATCACTCCAAATGTGTCCCCCTCCTCCTTCTTCTTCTTCCCTCAACTTTATATGCTGAGCATGAATGTCAAATGGTATGGGATATGCCTTCGGTCAGTTGAGGTCAGAAAACATAGTCCCGTACTAGCTACTATGAAGAAAATGAGCTCTATCTCAGCCAAAACCAGCATACACAGTAATATAATATATCCTAAAAACTTGTTTCTTGCTTATGCTTACTGAGAGGAAAAATGAACAGTGCTCCCTGAGCACTCTCCTCCATGTAATTAAGGTATAAGGCTTATCCTGTGCTTGCTTCTTGGCTGGCTATGTGGTGCTCCTTCTCTCAGTGCTTTGTCTTACGTATTGGTGCAAATAAATGGTATGTATATAAGATCTTGGTCAACACCAACATGTAACATTTGATTTTTCCTTTAAAACTTCCAACTCCTGTGTGTTCCCTGCCGTTGTCGTACTTCCATCACCCACTGTATGTGAGCCAAAACACAGAGACTTATGCAAATGTTTAATGTTAAAGTGAATGGATGACTTGTTGTGCTTATTTATATAAACTTGTTTCACTAAATCCTGTCTATGTATTATAAGCTGCAGGGCAAACAGCCGGGCTCTGCTCCCACTGTGTGTGAAGAGTTCATGTTTGCAATAGCAATGTAAACCCAAATTACAGGTGTTCTCTGCACCCAGGCTCTGCTGTAACAAAGCATTCTGTGATACTGCCTCCGGTCAGGAAACCATGCTGGTGGAAGGATGTACAAAAAAAGCTTTGGTTTGTTAAATTCCTGTGCTTTTTCTTGGGCATGTGAGGATGTTGGACAAGAGAGAAATTTCGTCTGCTCAAATACGGCTGATTTTGAGTGAGAGTGCAGCCTTAGGAATATATAGTTTTACATTACTGATCTGTGCTTTGGAATTAAAACTAGATGTGTGGAAATACAGCACTGTCAACATGTCAGCCGAGCCGACACCTTTCAGCTGGCAATGAATACTGATTACCTTCTCCATAGCAGACAATTCTTCTGTCTAAAATAATTTCATTAAAACACATCTGAAATGAAAATCTGTTTGGTTCTAATTTTAAAGGAATTTCTTTGGTAGATCAGGCCAGAAATACATGTTTCCCTTTAAAAACAAAAAAGTGAGAAAATCATAAAAGAAAATATTTAATCTGAATATTAATGTTTTTCACAAATTAAACTGAGTCTTCAAAAGGAATTATTTTCTGGCTGAAGATGTTGTCCCAGCTTTTTGGGGGTTCGGGCAACACCTTTCAGGTGGTACCTTTCCTGTATGTCTCTTAATTTTACGCTGCATCATTGTTCTAAATGGGCTTTTTACTGCCACAGTAGATAGTACTAAAGATAGTAATAAAGATTTCCTGGTAGTTTAAGTGTTGGAGACCTGAGCTGTTGTGCCAGCAGGCTGTGAGCAGATCTGTTCCAGCGAGAATTTCCATTTTGTTGGAAGGTGGAGCACTTTGTTTGAACTGTAAACGTAACTGTTAGACTTTTTCAATCTTTTCATAATTGAAGCAGAGTAGCCAGCTGCCCTGGTGTTTGGGGGCTCCCCATTTTGCCCTCTGGACCTCCTTGCCAGACCCCCGGTTGCTGCCTGCAAACCTTGCCGTGCACAGCCGGGTGCGTGGTGGCCGGGGAGCCGGAGCTGTGGTCCAGGTCTGGTCTGTGCCTGCGGGCTGCCCCCAGCAGCAGGGCTCTGAAGGCCACATTTGCCAAAAAGCATCAGGTGAGCTGCTGGGAAAATGGTGGGTTTCTGACAGACATTCCCAGTGCTTTGGCAGAAGCTTGCCCAAGCTGAACTCTTTTTATAAAATGCCTGCCCTCTCTGAACTACTGTACTTATTTTCTTACCTCCCTGAAATTTTCCACACTGTCTTCCTGAAGTTCTCTGTGTTTCTGGTACACAATGTGGAAGAAAGTCTGATGTTCGTGACAGCTGCCTTTAGACATCTACTTATGTCATCTGATGAATCAAGGCATTTAAAACCATGTTTCTTCCTTGGAGAGGGGAGTCATCTTACTGTTGCATGAAATACATCCTTTAATTGTCCTTTTCTGTGGGACCTTTGTCTAAATGAAGAGCCAGAGTCTGAGACTTTGGTCCTTAGTACAACTCAATAAAAGCCAGCCAATTGTTTATCGGCTTCCTTGTCAGAGGTGATGGAGGTGACGCGTCCCACATTGCTCTCTCTAATCTGACACCTCATATATTGTCCATTATCAGAAGAAAATGGGAAAGAAAATCCTTTATAGATGCCTCTTTGGGAGCTTCAGCAATAAGATTTCAACAGTGCTGAGATTTTTATGACAACATAATTAGAGCTTCCACCAGACTGTAAAAACTCAATTTGTTGAAAATTGTGTAAGCTGATTTAGGGTCAAATCCCAGACTTCGTATTCAGGCTTTCCTCTGAATTTCCATTGATCTCAATGGCATAAGTTCTCTATTTCTAGCAATGTATCCTATCCCTGTGCTGCTTTAGTTGTTGTTCCAATGAGAAATCTTCCTTCTCACAAGCTGTATTTCAGAGACATATGTTGAAAAGATGTTACTGATGCAGTTAACAGAGCAAACAGGATCTTCTGTGTCTGTGATGCAGACTTTGACATTCATTGATGCTACAAAGATATTTGATAATCTCTTGTAATATAGCCTTGTGTCAACAAAGCTACAGGTGTGACCATAGAGATAAGATGATAATTTTAAGTCTATTTTGTGTTGTCTCCTTTTTTCCTTACAGTTACGCTTTTAAAAGTTCAAATCTCTAGTAAATAGAAAGGTGAATCTGTGCTATTTTCCTTTCTAAAATGGTGACGTGGGGTTGTTTCTCAGCACGTCCTGATCAAATTGGCTGAATTTACAGATACAAAGATGTGTTTTTCTACCTGCCAGTTTGATCTAACCTCATGCTTGCATCTGAAAGCCAGGCTGTATTTGATGTGATCTAAAGGACCACCTGTAGAGGCCCACCATCGCAATAACGGTATGGGGATCAGTTCAGTTAACGGAATTGCTCTTTTGGGGAAGATTATTAGTGTATTTGCCAGATGGAGGAGCAGGTTCTTATTCTGCAATCTTGTTTCTAGGTCAAAAAACACAGGCAGGCCCCAGCAATGTTCCCTGAATTATGTTATCTCTGCAATACTCTGAAGAGGAGGTAGCATAAAAACTTTCTTTTGAAACATCCTAGATCTCAGATAAGACTCTGAACACATGTAAGGAATGTATCATTGACTACAAATTTTCTGGGATTTCTTAAAATCATTTTGTTAGTCTTGGTGGTGTGTAGGGAGCAATACTTTACATGTTTTTAATTACTATAGTCCAGTAACCCTTAAAGCCACCATCTTCCCCCAAGAGCCCCTTTTGCCAGGTGCTGTACCAACATGGATGAACAGTATTTCCACATGACAGAGTTTATAATCCTCATAACATAAGGTGACCAAAGAGTGGAAGAAAGTAAATATGGCCCTTTTCACTCAGGAAGAGAATTGGAGGACAAAACTGGAACAGGGTTAAGGTCACATGGGTGACAGCAGAAGAATAAGAAATGACCTGTGATCGTCTTCTTGCTAAAACATAGTAGGGAAGTCTTAGCAGTGTCAGAGCTAATGCAGAGTTATTATGGCCCTTCAGTGAAAAGGTTTCCAGACTGACAGGTCTGACAAGCCCCAGGCCACATCTGACATGCAGGAAGCTTCCACACGGATGTCCCGTGCTGCACACCCAGGGAGCTCTCTGAGCCCATGCTGTCTTCTCAGGGCTCCATGGTGGGTAGCTGTCCTGCTGTGCTTCGCTGGCAGTTCCCTTCACTGCAAAGGGAAGGGTGGCTCACAGAAGTCTCAACATCCACTTTTTTCATATTTCACATAATACAGGGCTCGCAAATATATTTCTGAAAGAGACAATAAGACCATGATCACCACCTTCTAGAAGAAGCTGCAAAGTTATAATTCTGTATACAAGATACTTTTCTTAGCACAAACCGAGTTGTTTCATTACCTGGGAGTACACAGCTTTCCAGAACCTGACATTGTAGGGAACAGAGCATTGAGATGACAAATAGCTTGTAAGCTTTTAACAAGACAAGTAATCTTTTATATCAGAATTGCCGTAGTATCTACTCAGAATGTACCTTTCCAGTAAATCGCTCTTATCACCCATTTTAATCAGAACTGAATTCAGCCTTCCTTCTCTAGGGGACTTCAGATCTAAACACTGCAGCTTATTTAAAGCATTGAGGTTTGATCCTGTAGAATGCTGGGCCCCCTCTTTGGTTCCCCTTCCTTTGCTGATGTTCCTGCTTCTCTGTGTTCCCTTTTAACAAAATCCCACCAGGAAGGGTGTATCACAGTGACACTAGCATGATGCCTGCAAGCCAAGACCTGTCCCTATGCCCTGCTGCTCTCCTCCACCTTGCTCTCTTTGTGCTCTCCCAGGGGCAGGTGGCATCTCCTCGCCTGTGCCTGGGTGGTGTCCACCCTTGTGGGACCCTAATTTTCTGCTGATCCCCAGAACCTACCAAATAAATCATTGTAATGCCAACTGACAGGGTGCATGCTTCTCGCGGCCAGCTGTAGGCAAGGTGGACCTTTGGCTGCTGAGATCTTTTCCTGCAGAGGCAACAGGCATGTTAGGGGCATATTTCTCTATTTATTCTTGAAGAACCATCCTGTTCTGGAGCTGTCAAGCAAAATTTCAAATCCAAGTTTTCCAACTCGTTAGTTCTTAAATATTTTAGCTTCTTGTGTACGGCAGACTGTATTGGCAACGGAGAAAAGAAAGCCAGCTTGAGATGCTTCCTAAGATTTTCTGCTTTTTTTAATATCTGCCTTTATTGTGGAGGTGTGGGGAGCAGGGAGAAATTCTCCAGCTCCATCTACGTGATACAAGGTCACTTAGACTGACATAAAAATACATTCTCTCTTGCCACTGTGGGAAATGTAATCCATTCATTTTAATGGCCATTGCGCGAGGGATGCAAGGGCTGCCCCGGTATTTCTGTCCTTGTTCTGTTCCAGTGCATGCCCTGAGGCATGGGTTACGCTTCTGAGCCATGACAAAAATTGTAACGTTTTAGGCAGGGCTAAATGATGAAAGCTTTAATAACTGTAAACCACAGTAAACATTTGAAGGAAAATAGTCACCAATTTCTCTCTTTGCGTGAGCAAATGAGAATGACATTGTAAACTACATAACTGGGCTACAGCAATCTTGATGTAATTCCCAACACGGTTGGAAGCTTTTCATCTGATTTTTAGGCCTCTGGCTTCACATGCCCTGTGCTTCTGCTCCCACTTTGAAATGGGATAATGATATTCCCTTTCTCTACCCTTTGACAGCTGCAATTACAGGGTTGGAGGCCAGTGGCAAGTTAAAGTGTTTCTACAGCACTTAACAGGTCCTTGGTGTTGCATAAAGCATCAAGCTACTTTAAACCAGTAGTTTACATAGAAAATGAGGGAGAAAAGCATCATATGCTTTCTGACTATCTAGTAGAAAAAAATGTGAAAATAATTTGAAATAATTAAAAAAAAAAAAAGTGTGGCTTCTAAACTTCATTTTGAATGATAAATGAGATTTTTATGGAATGTCATTTCTGTGAAGCGTTTGTTCTGTTTGGAATTTTAAAAAAAGAAACTGTTTACGGTAATAGATGTTGTGTTTTAATCCATGTCACAACCTCATAAGACACATCATCTGAATTTGCTCTATTAACTGAGTTTTTCTTTTCCATTTACGTTGCAATCTTTTTCTTTAAGAAAACACTTTACATCATGTTGTCATGACAACAGAATATGCTCTTCGGTTGAAATGCTGACATGTCTCCCAATGTTCATACCGCACCCTGTGCTCACCCTTCCCTTCTTGGCCAGTGCTGAGGGTCTCTGCACACAAATGTAAATCTACAACAGAGAGATGGATTTGGGGGCCAGAAAAGGCTGACCCCCTTGTTTTTCTTTTTCTTTTGTTTGTGAGTCTCTGTTAGTGGGTAATCATTTTAAAGCTTGGGAATATTACTGTACCAACATTTGTAACATAATTCAAAGATGCATAAATACAAGGGCGTTTTCCGTATCACCAAAACACATCTAAATTGTCTCTCAACCAAATGTCTCTGCTGGAACTCACATTCAAGCAGTCTTGGGTCTGTTCCAAATGATGTTAGGGGGAAAAAAAAAAAGCCTGTGATGAACTTGAAAATATAGAAGACCTAGAACAGGCTGTAAAAATAAGTAAATTCTATTTTGTCTTATTATCCTCTGGAGATGTTCATAAAATTGAATACATGAATATGAGAGTCCTACAGTCCTCAGGGTATTCAAATTCAATCCCCATATTTCCTCCCTCCCCAAAGAGAATAGGTGATGTTGAATTCTAATTGTGGCAATTTCTAGAGAATTATTTTATGTCCACAGTGAGTGGAGGCCATAGAAAGTGAAACCTGAAATCACCATAAACAATAACATTTACAAAAATGTACATGTCGCACAGCTTCAGTCGCTCACCCAGAAGAGTAAGACCTGAAGGTGACCTGTCAGTCCAAGATTACAGACATTACTTCCTTATAATAATGAAAACAATCATACCAGTTTGCTTCTACCTTGCTTTAGCAAATACCACAGTACCTTTCATTCTGGGTAATCTCTTATCTTTGCTAAAGGTACATACACAGTTAAACAGAACACTTGAAAGCTTCTTAAACCTGTCTTGATACTTGCATATTCTTTTGAATATCTGAAAGTCGGTAAAGTGAGTTCCTGGAATGGGCATTGGGAACAGCTGGGAGAAAAGGGACAAAAATGAAAAGACTTACAGGATACGATGGGTGAGGCAACATAGGAGTAAGTGCTGATACTGGACATACACCTTATTTTTTCAAGCTCTGAGAATATAGATGAACTTTATAGACTGGATATAGTTCTGCATGTGAGTTAGGCAGAGCAGAAAGTCTCACATCTGCTTCCTGCAGGGTCTTTTATCATCCTCTGAAACATCTGGTACCAGCAACTGTTAGGATGTTGGATGACAATATCCTGTGAATATGGTCCACCTTGGCAACTCCTTGTTTCTCTGCAAAATATTGTAAATAGGAGAGTTAGGAAACAGTGAATAGGAGAGTTTTGTGTGCAAGCATAAAATAATTGTTGTGTCTTGAGGGAGAAGCTGAAGTAACAAAGTAAAAGAGTAAACAATGGACTGATGCAATCCATGGGCAATATTCTCTGATTCAGCAGCTTGTGAAGTGGTTAATTGGTATCGATCACATTGTTTGTTAAACAAGAATGCTTGTTTTTATATGCAGGACATAGAAAAGGTTAGAACTTCCTTGCTAAACTTTATGGCCTACTCAAACACTGAAGCATCATTTAAAATCTGTGAGCAGGAGATCTCAGAAAATAATAACAATAACAATAACAATAACAATAACAACAACAATAATAATAATAATAATAATAGTAATAATGCTTTTTATCTACTTTCTCATTTAGTCATCTATAAAAAGATTACTATGAGAGAAAATGAAAGATTCAGTTAGCACAAGACCTGAGCTGACAACATAGGAAATAAAAATTGATACATTAAACCTATGAAGCCAGTCCCCAACTGGTCTAAATTATCATCATTGAATTCCTTCTGCTGGAAATCACTGGAGACTACCTTTGCAACTTGCTGTATTGTCTGATTCATTAGAATACAATGGCATGTCAGTTACACTCTATAATAACCATACATGTATATTGCAACATGAATTTTTTTTTATGATTTTTTTACAGAATGTCAAATGCTATCTTCAAAGGTCTATCTAAAGTTTGCAGCATACATTTGTCTTACCAAAAAGAAAGGTGTTTTCCAGTGAGCTACATTCCATGTTTAGCCTTTTTTCTTAACAAGACTAAAAGCCAGAAACCTCTGAAATCTTCTGAAAAGCAACAAGGAAAACCCAAGGAATAGCTGCCTTGGGCCAGAAATTAGGAAAAACTTTCATCTAAGTAGAATAAATATTGTTGCCTGCCTGTCTGCATTTTACCTTTTAGATGGGCATCATGCAATCTTCCACCCATGGAAACCTACCATTTTTTAATGGGAAAAAAACCCTTTAGGCTGACGAATAGTGGAGGCTCTGTACAATACCAGTGGTAGCTCATTCACTTGCTCAGCCTGCCAAAAGGATGCTAGGTTTGGGGTGAATTACTTCCTTGTATTGGCCATATATGGCTCACCTAGAAATTAAACCTTCACGTATTTCATAGCTGTCATGAAAGAGCAAGATACCATATCTTTCCTGATACATATTCTTTTACATATATTTTGAAATTCCTGGAGTTTGTGTACTTTACTTTCCATGCTGAGTAATACTGAGAAGTAAGGAAGGCCCAGGTGGAGTCAATGCATGGTTAGAACAGAACTGGCATCTGAAAATAAAATTGTGAGCGTGTATCTGCACATATTTATATCACACTGCCTGAGAACTTATCTGCTAATGATTCAGTAAGTTTCAATGCTCACCTAATTTGATGTCATAGGTCAATAAATGAAGTCATTACTCACCTTCAATCTCAAACATCTCCTCTAGACTCAAAAAGCTTGAAGAGATTGGAAATGTAATTTAGAAGTTCAGTATAAAATTAAATAGTGTTGGTTTGGGGTTTTTTTCCTTCTGGAGTATTGATTTCTCCACCAAAGCAGCGAGATTTGGTTATCTAATCTGATTCATGATTTATGCACCTGCAACAGCAACAGTAGAACTGGTTTGTGACTTCATTTTTTCCTGTCACCTTTTAGTAATATGTATAAAACAGACATTCAAATAGTCTCATTTTACAATCTATATGACTTCAGGTGTATTGTGTATCTGCTTTTCATCAGACATGGGGCAATTTTGAAAAATGGGCTAAAACAGACAGATGCAAACACAAGC
>JAVJGJ010000034.1:7121010-7144272 GCA_035590215.1 Microhierax caerulescens | reverse complement strand
GAAACCAGCTTAAATAATTTCATTGGATTTAGATTAGGCTCAGTGTTATTTGTCTGTCTTGAGACCACAAGATTTACTGTAACAGTGTTTTTCATGCTGATTCATCAGTAGATAGTGTCCAATCTATTACATTGGGAATGTGAAGTCTCTGAGCACTATTTGTCCTCCTCCACCACTGACCATCTTAGCACCAGTAAGGAGTTGCTGCCTTGTTACAGTTCTTCCAAACATGCTCCGAAGATGGGAAAGTTTAAGAGAGGTGGAGAGGATGGTAGGAAAGGCAGGTAAGGAGATGGGCGTTTGATTAACCTTTGGAAATGGAAGCAAGCTTAATCCAGAATTTTACACTCTATATAAAATACCTAAGTATATTATTTCATTTGTACGGCCTTTTGATTTAGGTATTTAGAAGAATTGTGCAACAGATAGAAGTGTCTATGGGCAGTCCGAGGTGAGGGAAGCAACCTGTGCATCCTCCACGCTCAGTCTTGCTAAGAACAGTTCTTCCATGCCGCTGGCCACCCTGCTGCATTAGGGGCTACTCCCCACTGTATGCTCTGTCTTGTCCTACATCCTGGTGTTCTCACACAAAACATTATTTGCTGTGAGGACTGCTGGCTGTGAAAATTGTAAAGTAGCACAGCTGACTTTATAGAGAAAAATTAAAAAAATGGTGACCTGAGAGAAGTTCCATTAAACTCGCAGGCCTTGAAAGACAAGGCAAATAGATCAGTATAGTACAAAGCAGATGGCAAAACTTGAACACTGTTTCAGCTCATTGATGTTTTGTGTTTTACGTGTTGAATTGGTTACTGGGATGACAGAAAGTAGATTGAAAAATATAGAGAAAGTAAAGGGTCAAAGGGAGAGGCACTGAGCTTTGTCCTTGTAAACTAACAAGCAGCTAGTTCTACTGCCATCTGTCACTTCTTGCTTCAGAAGCCCATGCCAATATAGATGTTTAAGGCAACTCTTCCTTACCTTTGAAGAACTGCATTTCCCCTGAAAAAGATGCTAAATTCCCGGTGGAAACACAGATAGCATACAATCATGTCAAGTTTACCGGTGAGTTGTTTCTTTCATTGACAGAGTCTAGCTTTGGGAAATATTTAACAAACAGATAAAACTAAGGTAGATCATAAAAAGTAATTCTTTAGTATTTTTTCTCCTTATCCTAATATAGACTAGTTCAGAAGACCTTCTTTAATCATCTGATACCATAACACAGAAATGTGTTTAGCCTTACAAATAAAAAAAAAATCTCTCAGAGATGATTCATTGAAATAATTGATCTATTTAAGTTCTGCTTGAGACACATTTCAAGGGCATAAGTTATTTCTACATGTCATTAAAAAGACTCGGCACATCTTTACCATTAATTATTTGGGTAATGTTAAAATGGGATGAGATTTTTGGCCTCTCAACTTAATTGCATATGGGTTTTCTTAATGTATTGTTTAATTCTGTGAGGAATTTGTAGCTATGTCTCTTATCTGATAGTCTGAAGCTGAACACTGAACCCCTGATTATGAACATACCTGAATTTGGGGAGATTATTTGGAACTGAATTTTTTGAGTTTTGAGTGGATAAAAGGGAAATTGAAAGAGAATGCAAAAGTACAAACCATTTGGCTTACAAAGGTTATGGCTTACAAGTTAAAATGCTTTGTTGTCATAGGTACGTGGGGATTGCCATACTCGGGCAGATGAGTAGTTTTCAACCGTAAATCATTTCTAAAAGTGATCAGCACCATATCCTGTCTTGGAAGATACAACAATAACACCTAACACATTTCACAAGTAAATCTCAGGGCACCTTGTCACAGAGATCACTCACTATTTTACCTCTAGGTAGACAGGGGAAAAACACAGGGCAGGGGGTTGGAGTGACATTTGGGATGTCACCCAGCAGCCAAGAAGCTGCACTGGACAGAGAATCCAGATCTTGGGAGCCATGTCACTGCTGGTGGGAGACTTCACAAGGCTTTCTAGCATGTACTCACTGAATGATTTGCTGTAGAAGTTTCTTCCTGGCCTGAAGCAGTTTGTGGCAGCAATCGGAGAGACGGCGCACTATTGATTGAAATTATACCTGTTCAGGCTCATTTCTGACTTGCTTTGGAGCCTGGCATCTCTAAATCAGGGGGTGCCTGTTACCACTATGTCTCCCTCAGTGTCTCAGTTCACCTTAGATGGAGAAGAGAACTGGGCAATATTTGCCCAATCCTTTTGTGAATACAAGTACTTGGTCTCAGTGACTTACTGCAGTACTGGCTTGACAGGTTAATTATAAGTGATGTGGGGAAAAAAAAAAGTATTTATTAGCTTTAAACTTTATTGCACTTCAGCTTCACTTGCTTGTTCCCTTATTCTTCTTTTAGTAAAAGGTAGATAGGAGCCCCACATTTATCTTACTATTATCTTCTGTCATGTTTGCTCTCCCTGAATTAAGCCCTGCACATTTTTATATTTCTCCTCTCTTACACAACAAAATATATTGAATTCTTGTAAGGGGAAGAAAAGACCTTGCTCTCATTAGACAGATGGTGTTTGAAAGGGCCAAGACTATGTTTCAACATTGTCAATCCGCAACTGCAGCAATGCTCAAGTTCTCTGTCTTTCCTTGATTATACCTCTGAGGCAAAGGCTGAGTAGGAAGCAGTTATGTCTGTAGAGAACACAAATGACATTTTGTCCTATCATTCACAGCTCATGAAATCTCTTTAGTCCAAACTGAGAACAGAATGCTATCCTGAGAGCAAGAAACCCAGTCAGACAACCATTTAAAAACGCTTATAAACCAGCCACACATCTGCCCTTTCTCAGTTACAGTATTCAAATTATGTTTCGCCTTGCTAAAATAGTAAGAGTTTCTAACCCTTGTAATTGCTTCACCACAGAGATTACTGAGCCGTGGCTGTGCAAAGCAGCGGCTGGGGACCAGGATCAGCCTGGTATCCATAACCTGAATGCAGCCCAAGCTGCACTGGGGAATGGAGGGAGAAGGTGGCCTTTTGTCACCGATTTTTGTGAGTGATTTCCCTGAAGAGCAGGCACAAAGCTCCGGCAGGGCTCAGGAAAGCAAGGATCCAGCAGCAGGGATGGTGCTCTGAGCCAGGGATCAGATGCGCCCAACCTATTCTTTCTAGCAGACTTAATGGTCTTCATCTCCTTTGGCACTGGCATTTTCAATGTTTTCTTCAGTGCTGCAGGAGGACCTACAACTCTTTTCATGTCCTAATGCACCCACATTATGGCAGTCCAGATTTCTGCCTCTGTTTCTCTGCTCTCAGGGTCTGAGTAGCATTTCTTCCACCACCAGTGATGATCCAGCTTTGTTGGTCCAGCCCTTGCCACTTAGTCCCACTCAGGAATGGTTAGGACTTATATTTTCTCAAATCCATTCTGAATTCTACTTGCAATTTATGCTTATGCTATCCCCTTATTTCTCTATTCAGCAAGGAACACAAAGCCAGCTGGTAAAAGGCAGTGCTGCATGTTTCATGCTGCTGTGGCAGAAGCTATATTTGTTACGATTCATCGAAGTACTAAAGAGCTGCCTTGGATTCTCCTGAGGCAGATAACTTGCTAGAGAATCAGTTGTAGCATTCGCAGGTGCAGCAGATGCATTATTGTAATTAAGTGTCTCCTTAAAAAGTAATGTATTCATCAGTACTAATAGAACTCATCCAGTGCTGCACAGTATTTTCTGTTTCATCCTCCATGAAAATGCTCAGGTGTGAAATATTCAGGCTTAAGAAAAAAAATTGCATCCTCTGGCATTAATAAATACATTTTTAGATCATATCATAGCTTAGATAATTATTTTTTTTTCCACAGAATTTCCTGAGCCCAGCATATACAAAGTAACATTATAGATGCATTTGCATAACTTAACTGTAGTCTCTCCTCACAGGCAGACAGTGCTGTTAATTGACCTATGCCATGAGGCCAAACCTGGGATAAACTTTGCAAAAAGGAGGAAGAGAAAGAGGATGATGGAAGGGGGCATTAATCAGAGTGCAAGGAAAATATAGGACAGGTACCTGTCGACTGAGTCTGCCAGGTTCTAGAGTTCACGTGTCTGCTGTTAGCTGTGATGCAGGGCTGCCTTTCCGGGTACTGCAGAACCGCAGGCTAATCTTTTGGAAACTTGGAAGTTTCCTTTCATTTGAAATAGTCCTTAATCATGAACACTGAGCTTCTGAAGACTAAAATAGTTTAGAAAATGTATTTTCCATTTACTCTTTGCTTTGTTTCCCAGTCCTTAATAGTCATATCAGAAAGTCTTTAATTTTCTTTCTAAAAAATACCAGGTTTGACTATAGTGTTATGGTTTTATAAACTGTAATTATTTCATTGATTATTTGTGTTTTTTTAGAAATCTTGATAAGGCAGGAAATTATTTTCTTAAAAAAAAAAAAAAAAAGGTGCTGCTTCTGGGACATGATGGTTTTGCCTCTATGTACTGTTGTTTCAATAGTGAATTATTGCTCCAAGTTAATTCACAGCCCTTTGCATTTTGTGAAATAACAAATCCCTGAATCCACTTCTACTTCCTACATTTCTCTGAAGGCTCTTGTTGTCTCTGCAGACTCTTGTTCTCCTGCTGCAGGTATAGAAAACCTTCCTTCCCAGCCTGAGAACAAGCTAACAGCAATAAATACAGCAGATCCTGTAGATTCTTTTCTGTTAGGATGAACAGGAAAATATGGGCACAAACCCAGTTTTTCCTTTTTATACATGTAGGTCACCTTTGGGGGGAGGGGGGAATTATATATTTTGGGTGCACAAAATGACAGGCTTTTCTAACATAAGATTCAGCAGCTGTCAAGATTAGCCTGAAGGTCTGGAGGATATGGCCTGACATATGGGTTTCCCGAAGCTCTGGCTTTACCTATTTTAGTGTAACAACAACAATAAATAGAAAGATGATGGGAAGAGTAAGCACTAACAACTGGAGTTCTGAACTTCTTCCTTTATGGCCAAAACTTCACTTTGTTTCCAGTAAACAGTCATCATTCTATAAGCCTTTATAATGTTTTTCAGTTAAAACAAGGCTTTATTGTGTTTAAGTATAACGTGGGGAAAAGCTGGAACATAAAAGGTTCCACCTGTGCAGGTGTGGAGGTTAAAATCCCGTGGAGAGGCGAAAATTACCCATTTCAACAGGGCAACATTTCATTCAAATGTCTTCTTAATTGGGTAGCTGGTATGTCTTGTGGAGGACCCTTGATACATGGCAGGTTCATCTCTGGTCTTTATGGCAATGGTCATGTATTTTGACGTGAGCACACACTGGTAACTTGTAGTTAGCATCTGAGCATGACAGGAGGGGAACTTTTTATCCATCATCTGTAATGGACTCAATGACACCAAGAGCAATGGTGTGTGGAGAGGGGACAGGAAAAACATTTTCCCTGAAGCTGTTTGTCTGAGAGGTCCAGCACTGGACTTGCTCCAAAAGAAAGGGAATTTTACATTTACCAAAAGTAAAATGCCACTCCCTTCCTCCTTCCCTTATTTCAGTTTCTCTGAGTGGATTGACTTTCTGGCACTGGACATTTATTTCTTTATTTTTAGAGAAGTAATGTGGGGTTTTATTTTCCCCTCCCACTGTGGAAAGGCTAAGGAAGACAAAAGCAAAGTGCATTTTATTTTGCATTGAAAGAAATGGCTCTGGTTGTCCAGAAAAAAAACCCCACTTTTTTTCCTTTCCTAGAAAAACAACCCATTGCTTGCATACTCCAGGTTCTCTCAAAGCCCTTTCTTTCTTGAAGAGGCAAAGATGAAACTCCACTGAGCTGATCATGGGTCTGCCAAAAGTTCAATTTAGGTCCTACCCCCCATTTTTTTTTTTTTCTGCTTTTTAATTTTCCCCTCTGGTCTACTCCTGTATTGTTCTCATGCTGCCTCCTTACCATTTTGCTTTTGAAGTAAATTTAGAGGGACAGTGAAGACATCAGTAAAGACAAATGCAGAGCGAGGACGCTGACTTAACTCATTTTAACACACACGCTCAGATCTCCATCATATTGGGTGATTTCGGAAGGACTGCAAAATCCAACACTGCATGTGCCCAGATAGCTCAATTTTAACGTGATGTAAAAGATAATCCTGCTTAGTGTTCAAGTAGAAATTCACACTTGGGTAGCACAAAAAACCCCAAAAACAACAACAAAAAAAAACAACCCCCCAAAGAATCCTAATCAGAAATCTATCTTGATAGCTCAATTTCATTTCATCCAGCTTGAGAGAAGCAATCGTGCAATTGTGTCCTTTCCTTGTTTACAATGCGGTGGAAGGAAACCAATCACCCCCAGTGATGTGAGCTGCAATTAACAGATCAATAGCAACTTCCCCTTAATAAAAGCCACAGTTCTGTGCTGGGCTGATATTTTATTCCTTTATTGCAATCAGCAGAATGGATCTTTCTTTAATCACTGCGCGTATGTCTTGCTAGGTACATACTTGGGAAGCAGCAGTAGCTGCGAGCCAGACCTTTGAAACAGGCTGACGGACTTCCCGCAGCCGAGCTCACAGCGCGCCCTCACCTCCTTACAACAGGCTGTGTCTTTCTGCACCAGTGTGTAATTACTCACCGTGTTCCACTTCAGTGCTGTATGGGTATTCCTAATGATCTACTGTACGAATAAGTAGAACAAATCTCCAATGACATAAAATGCAAAATGTACATTTTAATCAGTGCAATATTTAGATATCTACTTGGTGTATATTCATGAGAAAGTTATTTATTTCTAATGATTGAGGGGTGCTGTAGTGGAACTAATTGTGATGGATTATTTTCTTGGCTCTAATAATTTATCTGATGAACTTAGCCCACATTTTTTCTTTGTAAATTGTCCAAAGCACTTGGACTTCTCTAAACATACGTATTACTTGTAATAATTGTTTGCCAAATTGCTTTATCAATGATTCTTGGGGCTTAGATCATTTGCAAGCTGTTTACAGCTAGCACTTGCTCATGAATATGAGAGCTGTGTAATTTTATTTGGATTAGTCACATGGGTCTTTAACTGGATGAGCAAGACTCCTGATATGATCTTCAGCCCTTATGAATCCAAATCTTACTTCCTATGGCTACTTATTGATTCACTTGTGTTTCATGGCTGCTTCCTTTTCCTGCCAATATAATAACCAATATAATTATTTCTAGAAAGTGGACATCAAGTGGATGTGGCTACATAAAGCTTATTCTGGGCTTTGGGATTTCCTAGTGAAAAAAAATGATGGGGGTAATTAAAAATAAATGACAGGCAAATAGTTGTGCTTCAAGAATCTTTCATTCCCACTGAAATACACACACTGCAGCTATGGGTCCCTCTCTGAATAAGAGGGCACTGTCCTTGGTGGTCTTACAATCAGAATTCTTGTGGACTTCAACTGTCTGGAAAATGGCTGAAGGTTAAGTGTATAGCTAAAAGGTCACCAGTAGCCACAAAGTAAGTCATAACTATTATGATTTCTCATTTAACAACTCGAGAAGCATTAGAGTAATGAATTGTCTATTATCCTTTCCTAGCAAATGCATTCTCAGTGTGATAAGAGCATCAAGCAATAGTCAAATGTATGAACATAACCCAGATAAGAAAAAAACCTGACACCTGGGCACTGGAAAATTAAAAGCTAACTTTTCCTGTAATGCAATTAATTCTTGAAATAGTTAAGGTTTAATTGAATGGGAAAGCATCACAAGATAACTTTATTCCTGTCATTGGTTCATTTTTACCTTTGTATGAGAGGTGCCATGCTTGATAGAAACCAATTAGAACTGAATTTAATTTTGCAAATTATTCATTTAATCTTTAGTTCTCATTTATCAGTCTAGAAAATAAGGTAATTGAAATACATAGTGAATGTGAATCAAGTGAAATAAGTTGTAAGAACATTTGAAATTAGTTTAATAACTTTACATCTTCTGTATCATCAGGAAGTATCTCCAAAGACATTGACATCTTGTCATTATTTGACATATATGCATTTCAAAATCCTGTTTGTTCAGAAATTAATTGAATCGCAAATTTAGGTTTTTCAGACCTGTATGCCAGACACTTTCCTTGCTTTTCAGAACATGTTAATGGTGGTGTGGCCACGATGGTTTGGGACATGAGAGAAGTACTTACAGAAGCCTAGCTGAATGTCAGCAGATACCTATTAGGAATTAGAATATTGTCAAGGCACAGTGACATAGTGTTGTGTGATACTGATGCTGTAAAACTGAAGTTCACATTAGCGGGAGTCTGGGACAGTGTTTTTCAGGACATTTTGAGGCTCTCTTGAGGCTCAGCAGATACTCTTCAAAGGGGACTGGCAGCGCTGCTCAGCTCTTAGATGGGTCCTTGCATTAGTTCAACAGATTCACCACAGAGGAATATATAAATAGTCAATGAATGGTGCAAAAATGGTAGTAGACATTTTACAGAACTGGTGAGCTTCCCCAACCTTTTGTGGTGCTTTTCTTCATGTATTTTTTCTTTACTTTGTCTGCTTTAAAGGATCTGTATATGTCGCTGTGTTGCTCCTGCAGGTAAATAAAGGTTCAGTCCTCCTGTGCTAGAGGCTGAAAGTGCGCGAACGCTGTCTCCTCTTGAGCATATGCTGGGCACAGAGCCCAACAGAACTGCATGGCTGAGGAAAAGCATTTTCAGCTCTTACAAGAGTGTAAAAACACTCAGATGAGCTGAAGAGCTGGGGGCATCCTATGTCCCTCCCAGCGCAGCGTGTGTTAGAGCTGCCCTGATCCACGAAACAGGGTCTGGGAAGGCAACGCCAGGCCTTCAGCAGGCTTGTGCCTCCCTGAACACATGCCAGTGTTTGAAATTTCTGCTTTATCATGTTCATTCATGACACACACGTCAGCCCTGCCGGGGTGGGGCTGTGTGTGTGTGAGCTCTGCAGTTCCCGTGTGCGCTGACAGAGAAGCTCAGGGGGGGCAAAAGACCTGCACCAAGGCCATGATGGGCAGCACGGTTTCCAGACAGCAGACTCCAGGTTGGTAGTGACTAAAGAACCTTCCCATGCCAGGAAATGCTGACCCTGTGTTTAATGTGTGAGTATTCAGGGAATTCCTTCTTTCCTAACAACTGGACTGGATGACACTGTTAGCACCGGGTGGTAGTGCTCAGCAATGCTCAGCTGAGCTATGCCTGGCTCCGGTTCCCTCTGCTCTTTGTTCGCCAAGGCCCATCCCGTTCTGTCAGTGAGAAAGTTGAGCCTTTCTCCTGCCTTTTCTGTGGTTACCAAAAGCAGTGCTGTGCCCCTGGTCTGCCCAGCTGTTCCTCTGCTTCACAGCTAAGTGTTTGCACGTTCCTCCTGAGGAAGTAGGGCTGGAGCCAACCGAGACAGGCAGGGTTTTAATGATCCATAGACTTCAGGCATGTCATATTCCTTCTGATTTCCCTATTGCCTCGGTGTGCTAGGCTGATATATTGTAGTCACTTTTCTTCTCCATACTCACTGGAGCCCTCCAGCCTGGGTATTACCATCACTGACAGGAGCTGAGCTCCCCCGTGAATAAGGCATTCAGTCCTGCAGCCCATGGTGGGTAAGCACAAGATTGGAGTTGGTGTATTTATTTATGACGCTGTGTTTTTCCATTCAGGAATACCCTCTGAGAAATACCTTGCTATTTCTAGGAAGCCCCAACCGGTGTTAAATTATAGCTCTATTTAGATGGCAATGGCACCTGGTGCTTACTGAAAGCAGAGTTTATGCACTTCTTAACGTATCATGGCACACCAATATATTACCAGGGTGGGATGGCAATATATCAATAGCCAAACTTCCCTTTGAGCCAGGCAACAATGGGAGCTATAAGCTTGGTTGATTTTGTACGTCAGGCTGTGCACACCTTTTAAAACGCAAAGCTAGAACAGTTTTGGCATTTTGAAAAGCTCTGTTGGTTACCACAAAGTAGCCCGAGACCTTCAGCTTCTCCAAATTTTTAAATGAAACATGTGGCTTTGGCATTTTATTATATGTGTATTTATTTCTCGTAGTGTTTTTCCTAAATTTTGGGTTTATACGGTGGAATATCAGTATGTGTTTTCTGATAACTCTGATTTGTATTTTCTGTAATACAAATCATGGAGTCACATCAACAAAGAAAACTCATTTTTCCTCTTATTTGTATTCAGTTCATGTTATTTAATCCTGGAATGGTAAAACCAGGTTTGTGAGATTCACGTATAATGTCCATAAGATCTTAATGAACGTGTGAAGTGATTCCATCACAAATGTGTACTTATAAGTTCTGCACAAGGTCAGTCTTTGTCAGTATTGATTGGGAACAGAATTAAAATGCCAGAAGTTGTCCAGTTTATCATCGAGCTGCTGAAACCATCTCTTCTCTGATATTTCAACAAAGGACCCTCAGGCAATCACAGTAATTATTCAGAAAAGCAAATCTCAACTACTTTTAAATGCAAAATTCTCTGTCCTAGCCAAATGATTGTTAGCAAGGGATTACAGCAATTCAGAAGATACTTTGCCCTTCTTTGTGCGTGAATCAATCTTGTTTACATCTGGCCAAGCAACAAAGACAAAAATACAGTCAACAAATTCTAGACATCAGGCTTCAATGCACAGCAGATGTTGTCAGTAAATGTGAAATAATGCAAGAGTGTTCAATAATATTTAGGTTTCAGCTGAGATGTGAATATGAAGCATCTTGTGAGATAAATCAATACACTCTAATAAGACCAAAGTGTGGTCTTATGATAACCTTCAAGTTATTAGTCTTTTTAATTAAAAAAAAAAAAATCCCTCACCTGGAATAATCGATAATCTGGTAAGAGAGATTCTTTCTTTCAAACTCAAAGGCATAGATTTGAAATCACATGTGCAAACAAGAGAGTTACATACGGGGACTCTCCCTTCTTTCACAATTAACTGAAGCGAGACTTCTTACATGTTACCACAGTGGTTGAGATAAAAATAAATAAGTAAATAAATATAGAATACTGGGGCAAGGAAAAAACATGTCACCCATAGCCTGCCTCTGCTAGGAAACAAGGCAGAGAGGAATGAACTAGCTGGCAGCAGAGTAGTTCAGGAGGGCCAGGTTCAACAGTTAGCAGCTTAATGCTACCCGGTTTTCAGGAGGGCCTACCTGCCTGTCTTCAAGGAAGGATTTAGGACAGGGATCTTGCTGGAATTGGAAGACTAAAGCTGTGGTGAGGAGGCTATACGGATTTAAGACACATGGCCTGAAAACTCAGCTGAGGCTGGACTCCCTGTTTGTCTGTAGTGACTCTTGCAGGCTCTTGTAGATCATACTCTGCCTAAAAGGTCTGGGCTCCCTTTGGCCTCAGCGCACTGTGTCCAGCGCCCAGGGCAGCCTGCTGTAGAGTTTTCCCTTTCTAAATAGGCCAGATCTTCTACCTGATAGTGCTCTGCATCACTCAAGTGACTAGTTCATTTAGGTTTAAATGGCCCTTCTGCCTTGAAGAGAAGTGTTGGCTACTGTCTTCATCTGTCATGGCCATCTGCTCTACTTTTTTTTTTTTTTTCTCAGCATGACTAAAGTAACTTACATATGAGAACAGATTGTGGGACTCACTTTAACCTCTTTAGAGACCATAAATGATCCCCAAGGAGTATAGAGTTTACTCTTTAACTCCATTTCGTCTCTCCTTGCAAGCACACACACTATCTTATGGCACTATTCCCACATCTGAGTGTTCCAGGCATCTCAAAATAACTGTCTCTCTTTGGGGCACATTCTGACTTTAGTTTTGACAGATTTCCCATTGACGTCAGTGAAAGCTACGTGCAAATATTAAAGACAACATATGTCCCAGAGTCAATACGTTCTTTTTTCTCATGTCTTTTCTTCCATAGTGGAAAATCATCTTGAATCAAATGTGTTTCATTAAAAAATAATAATATGCTATGACTTTTTGAGCTCTGCCATTGCACTCGCTGAATGAAATTAGACATACACAAGACAGTCATCTCATGTACCTAACAACGTGCACCCTTCCTTTAAACATGAGGTTGATCAGAGCATTAGTTGAATAGGATTCAACCTTGCTATCAATGATTCCTAAAAGCACATTTTTTACATAAAGACAGAAGTGGAAATGTTTCTCTATTTAGTGGTATTTAAAATTACAGCATATATTTCCACATTGATTTACTTCATATGTCTAGACCATAAGACAGTCATGCCAAAAAGATGTTGCTTTTTAGCAGTCCCCTTTTCTTTGATGAGTTTATGACAGTAGTAACACTTACCTTTAAAAGGTTTTAGTTATTAGATAAAACTACGAATTAATGGCGACGCATTTCAAGTGCTGGAACCTTATTACACCTTGACTTTCTGTATCACCCAGATTACAAAGAATTTAGGTTGAATTATTAAAAAAATTCTACACTGATCATTTGACAGTTTTGGTTTCCACTAAGACAATATAGTTGACCAAAGCTTATGGGACTTCCGAATTTGGGAATGTCTTTCTATAACCTAACAGCACTCAAAACCACACAAAGGTTATTGTGATACTGATAAGAAGAGGTACTTCACTAGCATTCAGATAATCAGAATCACCTTTTTTTTTTTTTTTTCTATTTCCTATTAAGACATAAAGTCTTCCCCAAACTTTTCTGGCAACACCAAAATATACCAATAACTGCAACTCCTTTGAGAAAGATGGTTATTTTGTATTTAGCCACCTTAATTTTGCTAAATAGTACAAAACAGTGTAAAGTATAATAATTTAACCAGAACTGAATCAAACTGTGGTACTAGCAGAGATACATTTAGTGGGAAAAAAACCCCAACAAACAAACAAAAAAACCCAAGAGAGTGTGAGATAAAACAGGGTAATTCCTTTGAAACTTCCCCAGAAGTCCCACAACAGCTATGAAGACTTCTCTGTCTGTATCTTTGACTTTTCTTGGAATAAAAACACCCAAATTTGTTTATATTTGGATCTGGAGACGGAGTTGCAAGAAACAATATAGTTAGGAAATACTCTTTCCTAATCTAGTCACTCACTGAGTAATCAAACAAACTGAAAGACAAAATGTTTTCTGTACTGCTTTATGGTCTGACTCACAACCCTTTCCCCCATTAAATGCTGCTTATCTACATGAACAAACCTACTGAGTCCTTAACAGCCAACCCCAGTAAAATTTGTGGTGCTGCCCAAGATAAGCAGAGAGTGCTGAGTAAGACCCACAGTCAACATTTTACCACCGTTTTTGCTTTACTATCTAAAGCCCTTCTCTTGTATCACAGGGGAAGCCTAATATTCTTCAGAATGTGACCAATATTTTGTCAGATGACCATAAATCAACATCCTACAGAAACAAGCAGGACTCCTGTTTGCCTGTGAAGCAGCTTCCAGATTGAGTGCAGGTTAATAACTCTATTCAAAGCTGACAAGGTGTATCAATTCGTGTCTATTTTAATTGAGGATTTATGTGTTCTGCAAATTTTGTGCCGTTCGTTCAGGAATGTAATGCCTCTGTCATTGATAAAACATCAGAATAATTTTTCTTTGTTGAAAAGCAGTCTTACAAGAAATTAATAAAATAGGTATGACAAAGGTGAATGACAGAAAAATGCTAACAGGGGCTTGGGGAGCAAATAGTTCTGTTTGCAGAATCAAGGTCAGCATGAATTTGTCCCTGCCTGAGCGTGCTGGTTTATTTTAACTAAAGCCCTCCTTGTGCTGTGGCATCCCCAGCCAAACAAGAGGACAGTAGTTCTCACTCTCACTTTCTGTAACTCAACATAACCTTTGCTGATCTACTCAGACCACAACTAGTAGAGTACTCACCGCTATGCAGCACAGCAGCACTGTAGGGTACCCTGAGCTGATTTGGTGAGCATTCAGGGCCTGTTTAGGTTCGTTAAGTGTTATGCTTCGTTTGTAAAGAGTTTAAAAACCTCCTGATGAAATAGCTGACTGCTTCCCTCGTCCTCCCAAGGGCTCAGAGGCTTTGCAGACAATACAGGCAGCACCAACACCTACAGTTTCACAGATTAAGCCTCTACCTGGAGAGATTTGTCTTCTGTTCTTGCCCTTTCATGTGAGATTCCCGCACAACCTTTCCGATTGTGGGTCCTCTTTTCATTACTCCACCAGTGGCTGTACAGTTTATTTTGTTCCTGGCTAGAATACCTTAAATACTGTTTAAATATTAAAGGAGAGACAAAAGATTCTGCATGATATAGTTGCAAAAGCACAGGGGAACAAAAACATAGATCAGTAAAATGTTGGACTCTACCTGTCTCTCTCCCAGCTTCAGTACTGCAGCCTAAAGTACAAGGGTACCAGTTCCTGGTGGACACAAAGAAGAAAGAAATGATCAGAGATATCAGGTAATAAAAGCTTTTGTTCACTGAATTCAGCAAATGCAAGAAAAGGCAGCCTGGCCTTGGGCCAAGCTAGCCCAGCAGCTAATGCCAAACTGTTAATCTTCTCCAGGAGTGTGAGAAGAAACCCTCTGCCTCCCAGACAAGGTCTCAGCTCCACTATCCCCTATTGCACAGCAAATAGGAGTTACTGGGATTTTTTGGGATGACCCAAGCATCAGAGAAAGGAAGAAACTTAGTGTCTGAGGTTTGGGTGAAGGTACCACCCAGGTTAGGAGCTTGGCACTGAAGTGAAAGCTGCAGTCAGAAAAGTGTCAAAACTTTTATTGCAGGCATGGGATAATACATCCCTGTGAAGATCTCATCTTGGTCTCTGCTGTTTGAATATCAGTTTAATCCCTAAAGCATAAGATTTTTTTACATTCCTTGCCAGGTTTGCTTACATTAACTGTTCTAATGCCTGATATTCTTGGCACCCCCCATGTTGTGATTCAGCCCTGGATTCTGGTAAATTTGTGAAAACAGTTGTACCTTTGTCTCTACTCCATCTGCCAGTCCTAGCTCTTCTCTTGGCAGTATCCAAAGCTGTAGAGTTTGTGCTGAAAGCTGTGCTGACCTATTGGCATCTCTCACAGAATGGATTCTACCTCTAACTGCAGTTTCTACCTTCACAGTTATTCATGTTTTTAAAAATGCTGTATTACAGCCTTGTAAATAATGTAGAGCTTTTAGATGAAAATACTTTTCCCATCAGCTCTACCTTGATTAAATTAACACATTTGTTTATATGCTTTTAAATACTTTTTCCATCCCAGTAATTTATGAATCAATATCTCTGGCATGCAATTTTGTTTAACAACATAGGCCAACGCTTAATTAGTGCCTCATAATCACATGAAATTGTGTTAACACAGTAACATAATATGTGTCCTGGATGTTTTGTTGCTTTAATCCTAGCCTGATGAAAAGGAAGCCATTATAAACATCTTTTATAATTAATATAAGAACGTAAAGAGATGGAACTTGGAGCCTATCTTCTAGATATAGCTTTTGCGGAAGCAATAAATGATAGTTATGTAAGTTTTCTAGGCCACCAAAATACAGCCATCCCTAAGGATGTGCTAGAGTATGTATGTACAAGGTCAGGATTAAAATGTCCTTACTGAGCCTCTCTTTAGCTCTATTACGTGCAGCTGTGTCTTGAAAACACTTCAGGCCAGACACTGTATTTTTCCATTTGTTTTTGGAAAGCCTGTAGGAGCACTGCAAGCTAAATGATAACTACTCCAGATGATTCTCTACTTTTAGAGAAATCTCATGGGATTTTCCTACCATCTTGTGATAATGATGTTGCCCTATTTATTTACTGATTTGGGGGATCTACCATTTGGAAATGGCTGACAGACCACCCAAGCCAAACTTTAAACAGCTACATTGTGTAAACTGCATTATAGGAACTCCTAAAACTAGCATGTTCTCCATACATACATAGTGCAGCAGAGTTGACAAAAAATGGCTGGTATGTGTTAGCTTCTGTGTCATGCAACTTAGAGATCATGTCATGCAGGCACCAGGTCATTTTTTATGCAGGATCAAGTCTATTTTTATAGTAGTTATTGAAGAAATCATGGAAATAAGCAGAACAAGTCTAAAAGGAAATATATACTTATATTGCCTTAGAAAACATATCTGTTTCTTTTTCCCTTTGGTATTCGTTGCCGTGGATCATCAAGTTACTCCCTATCTTAATACTGTGGCCCATACTCCTCCTCTACAAGCGTGCAGTTTTTCTGGAAACTCATCAACCTGTATTGTGAAGAAAATAATTTGTAGGTACAGAAGGCACGTATCCTGCGCCTGTATGAGGGGTGCACATCTGCATTTGGCTGCAGGGAGATGGGTTGTACCCACACGTTGGTTGCAGGTACCTGTGCCCACACCCTCTGGGTCCCCTTCCAGCTGCTCTGCCGTGGTTCTGAAGAGCTCTGACACTGCTATGGCAGACCCAATACAGTCAGACTGCCCAGAGCTATCTCTTAGAAAAACTGGTTAACGGGTAATTCAACATGGACTATCAAACATCTTAAAGTTTGTAAAACAAGATTTAAATCTGCCGATTTAGGTGGCACTGTAGTCTACTGAGAGCCAACTGTAAACCTCCTTGGTTTAGATAAATTTGGGGAAAAGATTAAGTAGTGGTTCCATTAAGCCATATACATATTCATGCAAGATTTGTTATTTGTATACTCATTAATTTTTCTGTCCTAAGTATTTAAAAAGCAACACCTTTTGTATGCAAATTTCTGCTTAATAATACTTCCCAGCCTTCATATTAATGAATTGCAAGCATAATTTTGCTCATGACTTTGAATCACAAAATGAATTAGGATTCAGTCACAAAGATGCCATTTTATCTTCCATTTTGCAGTAGATGATTCTTAGTGCCCTGTGCGTCAGCATGTAAATATTCAGGCTGGAGAGGCACAGGCTTGTACAAACAAATTAGTGAAAACTTATCCTACAGATAGCTCTTATTTTCTTGTGTTCTTATATGCTTTCAGTAACTGCCAAGTGCCCTGAGTAATTTCAACAGGCAAGCATGTATATACATACTGTATTGACAGAGTTTCGTGTTAAGACTATGAACAAAACACAAAATTCCTCCTCCTCATGGATTCATAAGGGTTTTGTAGAGATTTGTGTGACTTAGCTGTACCTACAAATACCGTTCAAATCACAGCAAAATCTAAACCTTACACTTTCAAATATAATAGGCAAAATATCAAAGTCCATGACAAAATTCTCAGTAACTGTGGAAGGCTTTTCCTCAAATGTTGCTTTCTCCCACAGTCCCCTCTAGCCTAGCTGGCAGGTCATTTCCATAGAATTACATAGAACCTGTTTCTTATTGTCTAATTGCCAGTTAATACATCCATCAAATAACCTTGGTGCTTGAAGCTAACATAATTGAAGTCAGAGGTATGAGGGAGAGACTGGGCAAGGAATCGTTGATGTTGTAAGAGCAACACATTTGTGCATGCCAGTCAGGTGTAGCAGCTCAGTGCTTTCATTGAATGAGTGATCCCTCAACCGGGAGAAATGACATTTAAAAAATGCAATGAAGTAGATGCGTATTACTGAAAGTTACATGTTCCTAAATGAAACAATGCTCGTATTGAGGGCAGTTCATTTCATACTTGAGGACGGGTTTCAGGAATGTCATTATTTCAGTTTCATCAGCTCTAGTTACTGCTTGGTTGGTAAAGAGGAAAAAAAAATTAATCAAGCTGCACTACAATTAATCTGTGATATGATATGGCATGAGCAGTTATTACTCATGGTGAAAAGCAATTTACCAATTCATCCAAAAATAGCATAGGAAAAATCTTATCTGTAAAAATTATCATCTTGCGCATTATTTCCATTTATGCATTAGCTCACTACAGCTACTTATTATTAACTCCAGGAACTGTTAAGCATTTCCCTGATGTGCATAACTCAGTAGGATTTTCCACCATTTGTGTTTCCAGTTGGTGTAATGGCATTTCTGAGAAAATGGTTCTTGCTTGTATCCCATTGCATTTTCTTGCCTTTTCAGTTTTAAGCGTCTGCTTCAGAAATGCTCTTGAAATAATTCAAATCCTCTTATGTTTTTTTTTTGGGGGGGTGTGTTCCAAATATTTGGGTTTTTTTCAGTAAAAGTGCTCAAATGAGAACCATGAAGACAAAGATTTCAGAATGTTTTTTCCTTTACCTGCAGGAGATTCAAGAATTTGGTCCCATCCTCATTTCTCAGAGCTGCTTGTTAGGTGTAGGCAGTACCTCATGATGTCTTTCTGCAAACAAGGGCTTTTACTGCACGGCTGTAGTGTTCCTGTTTTCCTGCCACAGTAATAAGTTCCAGTACTCTTTCCCCTCCATCGCTATTTAAAATACCAAAAAGCAGCACCACTGAGTGTCCCCAGTAACAGACCAATTCCAGCTGTTTGGGTTTGACACCAAACCTGTACTTAAGTGCATGGCCGTGAGCAACTTATTTCCTATTTATAGCTGTGAGTCTGAAGAAACACCGTAGTAGAGAGTTTATCAGAAAAACACTTGGCTTTTGCCTATTTGCTGTTGGGCTTGGCACGTAACTGTCATGGGCATGGTCTGGTTTCCATCCAGTTAGACTGTATTTGGTGTCAGCTAAACTGTTTTGCTGTTCAGTCTTGTTCCAGAGCAATCTGTAGAGCACGTGAGAATGGCAAGATGCTGAGTCCCATGTGTTTCCTGGCACAGGCAGGATCTACGGGTACCTTTTTGCTCTAGTTGTTTGCCTTCTTTTCATTCATGCTAAGGTCAGAAAGATCTACTTAAGGTTAATGAGCCAGTTGTTGTAAAGGACACTATCACAATGACTGTTTTCCTGCTTCTCAATGAGTACATAAATTGATACTGGAGATGGAGAAGTATTGTAGTGTCTGTATTGTTCTGTACACAAGCAGGCAAAATTGCTTGCTGGAGATAACTACCCACTCATGCACAATTCAGAAAAACAAACGTCTCTTTCATTAAGTTTGTAATTCAATACACACATTTTCTTGCAGTTGGCTCTTAAGCATAGCACATAGAAGATGTATTTTTAAGTTTTCAGTCAAGTCTAGAGTAAATTGTAGTAATGTGAATTCTCTTAAGTTCCCCAGGACTTGCTCATCTGTCCACTTAGTCACACACAGGTGAAAACTTAAGTCTCTTAATGTAGCATACATGCTGAGGCATATAAAGAAAATATAAGCTGTGGTAGGAAATTACCCTTTTAGGTGATGTAGTTGTATAATGAAATACTGGGTTTCTTCAGGCCTTTTTCTTACCTATGACCAGTAGATGTGCAATAAAATTTTTACTTAAGTTTCCAAATTACAACTTTATTGTTGCCTAGACTATAGAGGTGAAATTTCTTCTTGAAAATATTCTCTGTTTTGGTTGCTAAGTCTCCCATCCACAGCTGAGGAGAGCATTTTCTGCAGTCCCCATCCTAACATCTCTATTTCCATGTTTAACCCCTACTGAGATACTTTCAGTCTACGGTAGACCAAGTTGCTGGGGTTTTTTCTTCTGAACTGTTTCCTTTTGTAGGCAACAGAATTATCCTGGCGTCATCTTTGAACTGTCTTTCATGTGATTCCAAATATCACTTTGATTAAGTGACTCTTCACTGATGCAACGGCATTGCTACTTCTCTTTCTGTTTTTTATTTATTTTGGCTTTGTCGCATGAGTTATGTCATCTGTGGTACCAGTTCTCCATCTCTTAGCTATAACATGCATCAGTGAATGGACTTAAGCTGACCCACAGTCATTGATTGATGATTGATTATAAGCTTCCTCAGCAAGCAGCAACTAATAATAAAAACAACCTTACGGGGTGATTTGAGTTAGTACAAGCAACTACGTACTGGCTGCAAACATGCAGGGAAAGGAGCATGATATCTAGACACATTGCAATGGAGAAGATGGTAGTGATGGTGCTATCACACCTGCTACCCACAGCTCACCTTTTGAACTTCAAAAACTCATTGCAGGGAGAAAGAAACCCCACTGAAGCAGGGAGAATGAAAAAGATCATCTGCTCAGATAAGTTAACCTTATTTTATCATTTCCCTGTTCCCACATTTGGGGTTTGACCCCAATTTTTTTTTTTTCAGTTCACTTCTCCCTGTTTCCTGATTAATCCAAAGCCATATTGCACTCACCAGTTTGTCAAAGAGAGTCTAACCAGTTTGGGATGGTACTTTGTTCATTGTGGAATTTTATTCCATAAGGACGATTCTGGGAACTATCCATGCATATCCAGAATTGTTCCTTTTCAGCACACCTTCTGAGCTCCTTCATTCATTCTCCAACAATTTTTACCTTTTTATGATCACCTGATAAAGTTTTCACTAGCATAGATAAACTGCCATTTTGTAATACACTTGAACCTCTAGTCATCTGCTTTGCCATCTGCAATAATACTTTGCTAAGTACAAAACAGTTTCATTTGCTTATAATAAAATGATTTAAATGTGATAAAAATAAGGAAACTGACACTAACGAGGGGGATTTTTACAGCATTGAGAAAGCTGGGGTTGCCACTTGTGATTGATATGCATAGAGTTTCACACCACACAGTTCTGCTTTCTTTAATCACCGCACCAATTATTATACTAAAATGTTAATGATACAGTCAGCGAGTCATATATAGTTGCAGATTTATCAAGTTAGCAGGGAAAATGCAGGTAATTAAAAAAGAAGACAATTTTTGGAAGTTAGTTTGCCACTGCCTGTTGAGAAAAAACAGTGAAACCACTCAGAGATGTGGAAATAGGTTAATTTTGTAATAGCTACAGATGTTCATTACAATTTGTATCATGAGAATTTTGTTCGAATTCTGTTAGTATCACAGCTAGATTGTTCTGAGAATGTTATAACAATTATTCTATTTTCTCTTCTCTTTTAATCTTTATAGCAGTTATGAGTCATCACAGAAGTTCAGGCTTCAGTATATTGCCACTTTCATGATCACGTCAAAACACATAAAAAAAGAGAAACTATGCAAGTTCAATCCATTTTTGTGAAAATTTTAAAGAGGATAAATGATCTGCTTATGATAACTTGTGTTTCTAGGGCTCTTTCTTATGCAGCATTTTCTAATATAGCTATAAGGTAGATTGTCACAGAATTCCAGACAGAAGATGTATCATTAAGAATTTATAATGTGTATAGTAAGTCGTATCATCCATTAAATGTATACTTCTTAAAGTATCATGATGGATAAATTACCACCTTACTCATGGTAACTAAAATCACACATATAGCTTCAGTAATAATATCAGTTCTGTTTCTGGCGTGGAAGAGGAAAAATTATACAAATAATCAACACTGCACACCTCTGTTGGGCACAAAGGGCCTGGTGATGTGTCAAGAGTCCATAAATCCCAAGTCAACTATCCTGGAGGCATCAAGCTACTCATTGGAAAAAAAAGAGGCCAATCTTATTCCAGATTGCCAAATGAATTCTTGATCTGTCTTGACTGAAGTGTGTGTGGTTACACGTCAGATAAAGTTGGCACCAACAGGACAAATCACATCTGCTCACTAGTACAGTCATGCAGTTGGCAAGACCAGGTGTCCATTTCCCTACCAGAGCAATGATGCTTTACTCTTGCTAAATTGCTTTGACCTCAAAGTGGCGATGTTCAATACGTGTAATTGTGTTTGTCTCTTGGAGGGTGGGCTAACAAAAAACATTCCTCTGATAAATACATTCAGTCTAATTTGCCATTATCAGATGATGTGGTGAGCGTCAACTTTGCAAAGGAAGCATAAAATGATGCCCACTCGGAGCAGAATGTGAACCCATTTTGCACAGGCTTAGGCAGTAACTCAAGACGCAAGCAGTGAGCTAGGCTCAAGTACGCTCCTAATCGTGCAGCTCAGTTGCACTCCGAGGTGCATCTTAGTTACTTCTGTTGCCTGTCTTGTTTTATATTTTGTATAGCACAGAACCCGTTATTTAACTTCATAAATTGGAAGAACACCCTACCAAGTTTAAAAGATCACGCAAATTTTTCAGTTCTATAATTAACTCATTTTGTCCTTAATTTTAATCCTTAATTTAAAAGAACAACAGGTTCTTCAAGGTGTTCTAGCATGAATTTTCTTTTATTTGAAATGTTCCCTAAATGAGGCCTCGACATTCTCATTTGAGAATCCTCTTCCTCCGAATTTGGCCATCATGAAAAATCACTTTTCTTGGGTGGTTCCTGCAAGCCACGGAAGCAAGAATGAGCAATGGCATGGAAGTTGCCTTAGGAAGCACAGTAACATCTGCACCTGAACTTCTTTAACATTAACTTTTCTCGAGGCTTGTGTTCAGGAGGAAATCTGAATCTTTCCTTTAATATTCCTTTCAGTATGGATTCAGCTGGGAAACTACTGAGCTCGTCCTCTAGAAATGTAAGAGCACTCAGAATTTCCACGCCACTATTCTTCATTCTTGAGACTAGGAAATATAGGTCCAAGGAATTTTAGGAAATTTAGCCCCTACTTGAAAATCTTACCTGCTCATTCCAGACTGTCTACAAATATCGCTGTATTCTGTAGCTGAAGTTCCCTGGATTTGCCACTGAAAGTTGTGTTAATGTCAGTATTTTTAAGAGGCTAGTTCAGTACATGTGGAGTGCTCTCTGCCCTCAGTCACTGCAGCGGATGCTGTTGTGTCACTGGCAGCTCTCCTATACCATTCCCCCACTGCCAGCTGGTGACACTCGCCTGCTTTGTGTAATGACATCCTGCGGTCTTCAAGTGCAGTAGTAAATTTTCTGTACTATTTGATTAAATCCCTTTCTGTTATAGATATGATCTGTGAAATATTTTTTTATCTCTATGTTTATTAGGTGAAAGCATATGAAGAATTGCAGACCAGTAATCCATGGGTTTTTTTTCAGAATTGCATTTACCTTGCTCATCAGTTCCATCACATAAACTCTTTCACACTTCCCTGAGTGGTTACAGCCTAAATTAAAGGCAAAAGTCCACATTCCATCACTGCTAATAAGAACTGTCATCGTTTTCTGGTAGTGCCCAAAGACTCAGCTGAAGTCTGGAGCCTGATGTAGCCAGGCTTAGTGCAGATACATGAGAAGGCACTGATCTTACTTCATCATGCAGATTTTGCTACTGTTGCTTATACTGAAAAAACCCAGAAAATTACCCACAGAGGAGAGTATTCCATAGCACAAATGAAATGGTAAGAGAATCTTCTCTTCTGTCCTTCAAAAGTTCAAACAAGGACACCCCAAGTGATACTGTAGCATACTATCAGGACACATTATTTCAGGGTAGTGTAAGCTAATGCATGAAGAGAACTGCATAGTTAGTTTAAGTGTTAAT
>JAVJGJ010000034.1:7095443-7111480 GCA_035590215.1 Microhierax caerulescens | reverse complement strand
CATTGTCTCTGCTCCTCTCTCTGCTGACATTTATGGGAATCTTTTCAGCACAGAGTAGCTAATTTTAGACAGAAAAAAATTAAAGTGGATATGCAAAATTCAGGCTTAAAATCTTGAGAATTTGTTGATAGTGAGGTTGTTTAATCTCCTCAGTTACAGCAGTTTCAGTACTGAGGACTACTAATAGTAGCAGAATTTTACTGTGTTTGTATTAAGTTACAGTCCTTTTAACCATGCTAGCACAATAGTTTGAAAGTTATGGAAACATTTAAAACATAGATATTAAAATACAGAACAATGAAGAGCTACAGGTCAAAATTTTTGCTGATATATACAGGTCTCTCAAATTTAGGAGAGGAGAGAGGTTTAGCAGCTTGTTTTCTTTGGTTAATTTTGGGTTGTAAAATTTGGTTTTAAATTTGGGGGTTCACTCTTTTCAAGCATTAGGAGAGAGCAGATGGTATTGATTTTTTGCCCACTTTTATTGCTAATCGTTCCATTTGGGATGTATTTATGTAGCCTCATTGTCATGGAAATGTGCACACAGGAAACTTTAAATCAGCTCAGCCATGTATGTGTTTTTGTAAACCTCTGTTTCTCTTATTTAGCTACAAAATTAGCCTGTTTTTTTCTATGGACATATGTATTTTTAGTATTTCATGTCTTAAGGAAACCTGGGAAGCAAGTATTGGTTGTATCAAATTAACTGTGGAGTACAAAATCAAGCTTACTAATACAGGGACATAGAGGCTCCAGCCCTACATTTATATGCAGCAGCAAGGCAATGGAGTGGTCTCAGAAACTTCCGTTAGATGATAAATCATCTGCAAAGGTGGCTTTGGCTATTCCTCAGAACCGTTAAATATTTATGTAGGGCCAGTGTCTCCCTTCACTAAACTGATCAAAGTAAGTGAGATCAATAATGACCTTTCCTCTGATCCAAAGCCCTTATCATATTGCAGAAAACTCATAGAGATGTAAAATGGAGACAAGGTCTATGAGGGACATAAAGAAGGCAGACAATAGTAGAACATAACTTGGAGAACGTGTTATTCACAGTGCCCGGTGCAGCTGCACGTGGGCAGGACCCGCTGTTGCTGCATGTGGCATAGGTGGCATCTCATGTGCTGCCTCGCCTCCCGCGTGAACCAAGCAGGTCCCACATGCACCGGTGGCCAGAGGATGACTTAGTTCCTGCACCTGCACGCAGCTGGGTAGAACTGTAGTCCTGGCTCCATCCAGCCCAAGGCTTGCCAACTCCCAGAGCACCGGAGCTCTCGGCAGGTGAATAAAAGAGTGTGTGGACAGGAATGAGCCTCCTGCTGAAGCCAGTGCAGAAGTAGCCCCGCAGAGGAAGGCAGGGATGCTATGAAGGCCAATGTTTTCCTCACATTTCCTGCTCTGTGCACAGTTATTCTTAATCCTCCTTCTTTTCAAAGGAAACAAACAAAACAAAAAAAAAACCACAACAAAAAAAAAAACTTGCTCTGAAGAGAGAACGACTTCATTCAGGGCAATTATTCAGAACTTGGGGATATGAGGGAGTCTGTTTAAATTTTCAACTTTTCTGGGTTTGAGTCTTGGTATTTGTTCTGTCTCCTGAATGATGTTTGTAATCATTAACATAAAAAATGCAGAGGAAAAAGTCATCGATAATAAATAGATAGCAGTAAGGAATGGAAGGTACTAATGCTGGGAGAGACCTGCTCGAGAAGACAAGCAGCAAATTACATTTGTATTTGTAATTGATATGGCAGCATGAAAGGCAAATGCAATTTGGGGCAGGATATGGAAAAACATCATGTGACAGAGCACGATGAAATGTAATATTGTATTTAATTCTGGGCACCAAATAACCAGAAAGGTTAGTTAGGAGTTAATTAGGATGCAGTGTATTGGTTCTTAGAGCCACGTTCCCCTGGGACTCTTAGAACTTTAATGAATTTAGCACCAAAAACATTTTCTGCCTCTTCAGTTTTCTAGTCTTCCCACAGATTTTGCTTCATTAGAGTCTTTTTCACAACTGAAATGTCCAGCATGATTCTGTCTTTGCACTTCCTCCTGCATTTCAGTCTCTTCCTGGAAAAGCAGGTGGACAGTGACCACCTCAGCATCATTTCAGGAGATTAGACCCCTGTTTGGTCTTTGGGGGCCAAAGATGCATATTCTCAAATCCGCAAAAATTTTTCAGTCTTTTTCATAAGCGTTTCCTGTGCTATTTAGATCAATGTTGGAATCACAGCAGTAAAGGAAAAAGAAGCTCAGAAGGGTTAGTAGCTTGAAAATGATGGTGCTGATTTTGTACAGTCTCTATGTTACAACAATGGCAAAACTGCAGTCTGAATAGCCCTAAACCTCAATTTTAATTGACATAACATTTTTAAAGTTAAACTACTTTTAAAAGCCTGCTTATGTTAACTGACAAAATCTTCGTACTTCTATACCAGATGGTAACTGTCACCTTGAAATTAGCAAGGAGATAAAAAATTTGATGGTACAGATTGAGTGATTTATGGGCTTCCCCTTTTCATTTCAGTGCTACTGCAATCTCACTCGAGATCACGGCTGTAATCTAGATGAATGTGAGAAAGGTATTTGATAAAGCAGCGTATGGAATCTGTAATTATATTTTGCCAATGCATCTTCAAGAAAGTGTTATTTTGATGGAACTTTAAACCAACCCTATTGGCTGTGAAGTTATAAAGGAGGCACTCAGGGCTCATCTACAGGCAAGCTGGGTAATACAAGGTTTTCTTTGTTCTTTTATTTATTGTCTCATTATACAATCTCTAGAAAAAATATGAATTTATCTTAATAAAATATGATAATCTGAGGTAGTGAGTAAAGTGTTAGAATACAGATGAAATGGATATGTGTGCCTATGACCTGCAGCTCAAGCTTGCTTCAGTCTATTACCAAATGTACTGTAATGTTCCAGCCTGATTATATACAAATACAGGTTTTTAACAGGTCTGTATATCCAGTTTGGGTATCTGATTTTGCTTGATTCATTTTTGAAATGTATGCTCTTCTTGAACCAGAAATACTAGTTTATGAGTACTTCGAGTACTTTGTACTCAAGAATGTAGTTTCAGTTTTCTATTTCTGTGTATCTACTTTGTAAATTTAAAAAAGAAAAAAAAATGTGTTTATTTAAAAACATACTGCACTTAAAATTTCCTTTTGAACTCTTGGGATAGGATTTAAAGAGGAGCTAACAAAATATTGAAAATCACTTGGGCATGAATTCATGCACACACTAGTTAGTCCTCTTTAAGATCTTCTCAGGTCTTAGCTGAAATTTCAGGCATATTACCAAGTCTGTAGGTTTAGAGAAATTATCTTTCCCTTTGCAGAAATCTCCAATTACTGTGAATGAGCACCAGCACTGTAACATTGTGTAACCCCTGTGCTTTTTTACTGGCCTTTCTTGAAAGCTGAATACCTGAGGAAATCGAACATTTCTGCAAAATGATCAAATATCCTCCTCAACTATAAAAAGTGCTTTTGAAAAATTATTTTAACCCAGCATTTCATTTTAGTATAGTTATAACTTCCTGGTATTTAGTAGTCTAACAAGGAGAGAATGAAAAGGGGTCAACAGCTGAACCTAGATCAGCTTCATGACAATGGAAATTTCTGCTCTTTTTTTCTTCAGTTAGAGAACAGTTTCCCAGATCTGTGGAGTATAATTCATTTTTGAAGTTTAAGTGTGATTATGTGCTTTACATATCTGCGAAGCCATCATCTTATTTTTTGTTTTAAAAGTTCTTTTATACCAACCATCAATTGAGAAATCGCTCTTCTGCCCTGTGTTCTCTTTCTCTTTTCCAAATCTAACTACTTTCAGGTATAATTGGAAGACCTCTCCACCTTTCTGTTCCTCTGAAAGAAATTTAGAGTAGGAATAAATCTGTCAAAACTCCCATCAAATGACATAATAATTTTGCCCATATACTTTTCGATACCTGCACTCAGAAGATATACAGCAGAGTATATGTTGCATAATAGCTCCTCCTCTGGAGACAGGCCATTGTAATTATATTAGCAATACTATTCCATTATAGTTGATCTCATGCATGCAAATAAAAAATAATCTAATTAAATTTTTCGTTAAAGTAAAAAAAAATTAAATTTAAAGAAGGCATTAGAATACAACCCTCTAAATTAGTTTTTCTCAAATGTAAAGTTCTTGTGTCTGTATTGAGCCTTAGTCTTCCAAGACAGCATTATCCAGTGATAGCTGACATGTGGAAAATACTGCAAGTGTTGTTGTTTTGAAATGTTTTTACAGTCATCGTTGGATTTAAAATTGTGGAGCCTCCACAAATAGGTACTTCTGAAAGATTTTTCAAAAGAGAGCAAGTACACATGTGACAAAGTGAAAGACTTTGTGTGATCCCAGAGTTTTCCTTCCTTCTTCCCATGCACATTAAAGCAGGGAGTAGGCTGGCTCTCTGTAGAGCCTGGAGTAGCAAGTAGCAAACAGGGTTTGTGAGAAGGATCACAGATGTCTTTTACTCAAGAGGAGAGAGGGTGCCAGGCATCAGCTGGTGTGTATGTTGAGACCATCTGGGATGCGATCAGGGCCCTGGTTTGATCCCCACATCCTTGACGCAAGGATGAAGAGGGAAGGTCGGTCACTGCCAGCCTAAGGAAGCCTGTGACACGGAAGGAGCCAGGAGAACAAAGTGTTTCCTCCTCCCTTACTCAAAGTCCAGCACAGAGCACAGACACCTTCCTGTGCCCCACAAAATTCAAGGGCAAATTCACTAAACATGCAGATTTTCAAACACCTGGAGAAACAGCCTGAAGACGGGAAAAAAAGTCAGCTTTCACTACAGCACAGCTAATGCTGTCTTGTCGTACTGTAAGTGCTGGTGCACCAGGGAAATAATTTTCTTTCTACAAGAAATGTCACAAAAATGGGAACACCCCCATCTGACTGGTATATTTGTCATGGCTGGAGATCAAACAGCAGCTGCCTAAAGAGCTGGCAAATTTCACCAGACAAGCGCAGAGATGATTGAGATCCACATTGTTTGCATACAAGTGCAAAACCGGTTACAGGACTGCTGATGAACTGCTGCTGGGTCTGAGGTGTTTTTTCCAAGGTTAATGTGGAGCGAGCGGATCAGGTGGTGTTTGCCCTGCATCCCAGGGGCCCAGCGGTCCAGGCACAGGGCGTTTGGGCTGGATGCAGCAGCACAGGTATCCCCCCCGGCCCGGGGCTCCAGCCGGGGTGCTGGCAAGGCTGGGCATGCACAGGGACTTGTGCACTTGTGGTGCAACTCACTGTTCCTTGACGTAGCAAAAGGTGAACTGAAGTGTGTCGTTTGCCACTTTACACACCTTTGCAATTACTGTTGAGCCAGTGCACAGTAACAGCACAGAGGAAAATCTGACAGTAACAACTAGTTATTCTCTTTTTCCAATGAAAACATGAAGGGGGGGGAAAAAGAGGTTGTATTATCCTATTGGCTGTGCAAACGTGTATTTGTGTTAGGTAGAAAACATACTTGCAAACTAGAAAAGATCTTTCACTCATCATGAGGGTGGCCTATGTTGCCAACGTGGTTTTAAAATCAGATATTGCTTTATGTGCTGTATATCAAATTGCTGGCTAACACAGCTGATCACTTACCAAACAAATACAATGTTAAATGATTCCTAATGTAATGACAGTCTCTGCTTACACCATAAAGATTTTGCATAAAATTCGCAGGAGGACTTATTGTTCTGGTTTACCAGTTTTTCCCTGATAAACAACGTTAGGAATATGAACAGCAAGGGAGCCTCAGAGTGTATTTGCATTAAAATGAAAGAGTATTGGCAAACATTCATCGTAGATAGCTGAGCTGATATAAAAGCACCTATATCCCAGACATAAAGTTTTACACAACCATTGGTATCAATTGACACTTTTTAAAGATGCTTTTTTCTTGTTGTAAACAAAGCATTAGAAATTACCATTAGTGGTGTATGATATGTGGTAATTATCAAACCATAACTCAATTCCCTTAAAAAAATGACAGTTTTGCTCAACTACAGAGTTTGCCCTATGAGCATGCACTGAGGAGAACCTGTTCTGAACCAGGACACAGTTTTACTCAGCTTGCTGATTTCAGGAGAAGCCAGGACTCAAAATCAATGAAATCAATAGAGGCCCTTCCTTTGACTGCAATATTCTTCACTGTGGAACTTCAGTGATGATTGAAGTATGTCTGTATTATTGAGATGAATTTAGTTAATTGCTGTGCACATGCAATCCCCTCGTTAGCCTAAATAATGCTCCTCTGAAAGAAGGACAGAAAGAAAAAAAAGAGAGATGAAAGGCAAGGAAACTTGCAGCTGCACTGCTATGGAATAAGCAATAAAGTGCACAATGATACATAAAGAGTTAGGGTAACAAAGTCATTCAATTTCTACCATTATAATGGAAATGGTTTATCTGCAATTAGAAGACCTACTTGTTTTGCTATAATTCCGGATAGGTTAGTAATGAACCAAAACAAATAACACCTATGCCAAACATCACTGCAGAAAACAAACAATGCTATAAGCACATTATTACCCTTAGTAGTCTAAGTGTTTTATTACCTGATTTAGTTCTCCTGTAGCAACCAAACATTATTTAGCAGAGCAAGCCCAGAAACAAAGCAACATCTGAGATCCAGAATGGCCAGAGAGGTCACCCCAGTACACAACCTGGAATGCAAAATATACATGTCCTACTGCTGATGCTAGTCATTTCAACAATGTAAGGCTCAAAGCAGTCAACCATCTTCAGTAAGATACATCCCCTTCCACCAGAGCTTCATATTCCTGTTCATGTATTCAGCACAATAAAACACAGGCTGTGAATCCTTAATTATGGATACATATAAGCACTGTTTTGAAGATGGTGCATTGTATTGATTTTCCCTCCTAGTTACCTAAATGTTTAATAGCAATAATAAAAAGAAACACACAATAATTACAGCTGCCATGACATTAAAAACTTTTCACACTCTGCTCTGTTAGTCCCAGAATTTCTGATTTTATCTTTAGAATGACCCCAGTTCATTACGTGGGAGCCAGGGCAGAGGGAGCTTTTGTTAAGCTTTTTATTTGAAACTATTCATTTTGATTTAAGAGCCTGCTTTGTAATGGAAAATTCATTGGGTTTTTATTGTGTTCTAGGGCAGGTACACGAGTCTGAAAAATAAGTGTCTTGCTGCAATACTGCTGCTTCATGTACGAACTTTGTACATGCAAATTAAGTCAAGCATAGTCAGTGAAAGAGGAAAATTAACTGAAAGTATCTCTAGGTTAGTCAAACAGAATCTGGAAATTAATCTGTTCAGCTGAGCATCCCAAAGCCCAACCTGAGACAACAAAGCTGTTGCATATATCAGTGTGGCTGTAAACAAGCTGAAGAACATTTTCTGCAGGGACTGCAGCTGGAAGGATCAACACATTAGGAATGTGATGGCTGGTGGAAGGTGTCCCTTATCTCCACCTCATCGTCCTTTTTTTAGTGCTCTGAAATTCAGCAGCAATGTGATGATAGGAAGGCAAAGAGTGCTCTGAACCTGATTCAGCAGCACTTGCTTCTTGAAGCGGTAAATAAACGATAATCCCTCTGTTTGTACAAGTGCACAAAAGAGATGTAGGCACTGCAGCCAAAACAAATGTAAACTGCACCCCTCTCCAGAGACTCCTAAGTACTAATGTGTCATCTAGTTAATAAGGTCATAGACTACAAGGCCAAGAGAAACCTCTGTGCTATTATTATCTAGCTGTGTTAAACAGCCTTGAACTTATTCGTGTTTGAACTGGAGTTCTAAGAAAAACATCTGCTTTTGATTTTCAAATTACCATTGATAGAATTCTTCACAACCTTGATTAAATTGTTGCAAGATCTAATAACTCCTGCTGTTAAAACTGTGCATCCTATTTTTATCCTGAATGTATCTATCATCCATATCTAACCACTGAGCCTTTGTTAAGACTGTTTGTGGGTGGAAGACAGTATTACCAGAGTTCTGTTCTTCACATCGGTCCTGATACACATTTGTCCTCTTTCCCCTTCATCTTTTCACTGCAGGCTAAGTTCCTTGTGCTTATACGTTCTCCAGTCTTCTATGCATTCCTGCATCTCTATACAATTTAACAAAAGCCTTTTGAATGGTAATTTTCTACTACGGGTCTCATCAGTATCAAATAGAGAAACAATATTTCCTCCTAATCAGTACTTCCCTATTTATACATCCAAAGATCTCGTTAATCCATTTGGCCTCAGCATCACAACGTGATGGTTACCTCCCAGTATCAGCCAGCTGTTTTTACAGTCAGTGCTTCCACCTTGGTCTTCTATCTTGTAAATATGGCTTGACTGTATATATAGGACTTCTGTTTGTGTTATGATTTTTATATCTTTGGACATCCTAGGATGTGAACTAGCACACTTAGCTAAATAATCTATTTACACTATGTATCAGCAATTCATTTCCACTTCACTTTTACTCACCATTACAATATGTTCACTTTGTATTAGGTCTTAACTATCCAAAGATGTGGTCCTAGTCCCTGAAGATACTCACTGAAGATACTTGCTGTGCTAAGGAGTCACAGTTTTCAGAGTTAAAAGTTAAGGGACAAGCCTTTTAACACAATTGATTTAAAGTGTGCAACATTTACTTGGTATTTTCTTAATCAAGAAGCAGGATTATATTTATTGTAGAGATGCTGTGACTCAACGAATGGTCTTTCTGCTCGGTTTCTCACAAGTTTTCCTCCTTGTTTTCTAAAGCCAGCATAGGGAAGTGTGTATTTCTGGCCTGTGCTGCACGCTCTGGCTGGTAGTTCCAGCTGTGTGGGAAAAAATGTCTTGGAATATAATTACTTGCTTTCTGCTAGCATGAAATTACAAGAGAATAGAGGAAAGTGTATTTGTAAGGTTCATCACTGGTCATTAGTGCCCACTCAGTTCTGGATCTCAGACGTTTGGGCTAAAAGAATAACCTCACTACTTCCTCTGTTGCTGTCACTCTTGATTAGCTATCCCAGGAAGGGAGAAGAGAAAGCATGAGGAAATTGTCCTGATAGTCACAGAAAGTTTTATTATCTGTATTAAATCTATCATGTTAAACCCACCTTAAAAAGCTAGCTGTGTCAGCTTGCCTCAGAATCTCAGAGGCAGCGTCGCTCAACTGTTTCTCCTGTGTCAGGAAGAACCTCAGACCACCTGAGCTCTATAGAAAAGTCCTTCAGCACCTCTAATTGCCAAAATCAGTAAATGATCAGCCAAGGCACCGGGCTGAATGCATATTTTCAAGTGTACTTAAAACCTTTTTAGTGTATAATATTAAATGGTCTGTGCTTTGTGATGTGTGGTGGGGTTTTTTCGTTTCAAGAATGAATTCATGATATGTAGTGAACACCCATATCATTGTGCAGCTCATTGGTCCACTGTGCAACAAAGGCAGAAGATTTTCTCTTTAGTTACTAGAGTTTAGCACTTTGAATGTAATTGATGGTAGCTCTCTGGACACATCATCTATTCTTCCAAGCTGTCCTCCTGCAAAGGTTGCTTCCTGGCAACTCCTTTTCCTGTAGACTTAAACTTGTGGCTGAAGGTCATTCCTATGAAAACAGTTCATTTCAAGGGTTCAGGTCTTTGCTGATTTTTCATTAGCATTGTGTAAACATCATAACACTATCCTGGATAATCTGATGAGGAGCTCACTGGCTATAGGCCAAAAAAAAAAAATTACAAATAAAACTTTTCTGGTGTATTTATCAATTTAAAATGTTTTCTGACTATAAACGTCCTTGTCTCTCAACATTTCATGATGTCATTTGCTAGAATAGAAGGTGAGCCAGGGCAAGAACATGCTGTGGAAATGGAGTCAAAGCAGGATATAGAAGATGAGGTTTCCCCATTGCACTGGTCCTTCACAGACACCTGCACAGTCTCTTCTGCTGCCTGGTTGGCTTTACAAGCCCCACTTGGCACAAAACAGTTAAATAACTTTTGTGTTCAACAGAGATCTATATATCGGGGGGTGGGAGTGGGCCTTTTTTATGGCAGCATGTGATTTAGGGATTATGGAGGCAACAGTGGCAGACTCTTAAATCATAGCAGAGCTTTGTGTTAAATTACACGGTGCCGAGTTCTGTGCTTCTGGGTAGTTTTTCTTAATTGTGCTTGTTAAAATGTACTTTAGAGTTACATGTCTCACACAGTGATTTACGGGTATAGATCTTGCTTCTGCTCATAAATAAGACACCTTGCCTCCTCCCTGCAGCTGCCTGGCCCACTAAATACCTGCAAAGGTATATACCATCCCGGTGAGCCACTGAGCTCATTCCCTGGAGGCCGTTACCAGATGCTCTCAGTCTGTCTGTTTTAGGGGTTTTGTCTAATCTGTTGCCCTAGTATCACCCTCATTATCCACTAAATTAAACCTACATGAGGAGGTCGTCAGCACTTTCTTTCTGGCCAGTCTTTTATGTGTTGTGCGTCAGGCCAAACCCTAGCTGCAGTCAATGAAGTCTGTATGAAATTGGATTTGCACCTTTCCTTCTGCCTGTTTTTTGCATGCTCCCGTGTTCAAAGTTTGCCTTCTCTTTGTTGTTATCCAAAGAATTCAAACACTAAGCCAGCCTTCATAAATTTGGAAAATTAACCCTCAAAAAGATCAATCTTAGAGACTGTTCTCCAGCTCAAAAGAAAACCAAACACTATTCTCATTTGCTCTGGCAAACTAGGAACAGGCTATAAGAGGAGCTTTTTCACATTTCTATCTAAAGTTTCTATCCAGATTTCTAGTTCAGAATTCAGTTTCAAGGTTTTGTTTTCCTGTAGAATTTATTCCTTTAGTATGTTAGTGCAATTAAATTCTCCAGTGGCTTCTTTTTTCATTGCATGGAATGAATTTTGCCTGCCCAGTGATTTTTCTTAAACAGTCAGAACTCCAACAGAAGTCTGATACCAACCTTTTAACAAAAATATGTGCTCACTAGGACATTTGGTGGAACCATTATAATGTTTTTAATTAAATATTCTACAGATGCAAGTTTTATAAGCAACATTTGACTGGTAAATACTACATTTCTACCAGTGCCAGAGGAGTCTAAGCCTTCCTAAGCCTCTACTTTTCTCAGATTTTAAATTAAGCAAAGAAGCTGCTGCTACCTGTTACTTTCTTGTTTGTTTTAGAATATTTTTTGTCTCTAAGGTGTTGACATGCTATAGTATTTTACTGCTCCTGACCATGCATGTACACATTCATAGCAGCCCAGTTTGGACTGCTGTTGTTCCCAATTCAGATTTCAAGAGCTAAGTAAGGCACAGGAAGAAAAAAAAAGATCTTCAAGTTGCAGACCAATGCAGAGATACTGGAGCCAGCTCCAAGGAAATTGCTAAGATCTGCATGGTACAGTACAGCAGCACAGGCTCAGGTGCAAGTAGAAGGACTAAAATGCCTCATGTTTCAGAGCCAGCTGGTTCAGCAGTAGCTCCAGGTTTTCTGGAGGACACGACACCACCAAGTATAGGCATGCTGAATAAGATTTCTCCAAGGTTAGACAGGAAAAAAATCCATGTCTCCTGTAATAACAGTAGTCGGGAGACCCTCCTTCCTCCTGTTATTCATCTCCTGGGTGTACAGATCTCTCCGCAGAACAGGAGGACTGAGAATTTCAGACTAAATGTTCTGCAAGCTTTGCAAGTTCATAGCTGGCAGGGAAATAGAGATAGTTAATGCTATACAGGATTTCAGAGACAAGTGGAAGAAAAGATACCGGTTACACAACGCTGCTGTAACCATTAGACCATATTGTTTCAAAAATACATGATTATTATTGTTTTTGTGTCTATTTATAGCTTTTAAACAAGCTTTTCTTAGCTGCAGAATATGTAAATTCTTGACTTTCATTTTCAAAGATCCATATTCTTCTGTTCTACTAAATGTCTTGAAATACTTCACTTAAATGAAAACTTGCATATAAATATTCAATGAGTTCTGCTGACCAGAATAGATATGCTCATTTATCCTTCAGGCAGACATCTTGGAGAGTCAGGAACAGTTATCCTTACTTGGAGTTTGGTCCAGAATGTACGTATCTCCATCAACATCAAGCTTTCCTATTGCTCTGAGGGCCAGTATCCATTCAGCCCACTTAAAGTTGATGTAAAATATTGTATATGAATCCTGTTATATAAACTCATTCTTTTTTCATCCAATTCACTATGCTGAAAAGATTGTCCCTGACCATGGCAGGGGGCTTGGACAAGATGACATGTAAAGATCCCTTCCAAGACAACTATTTATGATTCTATGATTACTCCCGCCTGTAACATTTCTGATCTTGGTTTCACATCTCCCTTCCACAATCTCTTTTTTTTGTTTGTTTGTTTGCTTTTTGCTCACAGGCTATGTTTTCTAGGCTTGGTTTAGCATCTTTTCTTTGAGAGGACTGGACAAGGTCTGTAGGGAAACTACTGCCAAGAATCCAGGACCCAGAATTCCTAATTTCCTACTCACTGTATATCAGACTATTGCCGGGACACTAAACAAACAGTTTGTACCACATCACATGGGTGAACAATACTTAATAATGCTAGCATTGAATGATATATATTATTGATGAACATTGAAATTTCCTAGAATCATGCACATGGAAATACAAAATATTCTTTGATAAAATGTATTTATTCTTTGGGAAGCTTGTTTACCTTGTTTTTATAGAAAGAGACCTGGGAATCTTAAAAAGAACAATGTAATGCCAGAAGAAGATAGACTACAAAGGGGCCAAATTAGATCTATCTCTGACCAAACAAGAAAACCAGCAGTAGACAGTAGGTCTTCACAGAATACAACACAAAATTAAACAAACCAGGCTACAGTCATTCCTGTATTCAGCTCCTATAGCTGCAGTCATGGTTTAAGTCCACCATTTTTCCTGGATATCTCCATAAATTCTGTTATTCTAGATAAAGTTTCTTCTAATTGGGATTGTTTCCATTACCAGCAGGATTTCTGATCTCTGTATTCTCTCTTGCTTCATACAGCACAGCACTTTCAAGCATATCAACTCTGAGGCTGGCAATATTGCCTCCTGAGATCATCAGGTTTTGCCAGTAGTTTTTCCTGAGTATGAACTATAACAGAGCAAATAGCTTCCATGTTATTGGAAAGACCTTACATATTTGTGATCAATTCAGCTTTTACATAGCTCCCTAAATTAAGTATTTGCACAGTCAGCCTGAAATTGCTTAACTGTAATGAGCAATGAATATCAATTAAGTGATTACTAACCTAGCCTAAGCACAATTAATTTCTATTGAAATCTGAACCCTCAAAATGTAAGTAAATTGACTTGGTTCTGTTTTAATGGAAAGATTTTTTAAAAAAATTTAAATATTTTAACAAGTCATGTCAACTTGATAAAACAGGCTGTCCAATTGCAAAAGCTTCCTCTTTCATTTGCAGATGCATACATCTTGGAAAGTTAATACACCATATGTAATGAGAAATTTCTGCAAAGCGATTTAAAAGAATAGAGAACTATATGTACCCAAAGGCCCCACCTTAAAAGATGTGAATATACTGATCGTAATGTCCCGGGTGTACTCTGTAAGTCAAAAGGCCTGATCCTTCAAGTTTCTAGAGAACTATGGCACCTGATCTCCTTACGAAGATCCCTTTAATGAAGGGGATCCCCTTCCCCGGGGGATGACAAAGCCCACTGCCAAGAGAGAAGGCCAGGAACAGAGGACCATCCCATTCAGTGCCTATGGAACTGAGGTATTAGCGCTATAAATCCTTCTCAAGACACGACAAGGATCGGAGCAGCTCTTCCTGTTGCTTAGCCTGATCTGTCCTTCATGGTCCTCTAGAGTTCAAGATATTTGAAATAAGTGGAATAGGTTTGTTCATTTATCTCAACTGCCAGTGAATTCATTGTATTTCAGGAGGACTGTTGTACCAAAATATCTGAGATGACTTGGGGCTATTTTTTAGATCAGAACTGAATTTTAAAATGTACTAGCCACACCAAGCTGAACAAAAAAAGTTTGCCCTGCAAAGTTTCATGACCCATGAAGCCATTATGAGATATTACAGGGCTTACCAATGACTTCTTGGCTCTTGTATCTGCTCATTTACCAGTTCTAGCATTTCAGCTGAACATCAAAAACCAGATTCAAACTCCTCGAGAGGGGCTTGGCCCCACAGTCAGGATGAATATTGTAATCTCACAGGCCTGAGGTCTCTCTTGTTTAACTCTTCCAGGTCAGTGAGTAGCGGGTAGAGCTCCTCCTCCAGCAGGGGGGGGCTGGGGATGCTGCTCTGGCCCAGCAAACACCAAACAGCTTAGGAGAGTTTGGGACAGCCTGGTAGCAATGCTCCTCGGGCTCCCATACCCCCAATGCCTTGTGCTAACCACCGGGCCACTGACTGACCGCTAGCTGGTTGTAAATCTACCATTTTCATCTTCTTCCAACTTACGATGATTTGTTGCACACAAATTAAATTTGCGAATTTTGATTAGCAGCAGTGGCCTGCATTTTTGGGAATGAATAGTGATTCAGTGGTACCTGTTCCAGCATGTTCATTCATTCTGTGCTTGAATTTAACTGATCACCACTTTGAAAGGAGCTCCGAAAATCAATCCAATAAATAAATACCAGCATTAAGCTCTATACTTGTTTGTTATGAAATCCATTGTTTTAAATGAAAATTTCAATAATCACGCATACTACAAAGTAGGATCATTGTAAATTTTAACCCAACATTCACATACTGCAGGGTAAACCCGTAAAATTTGTAGAGGTTATTAGATGTTTTTACTTGTAGGTTTCTTTATTATTGATTTAAAAGCTGTTAGCCAGAAGGCTTGCTGACATCAAGCTTTTTTCTTTTTTTTACAGTGAGGAAAGCAAGTCTGGACTCTAAGTCTTCAGACACTGATAACATGGATAATTTTATGTGCAGCCTTTTAATAATACAGGAAAATTATATGCAAATATGCCAATTTCGTTTATAGAGTTGAAATCTGCTTCAATAATTCTTGTGAGATAAAAAGAGATAAACTATATTCATTTGCATCAAAAGCCCATGGACAGCCAGCTTTTAGTCTTAAAATAAAATATTCTAAATAATAAATTCTAAAAAATAAAAGCTCTGGTGCTTTCTTTGTCCTGAAGTACAAGGTGGAATTTTTATTTTCTAATAGAAACAGAACATACAAATGAAAATGGGCTGTCATATACTGGATGCTTCCCATACCACACAGCCTGCACTGGTGTCTAGCTAGATGTCTATCATGCATCCTCTTCAAGAGCCTAGAGAAAGTATTTTCACCACCAGTCATCATCTATGTAGTCCTTCTCCAACATCTATCAGCCATTTGGAAGTCACAGTCAATGTCATACAGTGGGGACTATAACCTATATATTTAAAATAAGCAATTTGACTGACTTTTCCTCATGAGGTTGGTCCCAAGAAACAACTGAGATGCAATTACTGCTGAGGTGGGCTGCCACACTACAGTGAGACGGTCCTTCAAAAATCTTTGACTCCCTCAAAAGTACACACCGGTAAAGCAGAGATAGTATATACATTTTAGGACACTGTGACAAGGATGTCTGGCACAAAATGGCCTACAAACAACTCTCTGACACCCAAGTTAATTGACATCTACTGTTAGCGTTCAAAAGGCTTGTAGCAGCATGAGAACAGACTCTCAGTGAGGTTGTTGTGGGACACTAAGCGCTTTTTTGCTGTAGGAAAATGAGTCCGCCTAACTGTACTGGTCTACAGATTAACCAGCAAATGTGAAAGAGACTTTTAGCCAATTTCCTTGAATCAGCCTAGTTATTCTCCAAAGCGTAAGTGTATCACTATTCCCATGAGTAACTGTGCCACTTTTGCTAGCTAGTTGTAGCAGCACTTGTATCACCAGTCTGTTCAGCACGGTCTCAGGATGTCAACACAGCAGTAACTCGAAGGGACAGGGGACAGCTACCAAACCTCGGTGACATTCCT
>JAVJGJ010000034.1:7080145-7092223 GCA_035590215.1 Microhierax caerulescens | reverse complement strand
CAGGACAAATTATCTTTTATTTCCACATAGGCAAAGGAAGCTCTGTTCATGACTGGTGGTCCTTTAGCTCCAGCTTGCACAGGAACAGTTGCATGAATTCCCTCTCCTGTCTACAGCAAATGCTCTCATACAGTGCTATTAAGATAAAGCTTGGCCTCTCCAGCCCTGTGTTGCTCTGTAGAGGTACTCCTAAGAGCACAACATGCCAAGATAACACATGCAGTCCTGCCCCTCAGTTATTTTGCTCCTACTGTGAAACCAATGTGAGCCATTGGCAACTAATCCCAAGTTACAGCAGCCCTAAAAACTCTTCTGTACTCAGTCAAGTGTCCCTACACCTGAGATTAAAAGGGACATTGGCTCCATCCATCACCCTGTGTACATTTGTCTGTCTAGGGAAGGGATAAAACTGAACCCCATCTTTCCACAAAACAGCACCTACAGTTCATTGTTGTGTCGGGGGGGGGCTCTTAGTTTCTGCCTGGCACATATTAAAGAATTGCATGCAGGTTCTAATGCTTTCATATTAGGAACTAAGTCACAAAAAGGCTTTTTTTCCATATTACCAAGAGAGCGATTCATGCCACTTTCCCCTTTCTAGCAGCAATATTCAGTAGCAAGAACCTTCAAAGCAATATATTCCAGGATGAACGATCACCTAGTATAGTTTACCATGGATGTTATAAATATTACTAGCTTTTCATGCTGGTACACATATGGACTGAAGTCCCAACCTCATTGAAATGGGTGGGAGCTCTGCCAGTCACTACACTGTGATCAAGATTTCACACACTGCATCCTAAAATGTAAAATATCACCATATGTGATGGATGCAGAACCCTGCCTATCTGCTGTACCTTTGGCAGGTATTCTATATAACAATGTTAAGATCATTTCTACATGAATTATTTTCTTAAAGTCATGTAATTTCAGTGGAGTTATGTGTATTGATGTTACCCAGATTGGATTAGCTGCTTCTAGATATATTACCAAATGCATCTAGTGTAAATCCTGAGATTTCAGAAAAAGAGATCTAATAAGCCTTATCAGAGAATGTAATAGCATAGCAGGCTGCCCTGGGGCAAGTGAGAACTAATGAAGCTACAGTATTGGTATTTTAGCCCAGCCACAATGCAGACTTCGTTTGGTGCAGACATATTCCCCTCTGCAGCAGGGTTGATGGGCTCGCCTATTACACAGCATTTACACATAGCACGTCACACAGCTCCCTCCTGAGAAAGTCAGCCAGGTTGTGTGCATGCTGTGTAACACCCACAGGTGAGATCGTACCCCAGCTGGGAGAACCGCCCGCACAAGGAGACAGGAATGAGAGAATATTTAGCAGAAAGGCAGCCAGTGTCAGGTAAAGAAAATCAGTGATTCAGAACTCTGGTTTGCAACACTAAAGACTGATCCCAAGTCCAGTGGAGCAAAAGCGTACGTTTTTATGATACACGTGAATTAGAAAGCACACTTTGTTTTCTGGTAACCACAAATTGTCATTCAGGGTTAAGAGGAAGAAAGAGAAAGGGGCATTCCCATTGAGAAAGTTAATATATTGGTCAATATTTATTGAAAGTGTGTGATTTTTTTTTAATAACTTTAGATCTTTACAGACTTATGTATATAAATGCTACAAATTATAATGGAAATGCTTCACCCTAAGTTTCAGGCTGCCTTGGATTAAGATTCAGCCAGGGGAGCTACCAGATCTGGCCTGTCACCAGCTTTCTGTGATTTAGGGCAAGTCCAATTTTCAGTCTCAGCTTTTCACCTGTAAAATGGGAATAGCAGTGATCGTACCTTCGCTTGTCTCACCTGAGCATCTCTCTCATATGCACAGAATTCTGACTTTTTAAAAAACCTGATGTTATAGATATATATCAGTTAAAAACCTGATCTTATAAACAGTAAGATGCCTTGGTAACTTCTCTGGGGAAGTATTTGTTTTCTTTCTGGGTGTACTGTAGATCCATTTTCCTAGATCTCATATGACCATACTGCTATTATATAAATGTTAAATAACAATAATTTCATAAAGTTGATGTGTAAATAAGGCTTTACTAAAGGTTTCCAAAAAAGAAAAGTCGTTTCTGAGGCAAAGTTAAAAATGAAACAAATACAATAAGCCAGGCTTATGTTTAAGCAGAAGAATCGGTGTCTAAAATTAACTTATGTATATGTCTATACATTATGCATTTCTCTGGTGTCTGGTTTACCTGTTTATCACTTTATCTTGAAGACTTCTAGTTATTTTCAGTTTTGTTAAGTTCTAATTTGAACTAGGACTTAATTCAAAATTATATCAGCTATTTCTTCATGCCACAGTTGTATAGTCTTGGTTTCTATCATTAAACAACTCTGTTATTTTTTCTACTGTGTTAGGAGTAGCTTATTGATGGTTGCTTTGGATTGTCAAAAATAAGTAAAGAAAAGGATATGCTGCAGTTATTTGTAAACTTCTGGGTTTAGAGCTCTTTACTAAAAGGAAATTGGAATTGAAATGGCTGGTTCAAAGCAGAATAGTTAAATGAAAAGATCTGTGTTTGGTTTCAGTTATCCTCAAGATGTAATCGCATCATTTATCATTTTATCTATCAATGCTATAAGCATTGTTAAAGTAAGAGGCACCTGAGAAAGTACCACTGAAATTTTTTTTGGTTACTTTTTTATTGGTTTTGTTACAAAAGCCTTTCAGGCATTAAGAGTATTTCTGCTGAGGGTTGGTTTTGGTGTTTTGGTTTTTTTTGTCATTTACAGCAGCCCTGCAGGGACTAAGTCATTTTAGTTGTTTTGTGTCGGGCAAGTGCTTAGAACGCAGTTTACGAAGGAGCTGGTTTGCTCTAAAGCTGAGCAAGACCAAAGTCCTGCTGGTGGTCACCAGAAAGCTCTCTGGTGGACCTGCCGCCCCCCTGGGTGGAAGGCACCGAGCCACACCAGTTCAGCTGAGAGCTCAGGAGTGTGTCTGCTCAGCGGCTGGTGCTGCTGTCTCACAGTCCAGCTTCTGGCCGTGCCATTCTCCAGCACCTCTGCGCCTGCACCTGATGGCCCACACCATGGAAGCGCTGCTGCCTCTGTGGGTTTAACAGGGGAGTAAATTAGGTAGCCACCAGCGCAACTCCAGTCCACAGCACAGCACCTCTACCAGCAGAAGACTGTAGGTATCTATTTTGCCTGTTCTTATTTGTGAAGCAGCCTCAAATTGACTGAGAATGTCACAATAAGCAAATGAAAGACAAATGAACTCAATTAAAGATAAAGGTGGAAGGAGGAGCCGGCTTTTCGAAACTGCTTATATGATTTGGAGCCATAACTCCTGTCATAACTCCCAATTCACTGGGAATTGACTGTCTAAATCTCTCAACCTCTTTTGAAACTACCACCCAATAATTTTTCCCTGGGCAGATATCACTAGCTTTTGCTTTTCCCCAGTGAGATAAGAGTATCGTAAATAACATTCAGAAAAATAACTCCATAATACGCACTTCTTTATACACTTTTATACACTTTCACAAGGGTAAAATACTGTCTGTATAAAAGTTTAAATGGTTTAGTTCTGCCATGGATTAATACATATTTAAACTGTAAAATATTGATTCCTTGCCAAATCTCATCTAGGGTAGCGCCTTCCAAGTCTGTCTTCCATTTCACTTTGGTTTAAAGGGTTAAAGAAGTTCCATTACCCAAAAATCCCAATAAATCAGGATGACTGAAATCTTAGATTCAAAATGAAGTGTATCTAAAGGCTGAAAAAAAATTTTATTATGTTACAGGTAGGTATATACTGTAAAAATACATTCCTCTCACTGAAATTAAATCCATGCCCCACATCTATGTCCTACAAAGTTTATTTTTCAATGCACGTGAACAAGAGGCTTCTTCCGAGCCATGATGAACTTCACTGAATGTTCTGAGTAGTGTCAGCACGTGTGTTTGTGCAACCCAAACTTTGGGTTGTTTGGGGGTGCTCTCCCCTGCTGCAGTGCGCAGCTGCACCCAGTAGTTACTTCAAGGCAAGGCTGCGGCGCAGCGTGCGGCTCCCAGTCAGACCTGCTCCCCTTGCAGATGTATGGAATGTATAGTATTAGGTGTATCACTTTCTGTTGCAAGATTTTTCCTGTTCTTTGGTTTGACCATTTTAAATTATTGAGTGTAAAACAAACGAACAGAAAATAAAAAAGAAAAACCAGCTAAAACAAAACTGTAGAGAATATCTGCTCCAGGCTGGTGGGGTTTTGGGACCTTTCCACTAAAACAGTATGAAAGTGTCTCGGAGAAGCAAAGCAAGAGAGGAATATTAGTGAGTTTGATAATGTAAACATATTTGTGGTCATTTCACTGAGTAACACTACCAATTCCATGGTTTGGAGAAGATATTTAGCATGGGGTTCATCTCAGTTGACTTCATACACCCAGAAACTAGGCAGTCCAAACTCACCTAAGCTTGCATATGGGAAAGAAGTGTCACAAAGTCATTCATCCCATCTTTTGGGAACTCTTAATTTAGGGGAATATAGATTGCCTTCTGGTGGTACCTATCTCCTGGCAATGCATGAAGCAGAGCATCAGATAATTTAACTTTGACTGATGCTGATCTTTAGATGTCTAACACTACATGAGAGGAATTCTAGCTTTAAAATTTGCTCTGGGAGATGGCTTACAGGCTGGAAATTGCTTCCTATCATTCTCACTGTTTCACACATTCCATAGGGACTACTTGTGATATTAAAGTCTTCAAAAAATCTGTGTCTATAGCTCCTCCATACTTCCTAGTTCCTTCACTTTCTCTTACCACCACCTGTGCCTGTCCCATCCAGGCAGTCCTGAGTCTGAGCTGGGCTTTCCTACATTTATTTTTTTGTTTATTTATATTTATCACAAGAGCTGCCACGTGCAGAGCACAGAATGGTTCAGAAGAAGCAGGTAAGATAAACACATGTTAGGAAATGTGCATTGGGGATCATGGCATTCCTGGTGCCATCAGATATGTCAGTCATATCAGATCACATCATATCCAGTTTTGCTCATATTTATGAAAAGCAATTCTCCTCACAAGCTAGGGAGGAAGGAGAAGACTCAAAAGTATTTTGAACAGTCTTCTGCTATCTGGTCTAACATTCTGCATACACATTGAAGAGTTTCCATATCCTAGACCACCTGTAGACTAGTATATAGTGTCGCACATTAGAAAAGGTAATTGCAATAAATCATATTCTTCACAAAGTATCTAATCTTGTTTTGAAGGCTCCAGAAATAATGAGTCTACCACCTGTTCCAGTATTTAATTACCCTGCAATAAGAGGGGCTGAGGTGGGTGAGTTGGTGTCCTAGTGCCATGGCTTCCTTTCACTTTCAAACCTTAAACTTTGGTTTAAAACCACTAAGGTGGTTTTAGCATTTCTGTATCTTTACTCAAACGTAGATGCTGGGCTCTAATACTGCTTTTGCCATTGCTGTTACGAAGGATAAGATAGTTTGATAATTCCTCCTCCTTTTATTCATCCAAGGATCATATTAGACCATACGACTACAGAACTGCAGTAAGAGTTCATTTGAGGTAACTCTAGAGCTTCTCTGCCTCAGGTGGACAGTGATGAAGTTCCTAATCCTTAGGTATCACTTTCATCCATGTTCTGGATAGTTTGCTGCATATTTGTATAAAATTAAAAATATCATGTTGGCTTGTGATCATGTTATCAGGTGACTCAGATCACCCTTAACATCAGCCTCTCCTTACCGCCAACTTTAGTGTTAATAAAACCACTGGCGTTTGTTGGAACACAAATTAGTCCTAAGTGTAACCAACAGAAGCAAGAAAGTTGATATCCCCTCAGTAAAAACTATATTCTGCGATCTGTCAGTAGGCCAGTAATCCATCTAAGTTGTCCTGTTTCATGTTGCTGTTATAAGCATTTTAACAGCAAAATTTGATGTGGTACTAAGTCAAATGCCTTGAAGAATTCAGTACCCCACCTCAAGAGAGTTGCCATTATCAACCAGGCACACACCCCTGCCAAAATAACACAATCTGCCTTCTAGCAATGCTGACTGGCATTCATTATGGGTTGAGGTTTGCATGCTTTGCTGACACAGTCCTGAATGAACTGTTTATTTTTTCAGCCAGTATTGATACCAGACTAACGAATCTGTTATTCACTACCTCATCCTTCTAATATATTGGGAGCATGTTGGCAATCACCAGTTGTTTGATATTTTCTCAAATTGCCAAAGTGTGTTAAAATTAAGATTACTGGTTGTGAGGCAGTTCATTCACTGTAAGATTCCTAGCATGGAGTTACGTGTGTATGTCGGTCTGAAAACATTTCTGGTTTGGAGATCCAGCAGATGTGGTTTCACGTTTTGGTTTGCTTCATTTGATAAACTTTTGTGATTTTTTTCTGCTTTTTAAGCATACTGTATGAGGTATTGTTATCTTGAGCATGTATTTTGAGCTTTTCCTTAAGAAATCATGCAATCCTGCACAATGATTGCCTTTCTTATTGGGGAATACCATTTAAATGAAATGGGAGCATAAATATTAGAAACATTTGATCAAGACTTCAGGTTGCATTTCCAGAACAAACAGTACCCAGTTAGAAAAGTTGGGTGTGATTTATCTGTGAACTATCTCCAATTTGCAGGTGCATATACACAGGGCTCTGATCTGATATACTGATACAGATGGTTACACTATTCATTTTAGTATCTGATCTTCCTTAGATCTTAAAATATTTGAGCAAGGCCAAGGTTTAATTTGTACCAACAACTAAGACCTTTCTGGCTCTCCATTCCTATCTGCTCTGCAGGAGAAATAATATATGATAGAGTGTGTGTGTGTGTATATATATATATGCACATTAGAAACTAAAGCAGCAAAGAAGAGAGGGAGACAGAAGCACTGGCCAAAATAATTTGTGGAATTCTGGGGATGATCATAAATTTTAGAAAAAGAAATGGAAAATGAATCAAAATTCCATCCCACATCAGGACATATTTACAGAATAAATAGCCCGGCAACTCTGGCCATAAGGCAAAGCAGGTGTTTTGTGGAAGTGGGAATGTTCTAACATTCTCTGAGTGGATGCAGATTTCTCATGTGTCATCTTTATTGCTCCTCAGCCTTAACACAAAGTGATATTTTAAAGGAGAAAGCAGTCAGATCAGAAATAACAGCATTCCAGCTTGAACATAACAGTTGCCAAATGATACTGTAAGATTTACATGTGTATGATAACAAACCAAATAGGTCCACTCAATCACAAGAAAAGAATATTAGAAAGGTTGATATATTGTTGTTATTATAAAATACAGAGTGAAAATACATCTGAAAGTAATTTTTCCTCACTTCATTATAGTTCACAATATGCACACTCAATACTGGCATTAGCCCTGTAAACTATGATCGAATGGCTTCCTACCTAGTCCTAAGCAGTGCCATTACAAGCAATTTTTGCATATTTTATTGGGTCAGTGGAAATTTTATTCTCTGAAAGATTGTAAGAGAATTAATTGCTTTATGGGAAAAAAAAAATCATATTACCATGTGCAGTTTGGAGGGCTAATCCACAACCAGTGAAATCCCCTGGCTTTAATAAACAAGCCGAGTTCAGAAGCTAAGTGCTCCTCTGTGTCTGGGTGGCTCTTTGGTGTGCAGTGGCCAGGGAATGCCACCTCTGGTAATGGTGTCAGACCTGTTGTTGAAGTTCACAGTCTCTAGGAGTCAAGACAAATAGGTTCTTCTGCAATTGAGTATTTTTCCAACAGGTTAACTTGGTAGCTACTGCTAGGTAAACTATTTGCTGGCAGGTTATTTCCCTGTCTGGCACCTCCATCGGAGGAAGGAGGCAAGCAAGTACTAAGGAGAGCTTAAGTCCTTTCCATTTGAACCCTCGAGATGTGGAGGGTTTTATCTTCCTAGCTGTAAGTCCTACATAACGAGAAGAAGGGAGATGCAGGTGTTAATGGCAGGCTGAGGGGCTGCGGTGTGCGTGTGCTCCTCTGCAACCTGGGCAAGGCTCCTCTGCCCACGGGATCTCACGGTGTGGCCAGCCTGCAGGCACAGCACATTGCTGGGTCTTCTCTACTCTGTGCTATACTACTGGGAGTGGAAAAGGCTGGGGCAAGACTGGTGTGTAAGCCTGTGAAGCAATAACTAGATATACAAACTGATGTGTCCCAAGGTGTTATAAATTACAGGCTTGATTGCAGCAACCCATATACAATGCTTTTCAGGCTTTTCCAGTTTAGAGGCCCTAAGCACTTCCCAGAGGAAGCAGAGATCCCTGTGAGGTGAAGTTAAGCCTTTTTTTTCCCCATATTTACCATTCCTGGATCCCTTATAGACCACTACGCTGTGGGGCTCAGAAACCGCAGGCTGAAAACCACCGCTGTAAACACACACACAAATCAAGCAGCGGTACTAATGCTGTTTGTAGACTGTTGTTCACTTCATATGTGTTTTGTCTCTCTGGACCGCAGGCTTTTCAGGGCAAGACCTGCCATTTTCTGTGCATAATGCTGTACACAGCAAGGACTTGATTTCAGGTGACAATACTGGCACCCCAACACTGAATAGTAGTAATGAAACAATGCTTGTCATCTAGTGTCGGGAAGGATTCCTCTACAGAAACCCAGCAAGTCAGAGGCCTGATTACAATGAGGTAGAGAAGAAGGTGAAAGTTTTCCCTTCCACTGACTTATTTTTGCAGCTATTCCATTGTTACAGTAGGACAACAAGGTTGGGTGTACTGTGCATTTCTTCCTATAGCTATTGTACTTGCAAAAAAGTGCAGTATAAAATGTTGCAGCCATGCCTGCTCTCTTATATGTGGCTGTCTAAATACTGACACAAATATTGTACCCACGCTGTTCATTCCAGAAATCTGACATTTCTGAAGATGAGGCCAAATATGTTTACAGATAGATTTCTGAGTTTATTCAAGCTGAAAGGTGCTTCTCATCTTCTGAAATGTCAGACTGCTGCTCCAAGAAAAATGAGTACAAGAGATAGGGCCACTGTTGCACAGCTCCATTTTTAAATGAGCAATATCTGATTGAAGTTCCCAGCACTCATACAGCTCAGTGTTCTGCTATGATATATTGGCTGCACTGGCAGAGTGCACTTACTTGAGCCCACTGATTATTTGCTTCAATTGAATGCCCACAGCAGTCCCACAATTCTAGTATCCTTTACAACTCTTATATCTGTTTCAACATCTGTAATATCACCTCAATTTTAAATGAGTGATTTAATAAGCTAGAGGGCACAGGTTTGCTATAGAGCTGCGCTGTAGATAGGTAAAGAGAGGCACACAAGGAGAGCCCAGTGTGGTTAAGAGTCTCACTGTGAATCTGCAGTGAGAAGGCTCCCTGTGCATTGCAGGAGCAGACTGGGAACAGCAGTACTGAGAATGTAAAAAAAATTATGATCTAATGTCTCCTGCTTAAACTCCCAATACCTATAGCTTTCATACAACTTCTCTGTTTCTCCTCTATACTTCTCTCTATACTCTGGACTTTATACAGTTCTCTATAAAATCCACGTGTAATACCTAAGCCCTCATACCATAGCTTTGTGTATTATATATATATATATATATATATATATGCTGGCTGGAGAAGTTTTTAAACAGAAAGCATCTGTTGAGCATATGGAATGTGCTGTTTTATTTTCATCCTAGATAAACTCAATAATTAACTCTATTTGCCTCAAAATTGCTTGGATTTAGAGAATGTACCACACCAGAAAATCAAACAGAATAGGAAGACATTAAAAATGGTTAACGAATCATTTAACTGTAACAAAAACCCATTTTGGTTCCTCTGGTAATACCAGAATCATGTTAAGAGCCTGCTGTAAGATAGTAACGTGGATTTGCTAGTGCTGTTGAAGCCTTGATTGAATCTCTGTGCCGGAGTAAAAATTACCTAGGCTACACTTAGCAGTGGAACCACTCTGACCCAGCTTTCTGCTACAGCAAGATGACTTCAGTTTAATATTGTTCAGTACAAAATTAAAGGCTAGATTATATGTAACAGGTGCAAGTTTTAAGTGTGGCAAAAGCACTGTGAAGGATTGGGTCACCTAGCTTGCATTAAAAGAAATAGAAAGTGAAGCAGCTTGGAAAATCTGCCTGTAATTTTTTGATGTTTATCTTTCAAGTTTCCCTTTCCCTTAGTGAAGGTGACTATTGTCAGCACATCACTTATTACGAACCTCAGTACTTGATATAAGCTGTTGTATTTTCACTTGTCCCTTCAGAAAATTTTATCATCGCCTCCCTGCTTTTTTCCCCACACTGCACCTTTCTGAGAACAAATATCAACATCAGATATTTTCTGCTTGTAGGGAGAAGAGAGGTATAATGATATTTGAATGACTTTTAAATAAAGCTAGTGCTGTTGCTTCAGACATGCCAAGGGTATGTGGAATTTGTTCTGAAGAATCTACACTATGGAGAAGTTTATCAGATAAGATTTGTACAAACAGGCTGTAAATAAATAATAATAAATAAATAATAACAGTCCCTAAATAGCACTCAGTGAAAAAAGATCAGGCTACATCAAGGACAGTAAGGTCCATAAGAAATCTCTGGACACCCCCAGTGGACATGGGAGAAGAAACCCAACTCGCAGTCACTCTGTGGTGCTGGTACATCTCTACAAAGACCTGAATTCTTCCAGCATCTTCTACATATCTGACTTCAAATGTCTTCCTCTGGAAACACCCATGAAACTTGCTGGAAAGTTCAGCTTTATGTAAAACGCTGCTTTAAACAAATGCTAGAGATGGTAGAAATGTCGTTCCCTTCTCTCCCTTGATTTTTCCATGCAAAGGGGGAGGCTGAAGGCTGTTACCAAGTCAAGAGGTGTGGCCTCTTAGTCCAACAATTTTCTGTCCCAAGGAGCAAACAATATTCCTGTAACGAAGAGCGAAGGCAGCAGTGTGGTGCTGGGTACCTGCCCCAAGGCTAGGCGCTGTATGAGACTGATCACAAACCGAGGCAGGAAAACCCAGGCCTGCCAGCCTCCCTCTGGGTAATACACCCAGGTGTTTAATGAGTTCAGATGACGTTTATTAATGCAAACTTGTGGTCTCATGGTGAAGTTTACTACGTTTTAAAAATCTGATTTGGAATAAGGACAGTGTTGGAGGAAAGGGATTAAACTGCAGAGTCCTCAGTGCAGTACCAATGCCTAGTAATATTTTCTTAGTGCATTTTTTTTAATAGAAACTATGATAGTTTCATATAAGATGGAATAGATTTACTAAATACATGAAATCTGGTATTGGGTAAGATTTAGATACACATTCCACCCCCTCCAACCTCTCAGAGGGCCTCAGTGTCTCACATTTATGAAGCTGTGTGTGGTAGGCTGAGTCTATATTTGCTGCTGCAGCAAATATTTACAACTAATGATGACAAGTGTATCCTCTTTATGCCATAAACAATTGATTTTCAAGCAAAGATAAGAAAATTATACATTATGTATTCCATCTGTAAAACTAATTAACTCCTTTGACTTAGCTGAGAAAGGTGATGTTTTCTGAAGCTCAGCTTTACTGAAAATTGACCTTTCCATCTACAAACATACCATTAATTTACAAGAGAAACAAAACCTTCGGAATTGTATTTACTCAGTAACTTTAATAAAGGTCAACCCTTTTCAGAAACAATTGTAAATGTGGCATTTAGCCTTTCATATTTTGGAAAGTGTTACTTCAATCTCCACATCCAAACAGAACATTGCCTTTGAATTAAAAACAACTAAATAAATATGAACGAAGAAATTTTACAAAATTGCCTAGATCTAAGGTGTTGTAATTAACCCTTAGCTTTTATACTTCCTCAGGACTATTTTCTAGAGTCCTCTGTGACTAAGGTCAACTAATGTTCAATAGGTATAGTACATATACTAAGGATGAATATAATGTGTTTTAAAAGGTCCACCAAGTTCAGCAGGAGATGGAATAAGCTTTTTCTCTGACCTTTAGGAAAGAGACTTGGCAAATTCATTGAAGAGAAGCCTATTCATCTGAGATATGGAGGCCCCAGTCCAGCAAAGCACTTTAGTATA
>JAVJGJ010000034.1:7048045-7058454 GCA_035590215.1 Microhierax caerulescens | reverse complement strand
GTGGACTTTTAAATCTGCGTGTGGGCACCCGTGTGTAAGTGGCCTGGTTCGGCAGCGCGGCGCGGAGCGGGAACGGGAACGCCGCGGTAGCCGGGGGCTGGGGCAGCGGGGCCGCCCGCCCGCTCGCAACGCCGCGCGCCACGCGTGGCCCCAGCAGGTCGCCCTAGGGGTGGCGGGCAGCGGGCAGCGCGGGAGCCACAGTTGGCCGCGGTGGACTTTTAAATCTGCGTGTGGGCACCCGTGTGTAAGTGGCCTGGTTCGGCAGGTGCGGTGGCCCGGGAGGCACTGGTGGGATGCGTGGCTTCCAGAGCCTAACTTTGGGCTCTCGACATGCGTATTTCGGGTACGTGCTCTGTCAGGATTCTGTGCCCGGGCTCAGCCTGCTCCTCTTCATTCCTGCCGGAGACGTGCAGTATGCAAATGTCACTTCTTGGCACTGTTCCTCCTCAAAATCCGCTCTGAAATACCTTTTCCCTTTTTTCCTTCTTTTCCTTTTCCCATCCTAGGTGGACTTTTCATGAGGAACACTGTTCAGGAGCACAGTACGTTTCGATTTGCCGTGCAGTTATACAACACAAACCAAAACACCACAGAAAAGCCCTTCCATCTGAACTATCACGTAGATCACTTGGACTCCTCCAACAGTTTTTCAGTGACAAATGCTTGTAAGTACACGCTTTTTAAAAAAAACCCAAAAATGTTCTCTGACGTTACGTTCAATTTCTCCCTGGTAGCCCAGAGTTCTTGTTCATACAATATAGTGCAACAAATGTGTGCACTGAGATGGGGTTTAGTAGATTCGCAGCACTATTATTATATGGTTGAATAATACCTTAGGGAAAGTTCTCCCACCACTTCTTCTCACCCCTTAAGTTTTGATTTCCAAAAACCCAACTGTGTTATTTATATGGTAGCGCTGTGTAGCTGGGATCAGTGAATTACCACTGAAGTAACATCCCTTTCCTGTTGAGGCTACAACCTAGCCGTGTGAAACAGCATAATTTGCAAATAGTACCGTGTAGGAATAAAACAGAACCAGCTGTTTACAAGTGACCTTGAGGGAACAAAGCTTAGAGGGGCTTGCTTGCCTCTTCTGCCCTGAAATACTAGGTTGTTTTGTTACAGTGAAAGTCCTGTTAAAAGCTGAGGAGACTGTAAACTGACAAATGCTGTTAGAGCTGAGGGGAGAGAAAATGGAATCGGAATGCTCAGCATTACGAGAAATAGTTCTGCACAAGCAGTACATAATGTATAATTTGAGCCTTTATTAACAGAAGCAGCAGAATAGAACTTTGAGTAGTGTTAATGTGGTGTTAAAATGTGAAATATCTTTCTGAAAGACTGGTGTGTGTTCCGCATTTAAAAATGCGAGCCTTTACAGGTAGTAGTTCCTGAATATATGTTTTACTCATGTGTCCACATTCAGTTTTATGCAGTTTTTGTTGTTAATCTTTGAAAATTAATGGAGCTGTCTCGTGAGTTAGTTGCACATACTTTGCAGCATGCAGAAATATGTCTGTACGCAATCTAAAGGATCTCTGAATACAATATAGTAACTTTGTGTTATGAACAGGATTCCTGTTCATATATAGTCACAGTATAAAATCGTCAAAGAGGAAGCATAGTACTATAATAATGAAGTATTGGATTAGAGAAAACTAGTAACTCTTGCTTCAAAACAATTTCAGGTTTTGAACATTTCATTTCTTTAAATATTTTGTTTGTTGGAGATAGAATAGTCCATACAATCGTGTCCCACACTGTATAATCAGAAGGCTGGTCAAGCAGATATTTTATTCCTCTAGGATTTCAGGCATTTTCTGAGAAAGTTGATGGTTAAGAAAGATACAATAAGGAAATATTTGGACAAATTTGGGATTGATATTCTAACGTATCCCCCATGTGACTGTTTCTTGCTAGTGCAGCGTTACACTTTTTAAAGGGCTTTGCATTAGGACCTTTGAAACTTTTGTGGGGAGGGGTTAATTATATAATATCCAATAAAAATATTTGGTAAAGTGGAAAAAAATGGTAAATAAAAGCGTGTCTCTACTTTGCATCTTATTTTACTAATCCTATCCAGCCTCAACAGTTTACAACAAACATCAGACTATTAATCCCTAATCAGTGTAATCCCTTCAAGAGGCTGTATCTCAAACATAGTTTCCTAAATATCAATTATATGGATTTAAACTAAATACATTAAACTGCTTGGGTGATTAATTATTAATTGGGGTTTTTAAGTTCTACCAGCACTTCTTTACAGATCCTACCAAGATGAGTGAACCACATACTCATTCAGAGGCAGTCGGTTTATTATTTAGTCAGTGTACTTCTCATCTTCTCACATCTAATGATTTTCATCATTGCTGAGTGAAAGCTGTGGTGATTTTAGTAAGATGAGATGGTTTTCTGTAGTATAGGGCTGTATGTTCCAACACACATATTACCAGTGTAGTAAAATTGGGAAAACTTAAATCTCTGGAGGAACCTTAGACCAGAGAATACCAACCTACAGTAACCTATTTAAAAATAGAAGATGTGAAAAAAGAAACAGAAGAAAATGAAAAGGTGACCTTGTCTGTAGCTATGTCAACCATCTAGTAATATTGTTGGTAGGAAAAGAATATGGTGAGTCCAAGTCACCAATCATGTAGGTCTCAGTAGCTCAAAATAAATTAAAAAAAAACTAGAGTTGCCCTTTTTCAGTCTGGCAGCAGTTGTCTTTGAAAGTCAGAATGCTCATATGTATCAATGCCTGAGGATGAACTAATAGCTCCTCACACTACCTGGCTAACACCTAAACCATTCTGACCTAAGTACCCTTAATCACATCCTCACTTCCCGGTAGAGTGGCAGATGATTTCAGGATACTGCCATATCCATGAAAGAATTCTTTCCACAACATTTTTACTTCTCTTGGACGTAAGCATAAATTGTCTCCAGTGCTGTCACACAGCTGTTTGATCAATATTTGCAATTGGCAGGGATCCATAGGAGAGAAACCTGCAGTGACTCTGCCTGCCTTCATTGGAGAGGGAGGCTGTGACTGACTTTGTGGTGGGATAGGTAAAGGAACTGAAGGGAAATTGGAGAAAGTAGCACGTGTAGCTTGAGCCTAGTGCCTGTACTAGTCAGTATCCAAAAAATAATACCTTTCATTCTCCTTTGGTTTGATTTATATGACAAGTGACTGTAGTAGGAGTTCATGTATGCAGGAATTCGGGGGGGGCTCTGCTCAGGAAAGACTTACGTTCTTACTGTACAGCTGCACATCCCGCTTGGTGCAATCTGGTGCATTCCAGAGGTGGGAGGGAAAAAAAAAATACCTGCTGAAGTATCCTCATGTGCCAGAGATAAAAAGCCCACCTCTGGTAGGACTGATTTGGCAATATCCCAACATGGGAACAAACTTGTTTAGAAGCAAAAGAAAATTCCTGCCCTAAGCCCCTCCCTTTCATTCCTTTTTCAGTTAAATGATGCATAATCTGATTTATGTTCCCTGCTTCACTGCTAGCATCGAGCCCCTCTCTGTACATTTAAGTTATGCATACAGTATTCTTTGTATTTATCTGTCCACCTATTTATTTGGCTGTGTGATATCTTAACAGAGAGCAAATGCAAAGACAGATGAAAATTCCAGTGTATTTAAAGGTGAATTGAAGTTTATCAGTTGGCTCTGAGGGGATTTATTACATCTTTTGAAATATATCTTTTTGCCATTGGAAAAAACACAAAGGAAGAAAGTAAACTTGACCTGTGAATGAATAAAATCAAATGAAACATGGATGTTATATTTTCTTCAAAAATGCTTATGTAGAGAGTGAGCTGCCTTTTTCAGAATAATATGAATGTAACAACTCAAATGTGTAATTTCATCACTGAAGCACCTTTCATGCTTTTCTTATAATGTCTAATGAAGGATGTTAGTGTTAATGTTGAATTATGTGTACAGTTCTGTAGATCATATTCCCTAGAAATAACCCGCGTATGTCTTTCTGCTCTGCACTTGTAGTGCACTATACTAACACTGCTCTAGCCTCTGCAGTGTCAGCTCATTAGCACACAGATCTCATATTCCCTCTCTGCACTGTCATTGCAAAAAATTGCTGTTGTACACCTTTACAGCCAACAAATGTGCACTTGTGTTATGTACGATTTTCAAGAAATATTTTGAAAAGTAAACTCAACCTTATACGTAGCACCCATGGAGTTTCTCAAAAGAAAGCATTAGTTTTCATTAAAATCTGTTGATCATGTAATGATAGTGGTGGGATATGAACGGGTGAAAAGGGGCTGTGATTGCAGAATCTAACTAATCTACAGGCAGATTCACTCTCTCAGCTAAACCTTAACCGATCAGCTGCAAATTCTTCTCCTGTTAATTTTTCTGAGTCAATTCTCATATATCTTCTGAACCCAGAAGGCTTTTTTTGTATTTTACCAAATGTTGATGTGCATTGTTTTTTTCCACAGGCACTCGTTCTTTAAGAGACCAAAAAAAGAGGGAAGATACAATGACATGCTCACCTTAAGTTGCTAAAATCCTTTAAGTGGTTGTATGGCCACTTCCCTGAAGGGGTCTGATTTCAGACTTTCTTAGAAAATTTTTCTTTAGCATCCTTGCAGTCATTGTGTTTAATCTTTGAAATGGAACTTGGAAGATTTTAATGGAAAAAGTGCCTGTTTGTTGTTGTGAGAGTGTTGCAGAAAATGATACTACAGAGCTAGTAGCAGACAGTTTTTCCTGTTTAACTGTTATTAGTCACTTTCTGAAAGCACAGGTGCATATATATATATATGCTCCCCTGCATACTCACTCGTACACGTGCACACATACACGCTTTTTCCTTAGGTGCTTCTCAGCATTTCTTTTTGCCAGCGGGCAGATAATTTGCTTCCCTTGCATCTGTGTGCTCTTTGGCCAGCTGGCAAAGGACACTGATGCTGAAAGTGGTTGGCTCCCTTCTGCCAAGAGCATAAGCATGTATCGCTAAAAGTCTTGCCAAGTTAGGACCGTATACTGGTGGTTTTGCATGAGTAGAGACCACAGGGTAGATGCCTTATGCTCCCAATAAGCAATGCACTGTGGTTTCTCACAGTAATCTGTGGTAAAACACCTGGAAGTGTGCTTTCCACACAACTCTACTCATAACAGATCCCTGAAAATGCCCTTTATGCTGTGGAACATGCTCGAGTGTGTGTGTATGGCTTTAGCTTGGGGGTCAGAGCTTTTGCAGTACTGGACTAGGTTGAAAGGTGAAGGGCTTGCTCCAACTAAAGTTTGTTTCCACTTCATGGTGGAGCAGATGATTTGTCATTAAGCTGAATGTGATCTCAGTGTTAGCAGAAGGAACCATGCTGCTTTTAAGTGTTTTATTGTTTCTTAAATTTTAATATAAGCGGGCTCCTTTCTTCTGCTGCATCCATGGCATTTACGTACTGAATAGATGCTAGGCTTCCATTTAACTCACACTGTAGAGGTGGGGAAAAATCTTACATGAACGGACACTTTTAAGAAACTTTCAGTTCACCAAATGAATGAAGAGTGAAGCATGATGAAAAATGCCGTTTAGTTGTTCAATTTCGGAAGGATTTTGGGCGGATGCAGAGATGCAGTTCCTTATATAGCACTGGGTCTGGGGGACCCGTGGGACTATTGGCATGGGTTGGAGAGCTACTGATTAGCTACACGTTCCAGTAAAATATGTAACAGCTGTAGTTTATTTCTGGGAGGAAATGGAGGTGCCATGATGGGAAACAAGCATGTGACAGTAGCTTTTAACAACAAAAACCCCACAGTTTTGTTGAAGGCTGGCTTGGGAGCTTGTCCAAGAGCCACAGAAAACAGTGGGTTTCTTTCCTCTGGGTTCGCTGTGTTCAGTGTCTGGGAGGTGGGAGGCCATCCTACTGCAAGTGTAGGACTGTTATGCAAGAAGGTGTGAAATGAGAGAGCTGATGTATCTTTAATGATTCTTTATTGTCATAATCCAGTGATTTAAGATTTTTCCATTTAAAGTACATATTTTGTCATTACCAATTTTGGATTGCTAATTTTGATTTTGTTAGGCATCCTTAAAGGGTTTTAGAATATGTTATTTTTAAAGCAGCAACAGTTTGGTTTCATAGTTCAGTTTCAAACCAAGCCAAACCATACAATTGAAAACTTGTGTTCATTTCTTGTGAGCAAGATGTTTATGTTGATTTAGTATTTAACACTGAAGTTACAGCCTAAGATCAGTACCATCTATGCTGCTGTAAAGTATAGATCACTATAAGCTCTAAGGGAGCTTATAAGGTAGCCTAAAAACTCTACCTGTTGTCATGAGGCTTGCTGTACAGAGGCTTGTACCTCCACTGGAACAATGTAGTGATCCAAAAATAGAAATCTAAAAATTATTGATCTAGATCAAACCAGTTTCTGTGAAACTGTGTGATGATCACTGCAGTGAAGCAATTTCCAGATTTCATCCATGGGGATTCTTTGTCTTCTAAATGTGTGTGCTATGTTTCCCATCAGAGGCAGAGGTGTGCTTCCCTCCGTTGTATCACCTGCTCTATATTATTGTTGATCTTCAGAATATCAGAGGGCCTAGAAACCTTGAACTTTAAATCATCTTGGGAGTTTTTCATGTGCAGTCATCTGATGAACACTCCAAAGTAGATGCTCATGTTCGGCTGTCTGTAGTCACTGCAGTGTGGACACTTACAGCTATTACACAGCCTCACAGGGTGTACTCTGGCCTGATGGTATCAGGGAGTTTGGAGATATTTCTGTAGCACCAGAAATGCAGAGTTAATTTATCAGTGTGTATCTATATGCGAAACATTCAAAGGTAGTGTGTACCTGTGTGCCTTTTTAGTGGATCTCCCCAAGATGTAATTATTAGGGGTAAAACTATCGTATATACACAGAGCCAGAGTGAAACAGGTGGTGAGGTTTTGGTGTAAAGAGTTGAGTGAATGTAGGAATACACCTATCAATGAATCCACTAATAGATGAATCCACCTAGCAGTTGTTCCTGCATATCCTCCTCGTGGAGTCTCTGGGTGCTGTTTTCTCATCTTAACCGTTTCTGAAATAGCGAGTGGCGATGTGCCACTCAGACGTACACTGCACAGGTGGCACAGAAGCCCTTATGTGTGAGGATCAACAGGCAGGAATGCTGTGCTGCAGATAGTTTGCCTAGGCACTTGTAAAAAGTGTGAATTGCTCTCCTAGAATTAGTTAATAGCCCAGGTGAGCACTCTTCTGCTGGAATGAAAGGACCTATCTGGTCACTTGTATGTAATTATTTTGCTAGACCATTTGCACATTTCAGATATGCTGAAAGACTTTTGTTTGGTTGTTGTTTTTTTTTCAAATGCAGTTTACAACAAGTTCATTTTCAGGCCACTTGTGAGTTATGTGATGACCTTTGGATGCTTGGTCCTGCCCATGCGTTGGACTTGTATTTGCTAGAGTTTATTTGAATGGGATGTTTGAAATTCTGATCAGGAATTGTAAAAAAAATGCAGGGCTGCATGATGACTTCACTGTCTTGAGTCCTTTTTAATACAAGAACTGTCTTTAAAATTATAGGCAGGTATATGGTAAAGGTATATCCACTCTCTGGTGGTATCTACACCATGCATACTTAATTCCATGTATACTTCCTTATTTTCATACCTCTTTCTCATGGACTCATGTGTGTAATGGTGCTTGCTGATTTCACTGTCAGTATTTTTATTACAGGCAAACATCAAGCCTTTGGGCTCAGCCCATGTGGTAAAGGGACTGAAGTTGGGAGATTGTGGTCTTCCAATGGCTCTTAGCATGATTTGAAGTCAATTTGTACTTTTGGTAGCACAGTTTGTGTCTCTTATACAATGGTAATAAAATTTGCCTGTATCAGATGAGTATTGCAGAGGTAGTTTGCAGTGAAAAATGTGGAGAACTTTGGCTAACAGTGTCTTTTTCATGTTATTAATCACTCCTTCCACTTCCCTTTCTATAGAAAAATAGTAATAATTAAAAAAAAAACAACAAAACAAAAAAAAACCCCAGAAAACCACCCAAAACTGAAAAAACAAAAAGCACCAAAAAGCAGCCTACTATTCATGCTTTCAGAAAGTAAATTGAAATTAGCACTTACTAATTTGCTGTCCTTGCCAGAAGACGACATACATTCTCACTGATGGACCTGGGAGAACGTGTGTCACAGCTGTACAGCAAGCCAATCTATCACTTGACAAAGGAGAAGTTTTCAGCTCCTTACCTGAAATAAGCAAAGCTGTTGGAAAGAAAGCAAACTTAATATTGGAGGATTCTTTATCTCCTACACACCCTGGATCTTTATGATAAGTATAGTCCTTACTTCTATGGCACAGCATGTGCCCAGTTCTTGTCTACCTGACCCATGCTCAGACAGCTTATTTGAGTGATGGGAGAAAGAACCATCTTTACTAGAAGTGGTGTTGCCCATTGGTTTCTCCCAGTGAGGTCTGTAGAACGTGCCATAATCAGTATCTCACAGCTGCCAGCTTTGCCAAGAGATGCCACAGGCAGTGCATTTCAGGGCTTGGTGCCTTCCATGATATCTCTGTTTGATTTTCATTTGAGAGATCTTAGTCTGAGGTAGGAGCCGTCGCCCACTTAGTGAACATGGAACACGTCTTGTGAATCAAAGGGTTGCTGCATCTTGACTGGTCTTTGTTACCCTGCTGTGTGTGCTAAATTCCTTAAAACTTTTTGGTGGTTGTTGTCATCGTTCGTGTTTTTCTTGTAAGGAGTAGGTGTAGGGGGAGAGATGGCTTGGGGAGAAATGGTAATTGGTAAGTTTTTTCAGGTGCTGAACTTTCTGTAGCCTCTTTACAGGAGAACATGGTTAAGAGGCTAGGTTTTAGCAGTTACAGAGGTTTTGTCTTCTTAGGTTTTACCACTTATGTCACCAAGTTTGAATTCTAATGAAGTCTGATGGTCAGTAAACTCAAGTTCGTGTGCATTCTTTTTTCCTGGCGGTTAGATGAGAACTAATTAGTGTCCATTGATTTGCAAAGGACTGACCCGGGGTCTAACCCTGCATTGAATTGAAACTGTTAGGGGGATTTTAAATGGCCTGACAAGTTTAATGTACTTGACCATCTTTCTCCAAAGTCTTTGTGCAGTGGTCAGGTAGCATCTCCAGAGTGGCTTCACTACCATTGTGGAGTATGTCAAAAGGGGTTGGACCTAAGGAAATACTGAACAAACGAGCAGTCAGCATTATAGCTGCTATCCTACTTCGAATTTCCTTCTTAAAACGTTGCTTTTTGTGCTATTTACTTCTGACTTCTTGATTAATGTAAAATAATGCCAAAGAGAAAAAATGTGTGCAGTCATCCTGTGCCAGCTAATTCTATTTCTTCCCTATTTCAGCCATGTCAGCAGAGTGACTCTCATGACTAATGGTAGTTTTCATATATTTATATCGAATGCCTTGGCCAGCTCAGACCAAGTTCCTCCATGGAACCATTAATCCACTGCTGTTCTGTGCATCCCAGAAATGGATTGTATATCCCAGAAATCATGCTGCGTGACTTCAAAAACACATATGATTGGAAATGATGGGAGCCATAATGACGTGCTCATCTTTCATTTCACATATAGTTCCAAAAAAGTTGTAAGGATTAGACTGAGGTCAACCAGAAAATTAGAGAATTAAAAATAAAACCTTCTTAGATAGTTTCAGATTTCAAAAAATTGACTCTGTTTCAGTTGAAGCCAAATGTTTTGTTTTGGAAATTATGATTTCTGGGGTTTGTACATCTTCTTTCTTGACTGAAACAATTGGGTAAAGCCTGTTCAAGTTAGAAAGATGTTTCTGCAGATAAGAATCTGCCTTTTTCAATGTAAAAATACCTGTTCTGTCCAATTTTTATGACATACAGATGATGGATGTGGGGGAAAAATTGTGTGTGTTTTGGAGAAGCTGTCTGCTTTTTTCAGGGTGTATAGTTCAGGCTGCTTGTGATGGATTTTATGGATAGACAATTTTTGTCAGTTACAAGTATGTATAGCGTATCTTTCCACACCATCTACAGGCAACTTACTTTATTACCTGGAGAGGCAGTGAGATGAGCCCAAAATTGATCAAAATGAGATCAGTTAACCCTCCTGAAGTTTTCCAGTACTCCAGTTCAGCACTCCCGGTGCAGAAGTTGCCTTGTTTAAAGTGTGAATCAGTACAGCTTTATTACATGTAGAGATGGTTTCAACAACCACAATGTCCTGTTTCAAAGATGTGCATTCATATCCATCAAATGTGCTTTTACTGCCGGTTGTTTTGTGCTGTATAACACAAAAAGAAATGAATACTTGGCTGTGCATATCTACCATGACCACTGGGACCACCATGTTTTAGTGCTTCGTTGTTCTGTCCTAACAGAAA
>JAVJGJ010000034.1:6990994-7009680 GCA_035590215.1 Microhierax caerulescens | reverse complement strand
ACGTACAGAACAAAAGGAAACCTGAATCACACACTAAAAGCCCATCTTACCATGCTGCCCACTTACAGTTAAAGGGAAGTACTCTTCCCTCTAGAACAGGAGAGACATTTAGTTTGTGGAAAGATGAGGCTATAGTTAAAGGGTTTGCATCCTTGAATAAAAATATTCATGCTTGGCATTCATTCTTGGTTCTTAATTCTGAGTTGGGTCTGGTAAGAAGATGCAAGAGAGCTGTCAGGCACTTTCAGGAAATACCACCTAAGAGACTGATTTCTCTTGTAATAACTGTTGGCATTTCAATGTCTCAAACTAACACTATTTCTGGACCCATTCAATAATGCCGCTTCAGTATTCTCTGAAATACTGAAGAATCTGGCAAGCTGAACACTTGTGAGCTGGGGAAAAAAAGAACGATCTCAAAGTCATGGGCAGAGATGACTGGACAGCAGCTCACTGGGTTTCTTCAAACCACAGGAAAGACTTCTGCAAGCTGCAAGAAATGTTCTTTGCATTTGTCTTGATAAATATTTAATTTAGCCAAGGCTGGATTTCACAGCACAGGAAATCCAGATGCATTTTTGTTTCCTTTCGCATTTTCTGGTATGGGTGTTTTCCTCTACAGGCTTTATCATGCTTATCTTAACTTCAGAAAGGCAGCACAGATTATCCTAGGCATCTTCTTTCAGAGTCTGTTCGGCCTTTCACGACTCAAGCTGTGCTTCTCTGGTCTGACCTGCCAGCCTGCTAGATTAGAATTTAACTCCTACTGGCAGGTCTGCCAAGATGCCAGGTACAGCACAGACAGAGGAGTTCAGTGTGAAAGAGAACAAAACCTACTGTCTTCAGGAGCTGTACAACTTGTAACACTTCCTCCCTGTCCCAACCCTCAAATGGCCCAAGTAGCATAAACAATTACAAAACTTGGTTTGATTTTGTGCTTACATCTTCTGCATACAGCACTGGAAGAAAAGGAACATCTCCAAATGGATATTTTGCAGTCCCATGCACAGATCCAGCTCATCAGCTGCCACAGACTAGAATAACAATACCTCTGTAACAGAAGCTGTCACCAACTCACTTCATTGCTTTCTACCATGCTCATAACCAAGGTGTTTGACTTTGTTTAAAAGCCTCTTCTGTGCCATGGCAGGAGTCACACCTAAGGCACCAGGCTGCGTTCCCACAAAAGTGATTTTCCATAAAGCACCTGAGACCCTCACACCCAAAAGGGTTCCTTACATACATCCTAACATCCCCTCATTCTCCTACAAATGCCTCCTTTAAAACTTGCCACAGGCTACAGAAAAACATGAGTCACAATAACTCTCTACGATGCTAATAAAAATTACCTGCTACTTCCTGTGGTGCCATGTCCATCTGCACTTACCAGACCTATCTTGTCTTCAAATGCAATTATGTTTTTCTGTTCAGTACAAGTACCTGTGGTGATGAGATGAGATTCGCTGTCTGGCAGCAGAACAAGGTGCTATAAGAGTACATGTAGCCAACCAGTTGTGTCAATCTATTGTGTCAATCAATGTCAAACCTCTTGGGCAAAATTCACTCCAGAGTGATGTCAGCAAGACTTACATACTGCTGATGCACTGAAGAAAGCAGTACTGTTGCTAACCGAGGATTAGCAAAGACAGAGTGGTGTTGTGACCAGTTCCCAGAGATGCAAGTTATTTCAGAAAAAGAACATTAAAAATCCAATTTAAAGGCCAGAAAAAAGATGTTTTTAGAAAGTGTCTGCAGAGTAAAAGTCTCTTTACTAAGTAGATCCATGACAATGACAGGTAAATAAATAAATAATAATATTTTATATATATATATATATATATTATATAGGGGAAATTATATATTTCCCCTATATAAAAGCCACTTCTGGCTATTCTAGTTTAGCCTAATGAAATAGCAGACTTTTCTCCTTTCATGTTCTTGTGACCTAGTGTACAAGGCAGTCTCAAAGGCGATGGCTCTGAACTGTTCTTAAGCTGTCTAGATCTCAGAGTCACAGTTAAGAAGACGTTTCCAGAGAAGAAAATGTGTGACAGTGGCCATTAAAGATTTTTTCGGGGCACTTTAGAATATTGTAAACACTCAGAAGCCATCAAATAAATATGCAGGTATATCAGGTAAATAATGCAGGGGCTTTCAGGTGTCTTTTGTTAGTAAGGTTTTTCATGCTGATCACGCTAGGTGCATAATATTGTCATTTTTGTAGCAAAGGCTATATATGGCCTTATAAATTTATACTATGATCCCCTTGGTGATATAAAACTAATAATGTAGTCTCAGAATTAACATGGGAAAGCATTTATTAAAACTCTTGGGTGCCTTCGATTCAGTATGAGTGGTGTAGTTAATACCCAGGTATGGGTGGTTCTAATGGGTTCTACATCAAATAAACTAAAATGTTGGATAAAGTTCTGATATAAACAATATATTTCCTTTATTGGATATAATTTCCAGTTGCCATTATGTCCTGCTGAGCCACCTAAAATATATGAAAGAATCCATAATTGTCACTCTTCTTTATGAAATGTCAAAGTCATATACTACATTGACCTCAATCTATGTGCATTAATTCATGAAGAATTTAATTTGATGAGTTTAAGTCAGAACTGCAGTATAAAATTCTTTCAGTGCAGTTTAATTATTTTGCCAGCATTATATACGCATAACACCATGTAGTCTAGACTGGATTGTGTCATGATCCACTCCTAAGACTAAAGATATTATAAATGTGTTATTAGATCAAAGAGTGCCATTTGCTGCAATGTTATTTCTTACTGGTGGTTTTCCCCCTGCTTAAAAAAGGGGAAATTATGATTTTAGGAGCAAATATTAGTCTTCAGTTTGTGTAGTTGAGCATATCTTTTATTAGCAAGATAAGACTTTATTCTTTAAGGGGGGAGAAAAGGACAAAAAAGAGGGAAATTAAAAATAAAGAAGCCCATCTTCTGACATTGTTTGGCTCAGCAAGATCAAACCTTTCAGCTGACGACACCAGTGTCAGTAATTGCTCTGTAGATAGAATTGCCTGTTGCTTAGTAGTACTAGCATTATTGATCAGTTGGTTTTCATCTGTGAACCAACAATGATAACCTCAAATTAGATCAAGTTTTTATTAAAAAAAAAAATAATCAAATTATGCCTGGCTGTAGACAAATAGTAATGAGTTACATGGACACATAATTATTGTAATAACATTTTTGCAGAGATTTTTTGAAAATAAAACCCCAACTCTCCTGTTTGCTTTTGCTACCATTTGTTACACGGTTCTCTGTCTCCCTCACCTACACGCTTAATGGGCAAGCCTGCGTATTTTTAATGACATTGTAATGGTTGCCACAAAGGGGTGGAGATATGGGGGTGGAAGGGGAGATCTGATTTTCCCTTTGAAAAAGGAGGTATATGAGAGGGTGAATACAAGGATGCATAAGTTATTGCAGCCTCAAGGCAGCAGTAATTTATGCACTGACAGTTTGAGTTTCATGCTATGCTATTTTTAAAAAGCCTTACAAAGTAACTGCCTCTCTTACATTAGTGTATGTGTTGGTTTTAGAGATACTCCACATCATGGAGACAGAACACAAACGTTTGAAACATATTCATTGCAGTGTGGCAGTTGTCCTGTTTCAGTAAGGAAAAAACTAGTAATATGAAAAGGATAGTTATTTTCCACATTTTAACATGAATTTGGGTGCCCTGAAGGATTTTGTAGGGTTGTTTCCTTGCTTATTTGTCTAGTTTTAGGTTTGTTGATGAAAGTGAAAATAGTGGCTTTAGATGATGCTTGTGTGTTGTATTCTTTTACTTAATGTTGTAGTTGTCCTCTCTGGAACCATTTAGCTGCAGCTCTCAAAGCAAGCAACAAAATGGATGTGAACAGCATACATTTGAATAATGACCGTTTTGGTTTGCATGTCTTCCTTATGCTACAGATCAGAGTCTAGCTGTACACAGCATCCATAGTGTGTAAGACCAAACAATGTTCCCCTTTTGACATCAACCCTATAGAAATGTTTATGCATTAAAGCACCATTTCTTTACACAAGGAAGTATTCCACTTGGCTGTTTGGTTATGAATTCCTATTTATGTAGCAGTTATTTTCATTAATAATTATTCTGAAGCTACACATCTGCAAGCATAAATAAGAACAGTGGCTTCAAAAGTGGGAAGTATATAGAACTACACAGAGTTTTCATTAATAATATATATGAAGCCAAACATATTAAGTGGAAGCAGCTGTAGACTATTACAATTTCAATTTAAGTAATATCTGGGTTGACTTTCTTAAAAAACTGGCCACAGTAGGCAATAAAAATACATCACCGTCTCTCTTACAGTGAATTTTAGATGCCGGCTGCATCCTCATAACATTTTATTTGGTCTCCTATGAAAATTATGGATAAAAACATATGGGAGCAATGATGTTATTTGTTCTTAAGTTTTAAGTGCTATTCATTTTGTATAGATATGGTCTTAGTTTATGGGATATTCATTTGCATTTTTCTGCAGATAGTATTTTTGTGACTTTAGTGACCTCCCCCTGACTATGAAGCTGGATTTTTATCAAAATGTTTTTAACGTTAAAACTTTTACTGCAGGGAATTCAGACTGCTACTGAAAGTAACCAAGTTGGTTCAGTTGTGTAAAAACCAGAATATGCCTCAGAGCATTGCAAAAGCCATTCATGGCATTTCTTTGAAGGGAAGCAATGCCGTTTTGCACAGGTGAAGATTTGACCTTATGTGTTTAAAAATAATTTCTTAGCAGGTACATTTCAAACAACAAAATCATAACACAGAGATAAAAACTCATACAAAGTCATTAAAATAAAAGATGATGAAAAATTCTCCTGTATTTTGATATTCAAATGTGTTCTTTTTTCTGAATCCCAGATAGGTGATTTTTAGGACTTCACATGAATAATGGATGCTATTTAAAATGTTTGCTTAAGAACGGTGAGTTCATTGTATCAATAATGTGAAGTTTTATCGTGGGCCACTTTGTAGTATTTTGATTGTCATGTTTTATGCCACTCTTGAGGTCAGATGGTAGAAATCCACTTCATTGTTGTATTTAAGCTGCAGTCATTACCGAAGGTGGGGGAGAAATATATTTTTCCTTTCTGTTCCTACAGCATCTGCCACAATGGGAATTCTTGAGAACTACTTTAAACAAATAATTGCTGATCATTACACTAGAATGAAGGGAAACACAGAGGCTTCAGTGGACATTTTGCTAGAAAATTGAGAATTAGCTTCCGTTTCATTGGAGGTATATTTCTATGAGTTACAGTATGAAGAACAGCAGCTTCAATTGTCATGCGGAGACCAGAGTCTAGAAGCAATAAAAATGGAAATCACTGTGTCACAAGGGAAGCTAGTTTTCTGTGAACTGATAAAAATTATGTTCTAATGATTTCTCTGTGATCTTTCAGGGACTTAGCAAAGCTGAAAGCTTGTGTATTTCCATAATTTTTGCTTTTCTCAATGACCGTCCTTTACAGAATATTCCTTGGTGTGTGGTAGCTTCTTCTCAAGTTACTAGTCAGTCTTTTCTCATTTCCTTTCCAGAGCTTTCTACTTTATTCTGTGATAATATAGCACTAGGTTCTTCAACAGAAGTAAAAAATGTATATTTTCTCTCCTGCCTGACAGAATTAAAGCTTAGAAAGAAAATCTTGTTCAAGTTGAAATCAAGTGGAACCTGAGCAGGCGTGGGAAATGTTGAGTGAAACAGAAACTGCAAAATTCATTTTGGACCAAGCTGAAAAATGTTAGTTTATCTGGAAAAAAAACTTGTCCATGTTATTTCAAGACTAACCTTTAGTTTAATCTTTGTTGAGATATTGAAAGTAAAAGTCACTAACTCTCATTTTGAAAAATATTTTCATTAATTTCTTTCAGCCAGAGCTATAAATTCAGCTTGGTTTAATTTAGCTTGTAGCTGTGGTCTCCTCCTCTCCTAAAGGTCTATTCTTCCAGTAAAGGTAATGTTAATTGGAAAAAATTCACCTACTCTATTACTGAATTAATGGAGCTGTAATTGTTAATGGGACACTTCCCTAAATGTTAAGTGACGTTATATGCCCGTATGTGACTTATGCAGGGCATCAAACATTTTTTTAATTTATTTCAGAGTGGCCAGTGGCCAAACTTTACAAAAGAAAACCAGCCAGCAATAAACACACTGGTTTTTGTCAAAGATAAATGTATCAGGACTTTATTTTAGCAATCTCTACATCTCAGTCAAATATTACATCATATTATGCTGTACAACGATGTAATTTTTCTGAGACTAGAATTATTTGCTTATCTGCCTTCAGTTGTTATCATTCACACTTTGTTTTATTGTATTAGTAACCATTTTAAAAAATTATAAATCACAGTTAAGACACTGTAAACATGTAATAAATATGCCCCTGTGTTAAATTTGGCCAAAAGCAAAATTGATATTTAGCAATGATTTTTCAATCAGTACATTTTGGAATTGCTGCCCTTCTGCATTATATAAAATTGTTTGGCATTCATGATTCATTTATATGTATTCATAAACATATAAAAAAGGCATGAAGTTATCATTAACACATTTTGCTAAGACAATATAATAGGTTTTGGTTAAAATTGTTCACGTGCAGAACAAACTCTTTCATGTTTGTCCTCTTTCCTGCTTGGTGTAGTCTTGTCCCCCTGAATTTTGCATACTGTTGTGTAGTGGTAATGATGCATTATCCCTGTAGACTTCTTAAACATTGTTCACTTAAGCAGGAAGTTAGCAAAGTGAATAATAACTTACTATTTTATTGATATAAATGAGAGATGCTTTCCCTTTGCCCTGGGTTTTAGTTTGTGTTTACATTAGGAATGATTATCAGAAGCAGATGCCTGAACCATGCCTATTATAAGGAGCTATTTAACAGCTGAGGCTATTAAGTTCTACCCACATGCAAGAACCATCACACAAGAGCAGCCAGCTTTGCTTGCTGTCTTATTTCTTGCATGGTGCTTTCCAGACAGCCTAATCTCTGTTATTTTTGTCTTGTCTCGTACAGAAGACAAATAGTGTTGTGGCACCACAGGAGTCAAATGAAGCCACGGTACATAGTTACATCTTCTAGTGGTGACAGTATTTTTGCTGATGGAGTAGATGAACCTAGACAGAATCTAATGTTGAGACTCTTGTCTCTGAGCCTTGATGACATGTATTGTTCATTCTCACACTAGTCCTTACAAATACCATGATAAAATTCCCATTAAAGCTATTGAGAGATTTTCCTTTGTCCTATTTGGTTTTCCAAATCCTAAGCAACAGGATAAAGGCTCCAAAATCCATTAAATTGGTAACAAAGAATTACCGTGCCAGGAAAGCATGGTAATTCTTTGTAGTCCTTTTGAATGTTGGAGAAGTTGGTGTCTCTTCCATCAGCTGTGGCCCTGATCATGAAGGACCACTGCATACTATTTCATTCTAGCAACTAGCTCTGCCACAGTGTTGTAAGGAGAAGTGGCCCCTTCCAGACCTCTGGTCTATTTAGATGAAGTCAAATTGCAAGGAAACCTCAACTTTTTTCTTCTGCAATTAATAGAAATATGCAGTTTAAAAGGCAAGCCTTTAGACATTGGGGTCTTGTTCTGTCAGGGTGCCTGGAAGAGACTTGGTGCATGAACCATGCTTGTTTCGCTGATTGGATTGTTGCATTCAGCCGCTATGAATTGCTTTGACAATACCCAGTGGAGCCTCTGCCTTCTGTGGGCAAGGGTGCAATCACAGGGCACCAGTTTCACTGCAACAGTAGCTCTGTTAAAACCATCCCATTTGTTGACCATTCAATGAAGGTTGTTCTGTTTGTGTCAGAACAAGCAAGCCAGAAAAGAATGACACAGCTTCTGGCAAAAAAAAAACAAACAAACAAACAAACAAACAAACAAAAAAACAACAAAAAACCAAACCAAACAAAAAAAAGGAATAAGGGCACCATAGGAGTATTTTGTCTTTAAAGATCTCTTCTTTTTTTCCTTGGGATTCTTTCCAAAGAAATGAAGTGTGTCATCCGTGTGGCACTTGGGAGAAAGGATATTTGAAGTGGTCTTTTAGCAATACGTTGCTGAGGTCAGTGTGATATATGTCAGACACAGGTCTTGCANNNNTATTGACTGTGTAGTGTAGAGGGATCAGTCTGTATATCCAGTGAAGTAAGGAAGAGCTGGCTTCCACCACATTCCACCTGTGTGTGAACATCTGCTTTAATGCAGTCTGGGTGCTGCCACATCAGGGGCTTCATCTCCCACCTTCCTTTGTGCTAGTTAATGATATTCTGGAACACTCGGGAGCGAAGCCGCAGTTTTGGTCTTCAGATGCCAAGAAGAAAATTTGTCATTCTTTGGATGACAGCTGCTGGTGCTGAAGCTCACTGAGTATTGCAAGGCAGTTCCATGGCACTGGAGTGTTAAAGGTGGATCCAGTGTGTGTTTGAAGATCATGCTCAATATTGTTGCTCTGAGGACCTGTGCGAAGGATAGAGGAATGGAAGCTTCACTAGGGAGTGAAACCTTTCTCGTGTTGTCAATAAGGAACGTTTATATAAGAGAAAAACCAAGCAAGAAAATGCAAATGTCTGATAGCAAGAAGGAACTTTTCAGTGCCACACCAGACACTCAGCTCCATGCAAAATTCCTAGAGAATTCCATGGGGAGGTATTTCTGGTGTATTAGACTTTTCCATACTGCTTGAATCTCATGTGTATTGGCCATGAGTTCATCTCTGCGACTTCCAGAAAGATTATAATTTGGATTAAAATTTACCCTTTCTCTCTCCTTTGGCCATTATAAAATCAACTCTTTTAAAATGTCCAAGTTACTCATGACAATGCTGTGAGAGCTACATACTCTTTCCTTACCAACAGACATCAGTTCCCATTTTGATAAGTGCTACTGGTGAGAATTAAAGAATGCTGGTGGTTGAAGACATCCATCAGAAGGAAGCTAAGAAAGATAAATTGAAATATGTAAAGCTGACAAATAGAGCTGAAGAGACGTGGTTTCCAGTTTTTTAGGTACAACAAAATACTGGTTTGCTTTATCTTTAAGAACTTGCTGCAGTTGGGTAGTATAGGTTGGTTTTTAACTTCAAGAGACAAGCCATATGCAACCAGAAATAACAATCCACCAGCACAGTGGCAGAACTGTGGTGCATGTGGTGCAAAATCACAGAACCATCTTGCTGATGTGTGTTTAACCACATAAGCAGTTCAGTGCAGCACCTGGTGCTGATCCCTCCACAGCGGATTACAAAACTTCTGGAACTCAGCGGTGTTGGAGAAACGTTTCAGTGACTGGCATTAGGCGATTTACTTTGTGATTACTTTGCTTTAAAAGAAGCATTTGCAGGTCTAGCCTGTAAATAATAATAGTTACAGCTGTTGACAGGCTCTGGGGCCATGGCCTGGTCTCTGTGCTGATGAATTGTATGAAAAAAGAGCAAATCAAGGCTATCAAGTCCTGAATGGCATGGGATCTTTTTTGTCATTCTGCTTTATATGCTTAGGTCTAAAATCAGTGGTTTTGTGAACTCTTTAGGAGAAACATGTACTAATCTCTTCAGAAATATGTCTGGAATAATTGCAAGTGATCTATGACTTTCCACAAAAATTCCATATGGCTTTAGCTGAAGCAGATTTAGGCTGATGTTGATTGCCAGCCTTTTAAAACTTTGCAGGGAATAGAAAAGAGTTGATCTAGAACATAGAGTGAATTTAGCGCTCTGCCTGCTTCACTCCCAAGGTGTTACAGCTCCAGGATGTACAAGGGAGGATAAAATATTATGATATATGGAAAATAAGGTGGTGGTGGGTGGAAGGCTGAGGAACTGGAAAATCAAGTTGTTTCTCTTCTGCCGTTCAGGATAGATAATAGCATAAATTCACTCCTCTCCAGAGTCCTGGGTACAGAGGACATTTAGGAGTGTGTTTAAATTAGGCTGAAGGTCCAAAGTAGTTTATCCTGGGGTACCTGAACCACCAGTGCAACGTGTAATCAGTGGAGGTATAGGTGAGACCTGTGCTTAACTGTGTGGTACCAGGACCAGGGTCTCAGCCCTGCACCTTTCAGCACGCTTCTGTTTTTAATCCTCCCTCAGTTCCACATCATCCAAAGGGATTGAGGTGAATCACAGTGGGGAAAGTGAATGAGCAGAAGCCATGAAGTGTAGCAGGGGAGGTAGCAGTGCTATTTTGGAAACACAGGAATCAAGACACCAAGACTTTTGTTACAGGCAGAGACAAAAAAGGGCTATCCAAAGAATGAGGACAGGGGTGCACAAACTTTTGCTGCATAAAAAAATAAAAGGAATCAGTGATGTCATGGGACATGGTCCAAACTGTGAGCAAGAAAACCTGGCACTGAGAGCTAAGACCTCAGTGAGTGTGGCACTATGGTTAGAATGTCATTCTTCACCTCTTGATATGCTATGGTGTATAGCACAGCCATAGTACTCCAGTGTTTAAAGAATATGCTTTTTAAATGTTTGCTTTTTTTGTTTGTTTGTTTGCAGAAACCACAATGATAGAACTTTTTGCTGTAAAAAGAAAGTCGTTGCTTTGATATTTCACTGCAGGGGGAGGGTTAGTTAGGTTGGGTACAATCAGAGGGGACCAGATCCCTGGAGTAAGCACAGGCATTATATTTTGAGCCTAGAACATCTGTACATTAATAATTAGTAAGGTTAGATGGAAATTTTTTATTGAAGTCTCAACTCCAGTTGCTCACAGGTACGAGCGACCTGGTTTTCCCTTGCTTTTCATACTTGCACAGAGGTAATTACTGAGGCAGAAAGTGTTAAAATAAATCTTAGTTTACTTGGGGGAAAAATATATGACTAAACAAGTGCCACCCTGCTGAGAGAGGGGCAGTAGTGGAGTGAGAACGTTGTCTTTTGAAGTATTGATGTGCACAGACCACTTAAACCCTTTCCACTCTATATACCAGGGACCTGTCCTGTTCTGTGAAATCTTTCTCTGCCTGAATGACTACAGTAATGGTAAACTGAGTGATCAGAACTATCAGTGCTTGTGCTTCTATCTGTGTGCACCATTCACTGTATATTTTCTCTTTCAGATTAGAGAATACTAAATTTTTTGCATATTTTATCACTGTAGTTTGCTAGCCATGCAATCAGATTTGTGAGGTTTTGGAGTCATGGAAGAGTAGTCATGCATCGCTGTAATATCAGAACAAATGGAATAGAAGAGTTCTTTTGTTACACTGAATATTGAATATTCAAATAGCATATAAAGATTTTAAATATTAGTAAACACTTGGCAGTGTAATTGGGTGCAAAGCCCAACTTAATTGGAGTGCTGAGGCAGACTGGTCCCAAGAATGTGTTTGGTACAGCTTCCTAATTTTACGAAACAACTCAAAAAAAACGTTAAGAACAATTTAGTTCAAAACAGTGAAAGCAGTGAGTTTGCAGTTTACATGCAACATTCCTTTTGTAATAGATAATCCACCACACTGCAGCCTTGGAGGGGAATTTTCTATCTCCCTTTTCTTCTTCAAGCTAATAATCAATAGTCTGTCTCAGGTATGTGTACATCCCATTTAGTCAGGCAGTCCTTATCTCTGCACTTTCTGAACATGTCGCAATGAATTAACTAATTAACGGTGTATTCTGTAGAGAATCCTGTGCCACTTTTTAAGCAGGCCACAGAGTACCTATCCTATTTTCATAAGTAATTTCCAAAGGCACATAGGACAGGTCTTTCAGGGGTATTTAGGGTTTCAGCATACCCATAGTCATGTTGTGAAAAGCACCTGAATGAGGACTATGCCTGGCTGCCATTTAAGTCAGTGGAGTGCAGGTACCCCACCTGCTGCGATACATCAGCATCTGCATCTTAATTGCCCCTGAAAACCTGCTCCTACCATCCTACCCATGTCACTTTTGAAAACGAAAGACAGGTACCTGTGAACATTTTACGTATTCTACACTGTGAAGTGAGCCCATTTCTGAGAGGACCCTAGGCAAAAGTATTGGTTGTTTCAAATACTCCGGTTATTACCATTTCTAGATCATTTAAGAGAATCTTTCCCATTTACCATGTGCACACGCAAGAGCAAAGGTTTGGGTTTTTTTAATGTTTATTGCTAATATAAAGCTAAGAAACATAGTTTTAAGTGTTCGCTGACTTTGCTGTGTGGTCATGAATGCGTATGGGTATATGTATAGTCCAGCAGCAGTTCATGAAGACCTCGTGGCTCTTAGTCCTTGAAGGTCATGTAATCTTTATTGATACTTTTCTGTGTTCATGGTGATCCATCAGGGAACACTTCCATTATGCTGATTTTGGGACACATCTTGAGGGTATATGACCTATCAGCAGGTCCTTTATATGCAGGACAAATTTTTGTCCAAGGTGGTCAGGTATGGTAAGGTTGAGCCTATGCTGAAACTGCCTTTGAAATCGTATAGGTTATTATTACCCGAGTCTGGTTTCTCTGTGAGGCCCATCATACTGGTATTTCTAAAACATCAATTAACAGAGCAGTAAATTAGACAAACTCTGCCCATGCCTAGGTAATGTTACTTTTTTTTCTTTGATACACGCTTTATGCCTTCCTGTGCAAATTCCGTTTGTGGAGCATAAAAATGAATGAGATGACAACTTGGGGGGGGGGGGGGGGAATCCAATCCATGGGAAAAATGTCCTGGAAGGGGGAGTGCTGTAGTCACAAACTATCTTGGATGCTGTAGAAAAGTCTGGATCTGAAGCCCAACCCTTGCTGATGCGCAGTGCCAACTCCCAAGAATGCTTTCCCTCTCATTTCTTCCCTAAATGAACACATGGAAACTTGAGAGATGAAGCCAGAGCTAAACTTTTTAATCACATTCCTGTCTCTAGCGAATATTTATGCTGAGATGTTTGCACTTTTCTATATAATCCAGCCTAATATTTCACCTGAGCTGAATCAGGAATAGCATATTCAGTAATTGACCACAGATGCTTCAATCTGTATGGTTTTTTGCCCATCTAAAGTTACTGGCTCCAACTCCTGTATTTAGAAGTTGCAAAATAAAAAGCAGCAGCCAAAAAATATTGTGTATGTTAGCAGAGAAGGGATAGCTACCACTAAAATTCTTAGTGATTTTTGATACAATGAAAAGACCTCGAATACCCAAATAGGATTATAAGGTTGAATAAGAAAAGCAGGGCTTCCCCTTTAGTCTGTTTCTTCATTAGCAGGTAAAGACCCAAGGATTTCCCAACTGGTGGTGGGTTGTCTCTGCTCTGTAGGTTGTGTGAGCTGGCTGTGTATCACCACCCTGCAGAATAAATCAGGTCTTTCTGATACACACAACAAGAGCTAACGGTGTTTGGGTCACTGAAGCCGAGCACTGAACCAGTACATCCTCATTCTGCCACGAGGCAGAACAAACCAGTACTGAACCAGTACATCCTCAGCTGGGTGAAATGTTTTGAAAGGTAACTGGTTACCCCCAAGCTTTATGCCGGGTCAGGTGTTGTCTATTGGTGTCATACTGATTCTCGGCTAACTTTGTAAATTGTCATCCTGTGGCCCCACTACAGGAAGAATTGGTACAAAGAAGACTCTGGTCGATGCAGTGTACATGTCGATTCCATGTACAAGCCCAATTCAGACCAAATCTGTATTGCCAAGCAGACTAGGAGGTATACAGCCCTGTTTTGGATTAATATGAGGCCTTGTAATTAACAAATACATCATTGTTGTGAAGAGAAATGCTGTTATTGAAAAAATATAGGCAATAGTGCTCTATAAAAGCTCATTGTTACTAGCCATTGGCAAAAATGGGGCAGAAATAGCCAACTGAGTGATTAAAAGGAAACAAGCATGCAGACTGTGGGTAAATTTAGCTTATGCTAAATTATCATTTATATTATCATAAAAACTCATTTAAATTTCAAAATATTTTCAAAATCGTACTCACCCTTTGATTGCTATATTTTTTTTTAGTGTTCAGAATAAATAAAAGGAAATTAACTTATGGGTTGAGACATGAGACACATTCCAGCTGCAAGGGCAATTAAAATGCTGGATACCAAAAGGTGAGATGTTGATGAAGAGACTTTGAAAGGCTGATAGCATCTGTTAATGAAAATTCTCAGAGGCAAAAGATTTGTTTGCTCAGGTAGTTTGAGAAACAGAAAGTGTAGATAAAGGTTAGGGAGAGGAATAAATATTTTTGTAACATGATTGACTGAAGGTCAGATAGAAAGAATAATTTTACTGTATTTGAGGACAATTCATCTAGCATAATTTTTTTCCAAGACACATATCTGAATTGAATTCAGGGGTTTTTTTTTGTGATGAATATGTAATTCAATTCATAGTCTGATTACCATAATCTTCTGTGATTGTTTCTTCAAAGGAATAATATTTATCATTTTTTAGACTCAGCAGTTCCAGACATGTTTTTAAGAGAAGGCAGTCAGCAATACTCTTGCAGGCTCATGCTAAAAACACTATACATATTATGGCAAAGAATTAGCTTGTTATCAATAATTTTAAGTTTGAAGCATACACTGAAATTATATTTTTAGCTCTTTAGATGAATGCAGTGATATGTGAGGCCAAATTTTAGCTATTTTCAAAATCCTCTGCTGTTGATAAGTGGGTAAGTTCCCTTTTTCGAGAATATTTATTGCCTGTAACAGAATAAATGCACTAATATCCTCTTTGGCTAAAAAAGGTATTTAAGCTTAAAAAAAAAGTTTTTATTTCCTTTCTCAGATGATAATGCCACACAATACTTTCTTTTTTAACTCTAGTTGAAATTGTACCTCAGTTGTGCAACTTTACCTGAAATAACAAATAACTTTTCGACAGTATCCCAGTTCGCTGGGGGCTAGGTAGCTATTCCATTTTACTCTAGCAAATAAGGTACAAGGAAAATGTATTCTGAGATACCATATTGATATTTTTACTATATAATTTCAGCAACTAGTGTTTATAGACAGTATAGGAATCTTTAAAAGTATATGTTCAACTATGTTACAGTTTGAAATAAAAATAAATGTAGATATGAATCAGGAGAACCTGAATTTGAAAATCAGTTCTATTACTACTTCTCTGGATGGGATAGGCCAAATCATCTTTTTATTCTATGTCTAATTTATTATTTGCCTATTTCATGTGGGAACATTGACAATAAATCTGTTAATTGGCAGGGCTTTGAGTGTTATTTGGCATTGTTGTTAACGTTATTAATGTTTTTGTAAGAATTTTCTGAAAGCTGAATGACGCAAACATATCTGGTGTGAAGTGCACTGCTTTGTGTTAAGTGTAGACCGCTCTGTGGGGGACACCTGCCCACATGTGATGTGCTTCTCAAACAACGAAGCTGGGCTAAAATGTGTCCTTAAGGCAGAGAGACCTCAGGAGCTTTGCAGACACATTGAAGAGAGGAAGGAAAGCCATGCAGCTGTACCAGCGCCAGCGGAAAGGCCAGCATCACCATTATGTAGAGGAGCAGAGATTTTGTTTCTGAAATAAGTGTTCACTGTACCAGCTCGCTCAGACACCTTGAGTAAGGTGGCTCAACAGCTTGGCTCATCACTGAGCAGCAGGACTAAGTTGTTCCGTTACTTCTTGGGTGGCTTTTCATTTTCTGTTTTTCTCCAGGTCATGTGGCAAGCCAAATAGACCTCCTCAAAGTCAGTACACCAAAAGATGAGTTGAACTCTCCGTGTCTTGCAACATCTGTGCTTGCTCTGATTTTGGTTTTTGTGAGCTTTCCCTTTGAGAACTAGCTTCACATGGAATGGACTACACTTGTTTTGCAGACAAGTTAGGATTTCTTTTCCAGCCTGATAATTGCTAACTCTGTGTTTCCTAATTAGAATCTTTTTGCTGAGATAAATATGTAAACAAAATTAGATACGTATTTTTAACGTGCAGTAATTAGCCCCATCAGTTGAGTGCTAGCCAACACATTGGGATTTTTGTTCTCTTTTAGTTTTTTTTATTGCACGTAAGGGTTGTGAGTGATACCTACAAGGTGATGCCTTAACAGTTTTGTTCTTTCATGTATTTTCTTCTATCAATTTCCACACATGTTGCAAACAGGAAAATTACACGGCATCCCTCTCTCTCTCTTGACTGGAAAAAGAACCTAAGAGACCATCATCCAAACGTGCCTGGAGCTAAGGACAGAGTAAGGCCAAAGCATCTCACTTAGGCCTTGCTATGGTCAACTTTATGGCATCTGACATCAGGAGGATTATGGCTGAGATACTTTCTCTCCATGCTGGCTAGGTCTGGTTTCTTCAGGAACCGATGCACAGGAGTAATGAAAAAACCCAGCTCTGCAGGTCTGAACGAAGTGGTTGGTAATATCCGTGTACCTTGGGTTCTTCTTTTTTGCCCAAAGAAACTTCTGCTCTATCATTCAAAGGCTTTTCAGCTGAAGGCTGGTCTGTTGCGAGGAGCAGGGCTTGGGGTGGGCCAGTTTATCTTGCTTCATCTGAGAGGCAGTAAGTGAGGCTGCAAAACAGTGTGGTCGTGGGGTAGTGGTGCTCCAAGGGGAACAGAGGGGAAGGAAGCCACTACAGAAGGCTCCATCTAGGCAAGGCTATGATACTGTGCTAAGGTTATGGTGTTACTTTCCTGATAGCAGCAGGATGTAGGATGGTACTCAGCAAAGGGTTTATTTTGAATTTGCTGATGTCACTTGGAGCGTGTCCTTGCTGGAGAATTCAGGGCGCTCAGGGAAAATTGGTGCTGGGCAGGAATATCATTGGGATTGAACTGCCGAGATTTGTATCCCGCTGTACATGCAGTGGTACTGTTCTTACTACATAGTTTTAGGCTTTCTGCTCTGCTGGACAGACAAAGCCCTAGACTCACAGTACTTAAGCAGTGTTTTTGGTTTGGGTTTGGTTTTTGGTTTGTTTTTTTTATTCAGATCTCCTAAAGCTTGGAAATTAATTGTTTTTAATGCTAATAAAAAGTTCTACAATTTTGCCATTTGCATGTAAAAAAGTTCAGGAGGGCTCTTCACTACTCCTAGTAGACCAATGTCTCCCAGATCTCAACCTCCTTCGGTGACAGAATGCCCTCACTACTACCTCTTATCAGCTTTCTGATAGCATCAGTATCAAGAGTTCACAGAGGATACCCTACAGCCCATGCTCCCTGGACAACACAATGCTCTTCACCTTCTGTCACTTCTCAAAATACATTATTCATTTCTCTGATTTTCTGTGCTTGTTCTTCTGCCTTCTCTGCACAACTGTTTACCTGTTATATTTTCCTCAAGCAGAACATACTCTGATTTTAAAATGTGTTCCTGTCTCATCTGTTTTGTTACCCATCTGCATCCAGAAGCTGTAATTACTCAATTATTATTTCTTTGGAAATTATTTAAATATAGATTTGCATAGCAAAGCTAAAACTAGAACACAGCTCTTTTGGTAAACCTTGGATCCTGTTGTTGTATTGGGATATACCCATCTGTCCTACACCAGGAGACTTGACCACAGAATTGTGAAAGTCATATGAATAAGTCCTGTTATGGAAGTGACAGTATTGCTTACAGCATCTTTATGTCTGTCCTTTGTTATTGTACTCTTTGATCCTTTACTACATCACTCTCATTTTACACTGGCACAGCTTTATTCAAAAACACCAGAGTTGCACTGACCAAAAACTTGAATAGAATCAGCGGTGACTTAGGAGCAAGGTTGCTACAAAAGAACATACCAAGGTGAAATGCATTCAGAAACAGTCATTTGGGGGGAGCAGGAAGTCTTTCTTAAGTGTATGTACATTCAGTTCATCTGAATTCCTGCATGTTCAGCTGTAGCCCATCCGGAGCAAATGCAGACCAGATGGTTCCTGTACATTCTCCTTTAGAGCCAGGAAAATTCACGTTCACTCAACCAAGCTGACACATCTATTTGTGTAGAATTCTCTGTTTATGGATGACAGGTTGCAATAATGTAATATATGTGCAGGGGAGACTAGAGGTTTACTGAATAGAAAAGGCAGAAATTAAAAACAATATTAAAGTATGTTTGCTACTTGGTCTAGAAGGTTGTCTGCTACCAGAACAGTGGAGTGTAACACTTTATGTGCTGGTTACTAGATAGACGTGATCAGGTCAATACCAAATGGATTGCAGTTATTCTACTTCTGTTTAATAATTTGAACTTACACATGTTAGACTGAAAGAGCACTCCAGTGTAGTCATCACTTGCTGCATCTCTTACTGGTGACTAATTTAGTAGCTTGTTGCCTGCTTCTTCCCCTACTATAAAATTGTTAAGCAGATGTAGGTTATGCAGAGCATGCTTGCCTAGCTGACCTGTTTAATTTTTGAATGATGGGGAGTGTTTTAGGTTGGCTAGGTGTTTTTTACTCATGCCTAAGATGTTGACCTGTTTGCTTTTTAATGCTAGGCTCAGTGCCAAACACACAGAATATCCGAGTATATCTCGACATACAGACCTCTGGTGCACTTGAAACGTAAGCTGGCATCACAGAATTTGTTTATGTCTTGAGGAAGCACATGCCTTGGTGGCCTTCTTTTTGCTGAGTTCAGTGTGCCCTTGTCAAACATAGCTCCATACTTAAATCCCTGAAGTTCACTCATAGGCCAGAAGCTTAGTTTTTCATATCATGTCCCAGATAAATAG
>JAVJGJ010000034.1:6979004-6990894 GCA_035590215.1 Microhierax caerulescens | reverse complement strand
TAGCTCCATACTTAAATCCCTGAAGTTCACTCATAGGCCAGAAGCTTAGTTTTTCATATCATGTCCCAGATAAATAGTTCAAAACACAAGTATTCAGATCAGAGCTGCTGCTCGTTCAGCTGGCACAGGCATGCTGCGTGCCAGGAAAATAGACCCCTCAAAGATCTTTGGTACTCAGCAAGGCAAAAGAAAGAGGGACTACAAGCAAATGCTCTTTCATTTCTAACAGGAGGCTACGGTCCAAGATCTTATCAGGAACATTCCGGAAAAGAGCGATTTACATAAGTGGTAATTTTTTCTCAGCAAGTACTTTGGTGCCAACTGCGAGTGCTCACGTGGTACTACAGATGTTCTAGTGTGGTCTTTTACTCATGACAGATTAATGATTACTCTTATTTAAACGAGTAAGTTCAATGATGTAGTACATAGAATTTCATATGGCTGAGCAAACTGCACGAATTTTGCTTACATGGATGTGGGAAGAGTTTCATGAGCTTTCATGGATGCAAAAGAGTGAAATGTCCTCTTCACCTGTGTTAGTAGGGTCAGTTGAGAGATGCTTGTATCAAAGGGATGATCTGAAAGACTGAGGTACAGGCTTTGCTTCCCTGACAGAAGTATGAAGATGCTGGCTGAATTTGTGTCTCAGCCCAGCTGCAGGGAGGACTGCCTAGAATGTAATTCTGTCAGGGTTGTTTAAAGTACAGAGGTAGCATTGCAACAAATAACATTTTCCCTGCTTTGAGGGAAATTTATATTGAATATTTTCCCTCTTTGCGGGCTTCAGTCAGCAAAACTCAAAATAAGCCAGGCACTTGTTTTGTTCTAGTTTTATTACTGTAGCTACCGCCATCCCAAACAATTTGCAGACTGTTTAGATGAGGCTTAGCTCTTTCAAATCATCAGTATTTTAAGAACAAGCCAGACAGTGACACATTTGAATATTAAGCCCAGGATTGTCTAAGCTTTTTGTAGGTGCTGATCAGACTGACTTGCAAGATTGCATTCAAAGAACACAGGAGCAAACCCCTCCCCAGTACATGGCTAAATGGGACCAAAACGTAATGTGGGTCTGTTACGTGACCTGGCAAGTAGGCACATTGCCGTTGTGTGACCAGACAGATTTGTAAATCGGTAATGCCATCACGTTAATAACGTAGTGCCCTGAAAGGATGTGGTGCCATCAGATGAGCTAGCCTCAGAAGCAGTGTTTCCAGAAAAGTGCATGCCTTCCATCCTGCTGCTTTTTCACATCCAAGGTATGACTAAGAAACAAGAAGTTGAAAGATCAGGTTTCATCAGAATGAATTTTTCCTGTTGTCTATATTTGTGTCAATCTTTATAGAATGGACAACCTCTGAATTTTAGTAATGCTATTATGAACTTGTTTTGGGATGATCTCATTGCTGTCATCTTCTAGGCGGAGGTCAGAGGGTTTTGTCTTATCAAATATTTTTTGGCTTTATCAATTGAAGTAGTATAAACCTGCAACAGTATTAAGGAAAGCCTTTCCTACATGGCGTCTTCACAGACCTGTGGTGAACTATCAGTCCTTCAGTCCTCTGGGATCAATGTGATGCAGACCGTAGAAAAACTACAAAATAGAGATAGTTGCTGGTTTCCTTGAGGGTGAATGAGGTGAGAGGCACCTGTGAGAGCTCAGCACCTCCAGGGTGCTCAGGGGCAGGCATCTCTTGCAGAGCATTCACATGGCGTGTTTACTGGAGGGCAGGGAACGGAAAACCTCAGTATACAGGTCTGGTCACTGACATGTACAGAACAGGGAAAAAAATTTCCCCAGTCATTACCCAGGCAATACCCCCAAACCTTCCCAGCTTGCATTATTATGCTAAGGCGAAGGAAAAGTTCACATTTGAAGATTAAACGGTCCTTTTATTTAAACAATCGCACTGCTTATGTAACAGTACTCTTATGGTAAAGTACAGCTGGAGCCTGGAAAGTGGTGTTTACAGAAATGTCACATAATGGATAGCGATGTAAAACAGTAAATGGTGCTGAAGGCAGTAGGCATGGAGAGAGATCAGAGGTTGGGAACAGTGGGCACGTGTATCAGAAGATGTGAGTGTACTGCCTTCCTGAAAGCAGGAGGTTTAAACCATGCTCTTGCAAAGCAAGGGAAACGAGCTTCGTAAAGGCCCCAGAGCCCTGACGAGCTGCTGGAGGAAGGGCAAATGGTGCTTCTCAAAGTGAGGACAGGAGAGGGAGAGGGCCCGGGAGAGGCGTGCTGGCACGGCGTGGGCGGTGAGCGCAGGGAGGGTTTCAAGGACCAGCAAGGGCAGAAGGGACAGTGACTGTACAGACTTGGTGTGGCAACGAGAAACAGGAGGTAGAGAAGACAGAAATTACGAAGCTCTGGAACGAAGATTATTATAATTGTATTTTCATGCATAAGAGAAAGGCTGCTGAGTAACATTGCTCTTCTCTTTCTTGAAGCTGTAACCACCAATACACAGGGAAGCAAAACCACACACACTTGCACCCACACAAACATGCAATTGCACAAAATTAGGAAAATTACCCACCTCTCTCCTGAGATAGTCAAGTTTGACAAAGCGAGCTCTGACTCAAACACTTAACTGACGCGGGTGCGTGGCAGTCAACCAGTGGCACCTGCTCTCCAGCATGTTCATTTTCACTTCTTTCCTTGGGGCAACTCATAAGATTTTGTTTTGTTATTAGCAGAAAACAGAGCTACAGATTTTTTTGAAGTGTCATTTTTTTTTATAATATGTTGAACCATGTTGTTCAATTTGGAGTGAAAAAATAGACTTATGGACTGTTTACTGTTGTTTACAACAAGCTCAAGGTTTGTACTTAGACATTATCTGAATGATGAAACAAGCGTGTAAATATTCATTACTTAGTGAATCACATTTTTTTAAAGCACATCTTTGTACACAAAGCATTTGTAGATCCCCCTTAGTGGTATTTATTTTTTCCACATGAAAATTTCTCGTTTGCAGCCAACCAAATATCTTGGGCTTAGATCTTTCTCCTACATGTAATGGAATCACAGTGCTGTCACAGACATCACAGCCATTTTTGTAAAATATGACGTTAAGGAAGACTGAGTTCATTGTACTATACATATGTAAATGCCTCTCTTTCAATACTCTCAAGGGAAAAAAGATGCCAGTAAGAATTCCCAACCAGCATACGTATTAATTGTCGCCACCTTTCATGGGCTAGTAAAGTGCATTCATACAAAGAAAAGCATTAAGAATCAAGGAGGCTGCATAGGGAAAGTGAGGGCATTTGAGTGAGACTTACGGAAGTCGCATGGTAAATTATAATAATGTAGCTGCAATCTAGAAAATCACACTCTTTCCTTGTTTGTGTCTGTAATGAGGCAAGGATGCAGCTCCTCTAGCTTCAGACAGCCACTACAGATTTACAGCAGGCTATGGAAGATCAGACTGCAGCACCAGTTCTTTGTTATTGGTGTACCCCTGCAATGATATCCTAGTTCACAATGGCTGTTGGTACGATTCAAAGCAGTGAACGCATTGTTCTTCTGTAGCTGAAACTCCTTTCAGTTCCAGAAGCATAGGGGACTGGTTATCACAGAGCACAATTAATTGGTTGTTGATCCTGTATGTTTCTGTGTTTGTGTGTGTGAAGACATGCTGAGCTTTTCCCATCTGGCTGTGGATAAGAAATCCACAGTATAACTAAGTGATTGGACTGAAAGTTTTGCAAATAAATTATCTGGACAGAAATACAGCTCATGTAGATGCTTCTGTACAGAGAAACTCCACTGGAAACTGCTGTGCGTGCTTGAAGTAGATGACCTCTGTCTTTGACTGGCATCTGCCTAGATTTGAAACAATAACTATGAAAAAACCCTAATTTCCTGAATCAAAACAGCGAATTCACCAACTTCCCAGCTACCTTCCCAGCTGTGTACTATAACAAAGGGATGCAAATCAATGTCTGATGACTCCTGCATAGCATGACTTGAAGGAGGTTACTGTTCCCAGTTCCAGCACCTTTGACTTAGGGGCTTGACTTGAGTTCTGTCAGCTGCTGAGGCATGGCTGTTCACAAGAAATGAAATGCTGTTGGCTTGTATAATCTCTCACTGTGCATTCTTTGGTCATTCTGTGCTGCTACTCTCCTCTGTTGAGGTTGCTAAATGAGGTGGTATTACCTTAATGAAATCATTGAAAGTGTGGTTAATGCTACTAGACTCCATATTTAAAAACATTTTTTTGAAATCAAAGTGAATATCAGTAAAGTATTCTCCTGTGGTTTGTGGCCCCAATAACCAGTACAATGACTTAATTGGCATTCTTGTGCAGTGCTTGGATCTTTGCCAGTTAATGACCCATTGCTGCAGTCTGCACAGGCAAATTACCCCTTCTGTTCAGCTCTTCAAGCTGATGGACTTTTGCCCAAGTAATGGCTGCAGGCTCCTATTCTCAGCTGTCACAGACCCCAGCACGACCATAAACATCCCTGAGAGGATCATAATATGATATATTGGACAGGTTCTGATACGCCTCGCAGTCATATACCGCCAAGCAATTCTGCTGAAGTCAGTGACTATGGCAGTGGCATAGCTGAAAGAAGAAACTGGTCCCTACACTGTTGCTCTTTCAGATAATGAAGCACTTGCAGGCTGTTAGCTAGTCTGTGTCCCTTTAGACAATGCAAGTTTTTGGGAACCCTATGTCAAACATTCAAAGTATTTTTTATTTTGTTCTGGTTTTAAATGGTTGCATTGTCTCTCCCCTACAGGATTTTCCATTCTACAGGCGATTATGGAAGCAGCAGTACAGAACAACTGGCAAGTGACAGCCAGATCCGTAGGCAGCATAAAGGATGTTCAAGAGTTCAGAAGAATTATAGAGGAGATGGACAGGCGGCAAGAAAAAAGATACTTAATTGACTGTGAAGTGGACAGAATCAACACCATTTTGGAACAGGTATATGCTTTTCAGAAACTATGATCTCTCTGTGACAGACATTGTTAACGTTTCCAGAACTCTGTTTCTAGAAATTAATTAAATATCCATTAAGGTGTGAGTCCCAAGAACTGAGTGGTTACCTAGTAAAATTAAAATGCCTCAGTGATGCTTATAGTTGGTGGCAGCACTAACATATAGCCTACCAGGAAGTGTCTCTCTGATATTTTTTCCCAAATGTTAATAATGAATTATTTTTAAGTAGCTTAAGAACCTGAAACCTCAGCTGCTAGAGTAACATTACTGGCATCTGGGCTACTTGTAGGGATTGCAAGACAGGTGCAGTTTGTTAAGTGGAACATGAAACAAGAAATAAAAAGCCAATGAAGTAGTTCTGAATCATCTTAAAGAATTCCCAAGTGGAAATATTGTTAATGAAAAATTCAGCTGGTAATCCAAACGACTCATCAGCACTTTTTGATACGTAAAGCTCTTCCCGCTGCACGGCCGGTGCTGTTGACAGGCTTAAATTGTGGGTGATAGAGTCTTTTGGGTGACTGTTTTGCTATGGTGTGCCCTTTCCAGGGTTTGCTTTGTCCCAGAGGAACAGCCATACCCTCCAGCTGTCCCAGGGTGCTACCAAGGATGCCTGTGCCAGTGGCTGTGCTGGGCAGCGTGCTGGAAGAGGTGTGGTAACAGACACACATCACAGGGAGGAGAAGCAGGACAGTTCCCTGCTGCCTGGGCTCACAGCAAAGCTGGTGTTGGTATGAAACCAAATCCGTGCTGCTTGTTTATTCATGGGCATGTGGGAATTCACTTACATTAAGACTGGAAAACCCTCTGATTATTGCCACTTCATAAATTTAACTGTGGGTTTATAATATGGGATAGATCAAAAGTAACATTTAAATTTCATGAAGCATTAGCACATCTCTTAGAAACGTTGTGTTGTAAACTAGTAGCAAACTGGCCTCCCTGCCATTAAACCCTGGGAAATGCGCAAGCTATATTCACTGAGTTCCTTCGCAAAATACTCTGTTCCTGTCAAGTCTTGAGGTGTATCACTGAGGGCCAGTCTGCATGGATGGAATCGCTGGAGTCACAGCCAGGTCCCATAACTGCTGGTTACAGAGGGCAACAGGAAGGAGAGAGGTGCTCAACAGAACCTAGCGCGAGCCAGTGCTGGCCCGTACATCTGAGAGCTAGTACGGTTGTGATACTGGTACATAGCTTTGCAGTTTACACTGTATTTAGTCTATCTGGTGGGTGTTCTCTTCAGGGAAGTTCGTACAGCAAAGTGTAAGAAACTACTTCCCCACCACCACTCTTTCTTGCAAAGCTTCTTGCTCACGTTCTTGCAAAAGATGCAAAAGGCCATACCCACAGCCCACTTCTGAAAATTATGCAGGAGAGCACTCCTGAGTCAAGCTTAAATAGCTCTTTGGGCCCACTCAGCTGAAGAATGGGCCTTTTGTTTGATATTTCTAACTCCATTTACATTTTGTTCTCTCTTCTTCTTATATTGTGCAAGTGAGAGGGGAAAAAAAAAATCCTAAACCGTTCCAGTGCCTAAAATGAAAGTTATATACCAAGCAAACCATATAGCGAAAAACTAGTGAACTCTTTTCTTCTGTAAGAATTCTAAATTCAAACCTAGCGAAGTTGTAATTTTATTAAATGTTTGATTCAGCTTTCTATCAATGTGATTAGCACCTGTGTAACTAGATATTTGCTACTGGGGGCCTCCAGGTTTCCCCAGACTCTACAGTACATTGTGTGTAATTTTTGCATGATTAAGAGCCTTTCTTTTGTCATTGTTGTATTGTGTGGAGCCCATCTCTGTACTGTAAATCTGATAAACAATGACTTAAGTTTCTGCAAGGAAAGCCAGTAATGGTGGACCCCATGTTGATAGCTGAACAATTACTAGGGTTTGGCTTTTCTTTCCCTCTCCTCTGCTTACCTTGTTATCTTCTCATAAAATACTTAAAAAACTCACAAATATGTGTGGTACTTAAATCCATCCATCCAGTTTCCTCAAAGGAGCGGTGAGTTGCCTTCTTTTTAGCCAACTGTGTTTGCTGATAGTATGCCGCTGAGGGGAAAGATAACTCTGGATTTGCATAATTCAAATCTAGCATTTTATTGCAGTTTTAAAAGTCAGATCGGTGCTTTGTGTGGAGTCTAGAAAGTCTGCTCAGTTAACGAGGCACTAACATCTGAGCAGGATAACGGCATGCTGACTGCAGGTGGCTTTGGAGAGCTTGTCCCCAGTGAGAGCAAAGGGAAGCCAAGACGCTCTACCTGTTACTGCAGGATACTGATGGACAAACTCTGTCCTACGGAGGGTTGGCGTAGGCTGCCTCAGCCTGGCTGCCTTTTCATCCCTCTCCCTTTTTTTGGCCTCCTCAGGAGCGCATCCTCAAAAGTTGACCCTCCCATCACTGTCTGGGAGCAGTGCCTCCCTCTGAGTGGGGCTTTGCTGTGGTCACTGTGGGGATGTGTGTGACACCTGCCATTTCCTTTTCTCAGGGACGACAGCAGCGCTTGCCAGCAACCCTGGCTTTCAGAAGCTTGAATAGGACTTATTCAAGAACAAAAGTCATAGCAGAAATAAACAGACTGTAAACCACTAAACAGTCTACACACGTGCTGAGTTTGCTATCAGACTTTTGGGCACTTGGCCAGGCCATTCAGCAAGCTTGTCAGTTCTCTGCTCCAGAAACTGTGTATTGTGGCTTTGTGTTAGTGCTTGGATTAAATAAGAGTGACCTCTTCACTTGTATCAGGCTGATCAGCATGTGCAGTTCTCTTCCTTTGATGCTTTTTTTCAACCAGTTCAAACCAGTGTGTACCTCTCTTCCAAAAGTGTGGGCTTATCTAAAGACAATTACGCATCTGAGGATTTTCTTCAGATTTCAGGGACTACTGGAATATTCTGTACCTTCCTCCAGTGATGTGCAGACATGTGAGTCAGTGACCTTGAGTATTCCATATGTCTTTAGCATCTGGCACATCTGTATGTCCCTGTGTTTCTAAGATCTGAAACCCATCATTTCTCTTCTCAGGGCTGGCTGGTACCCAGGAAAGGATCTCTCCCAGGTGCCTCCCCTTTGTATGTAAATGTAAGGCAGGGGAAAGAGGGCACCCCAGCTCCTACTCTGCCTGGGTAACCTGCTTTGTGCCAGGTTTCACTCTGCAGCACAGATGGTTTCATTCCTCTTCCAGAGAATCTTGTGATGGGCCCCATATTGTGTCCTAGAGGTGGATGCCCTGCCCAGATCACCTCTGGCCCTGACTCTTTAGCTGCAGAGTAAGGGGAAGCAGAGAGATTAATCGTCATTCTGTTAAGTTACCATCTGTTGGTTCACTTGCCCTATGGTTCTATAACCACTGAGCCTGTGGATCCATATCCCTCCTTGCACAACAAAACTATATCCAATTTAATCATCTAGTGGCCTCTCAAGCATACAGATAGCAACACTTATGTCATGCAAAATTCATAAGCTCCCCACACTTCTTGTCCCTTGATGCTAAAATATTCCAGTGTTCCTTCACAGATAGATATAAAATTTTGTTCTCATAAACAGAAGAACATTTTCTTCTGAGAACTAACAGTAAGCTTTAGCCTGTTCAACCGTGTATTTAGAGACATGTTTTTGAGTTAAGAAATATGTTTTTCTTATTCCCAAGATAACAAGCTGTATTTCAGACTAGAGTGGCTTTATGTCCATTTAAAAGAAAATCTCCTGAGGGAAAATAAGGAGGAAGAAACTCCATTCAGCATTAAAATGGTGAAACTTTACAAAAGGCCTGTTTATTCCAGAGACTGCATGCTTTTATCAAAAGGACATCATCTCCAAACGTTGTCATAAAGGTTAGGCTCCACAGCAATGTCTGTATTGAGTGGAGGCATCTCACAAAGCCGAAGCAATATTACAGTAGAGAATGCAGTCCCCAAAATGTTATGATGACAGTCAAACTGTTACAGAAGACTTGAAGTGAAGCATCCGTAGGATTAAGAAGGGTAATCTGGTTGACTGAACTCTGTCCAGTGCAAGCGCTGACTATGACTTGACCTTTGAGTCTGAAATTTTGAGATTAGGAAGATGGTCTGCAAGTTTCCAGTACAGCCACAGCTGCATCCCTCTGCAGAGCTGTTGGGATCTCAGAGGAGTGTGCTCACTGCACAACAGCTTTCACATTTGGAGTGTCATAAGAATAAATACAAAGCTGCAGTATTCAGTTGACCAACAGTCATTAAAAACAACAACAATAAGGAAAAATCAACACTGTTTTCATGAAGCCTCCTGGTTTATGTGTTACATTATAAACAGATAGTCTGGTGTGGGTTTACCCATGTTCTCTGTAGCAATTGAAAATACAGTAACTGCCTACAACCACACGAGGAGGAGCAGGGCTATGGGTAGCTTCAGCTTCTGCTGTGCTTATGAACCCCGTGATGCCGTGCCCTGGAAGGTACCGCGCCGCATGGAGCGCAGCCTGCGGATCTGTGTGCCCCTGCTGCCTTCTCCAGCGTCGGTGCCACGGCCACGTCACAGCCCAGTTTGATCCTTCGTGTGGAGCAGAGGAGGAGGTTCAGCCCGGGCTCCGAGGGTATCTGATACGTACAGTGTTGTGTAACATCACTGAGAAACTGGTACAGTTCATTCTGATGTTTCCATTCAATTAGAAACTTCGAAATTTAGGACATTTTCTTCATTAGGTGCCCACAAGTATTGTTGAAACCAGGATCTAAAGCAGGATGAAAGGTCACTTCTGTCCCTTCGCATCCAGAGAGTTTCAGCAGCTCACAAGTCCATGTAGGCATGTGGCTCCCCATGTGGCTTAGGTCAGTTGTCCTCAGGACCGTAGCTAGTGGAAGGTTAGTAGAATTTTGGCATGTGCCAAAAGCAACAGCTGTATCTACCTTAAAGGGCCTGCTCCTGTCAGCTCTAAAACTAATAAAGGACTGAAGATGGATTACTAAAGCAGAAAGAATTAACATCTTGGGTTAATCTGCCCCACACATAGCTCATTTCACATATACCCGAGGACAGAATTTCTAGTTTGTAAATAGTAACGTCTCTCCAAAGCCATCATCCAGATTTCATAAAGCAAGGCAGGTTCCAAATGACGGGAATTTAACAGAGTATTAGTCATGCTGCAGAATGACTGAGGTAATGGCACACAAAGCTTAAAAGTGTTCAAAAGACATTAAAGCACAGTTTTAAATGTATCTGATCAGTAATAATAATAATTAATACAGAATGTTCACCGTAAATGTGCAAGCTGCTGTATATAGAAGACTGCTGCCAAGCAACTCTGGTTTCTTATGCCAGAGGCATATGAACCTGAAGTCACCATTAGAGTTTTTATTTTTTCTGTGATAGTAGCAATTACTCATTTTACGTTTTACAATAATTTATGGGATATTAATGCACACACCAATGCACACACATGCATCTGCTTTTGGTATTTTGCATATTTTTACCTCAACATTTGTAGTATGCTTTTATGCAGTTACAGGCACGTTTATAGAGCGACCTCTGCATTGCCATTAAACGTACAGAGAACCAAAATCTTTTCTCAGTTACGCTGCTGCAAGTATAGAGTCAACCATTACTCTGAACATTATCCTGGAAACAGTATTTAAATTGATACCACTGTGCTCATAGAGAGATTGTATTTGCTTTGAACTTCAGTTAATAGGTAGCTGTAAAAGCACAATTTGCTGCATAGTTCGCCTTCCTTTGCAGCTTTTCAGTGCACAGAATCTGTGCATCTGTGTTTGCCCTTAGAAAGCCTTCTGAGGGTCCCACTCATTATTTAGCCTGTGTCCACACCGTGTGAGCCGCTTCTGCAGCTGGCAGTAATTGTTACCCTTGTTGACAGGAGTCTCAAGAGAAAAGTTGGGTCTGAGGGCCATTTGCAATAGCCTCTCACTCCTGCATTTGATGTACTTTGGAAGCAGCGTACACGCTGATGCTTCTCACGCCATACCTGGACCATGGGGAGAGGATTTGGTCTTTCCTTAGCTGTACAGGTATTTTTCAAAAAGAACGTTTACAAGAAGTCTTTTAAAAGATACACAGTATTTGAGGGAAAGGGAGAGCTGGCTGGAATTTGCTCGACACATGTTCTCCTGAGTTTTTTGTCCCACTGTATTTGTCCATCTCCCCATCCGTCATAGCTCTAGAAATTTTTGCCACCTCTTGTAAACCCCTGGCTGATTTTCAAATCCTTCACTCACACATCTCTTCCAGGTTTTAAAAGTCAGCGTTGTACAGAAGTTGCTTTGTTACAATCCTAGTATTTAATGTGTCTCTTTCTTCTCCATATAAAGGATAAACCCTTTCATCTTAACAGACATTACCTTAATTTCTGCATCTGTCTCTCAAATAGTTTAATGCTTGAAATTCTGCTTCTAACCAAAGGCTTTCCTTAATTAGTTTCCAAGGCAACCATCTTGGCGACAATTCAGATGAACCAAATGCAGGGAGAGGAAGGAAACACACTATCAAAATGAATAGTAATAGCACAATACCACTGTGCAAACAGGCGTTGTACATCACCAGAGACAGCGTGATAGTTCTGGTGTCTCATAAGTTCATTTACAAGGGGACAAGTCCTAACTCAGTAAAAGAAAAGCTGCACAAGAGTGTATGTAGTCTTCTCACAGCTAAGCTGGGATTAATGGCTTCAGTGCAGTGTGAATCACGGATCTGGGGGAGGAAGAGAGCCACTGGTGCTTGTCAGGGCCCCTCATGCACCGAGGTTTTCCCAAGTGCATTTCATGGAGCACAGTTAAGCTGCAGTTCAAACAGCGAGATTTTCGGAGTGGGGACCACCCCACTGGGCTGTTTTAGCCCAGATCCCAGTGATGCAGAGTATGAGACACTCGCAACTGATAGCTACGGCCTGGCAGGGGGACGTCCCTCAGTGCGAAGTCCCTAGGT
>JAVJGJ010000034.1:6957233-6972001 GCA_035590215.1 Microhierax caerulescens | reverse complement strand
GTAGTCTGTACTTCTGTAATCTAATTTTTTTATTTCTTTTTTTCATTTGTAAATAAAGGATGATAAATAACTTTGATTAAACAGACTATACTGACCAGGTAGCGGTGGATTCAAATGAAGGGAAGATGAACTCCCAACAGGTATTAATTGGATATGGTAGTTTCCTTTTCATTGCTGCCAAAATCATGACAGCTACTTCTCGAGGTAAAAGTGCAAGCGTATCCTCTTCGCTTGTGTTTTCCAATGACTCTTTAAAATCAAAGCCTGCAGAGGCGGTAAGGTGGGTTTAAAATGACTGAACTGCTGGGCTTAAAGGGTTGTGATCAGCAACACAAAGGCCAGCTGGAGGCTAGTTACTCTTTCGAGTGCCCTAAGGGTCCTGGGGCTAATACTGTTTAGCCTCCCCATTAATGATCAGAAGGTTGTGGGGTGGAGTGCACGCTCAGCAAGATTGCAGGTGATACCAAATGAGGAGTGTTTGATACACTGGGTGGTTGTGCTGCAGTACTTGGACGGGCTGGTGAAGTGGACAGAGAGAAACGTGATGAAAGGGAAATGCACAGCCCTGCGCCTTGGGAGCAATGACCCCATCCATGCACCAGTACAGACTGGGGAGAGGCTTCCTGGCTGGAGGGCAGCTCTGCAGAGCAGGAGCTCGGGAACCTGGCAGACAAGTTGAGTGCCAGCCAGCACTGCACTCTGACAGCAAAGGCGGCCAGCAGCATCCCGGGCTGCGTGGGATTAGTATGGTCAGCAGCTCAGAAGAGGTGATCCTTCCCTTCTGCTCAGCACTGGTGAAGCTGCATCTCAAGTGCCGTGCACAGTTCTGGGCTCACTGGTGTAGGAAAGACATGGACATCCTGGAGCAAGTCCAGTGAAGGGTCCCTATGACAATTAAGGGGCTGGAGCATCTGATGTAAAAGGAAAGGCTGAGGAACTTGGGTTGCATAGCCTGGAGAGGAGAACGCTCAGGGAGGGTGTAAGTAATACCTTGTGGGAAGGAGTGAAGAAGATGGAGCCAGACCCCTCTCAGAGAGCCTCACTGAGTTTCAGTATCTTGGCAGTGCTGAGTGACAAGATAGGAGGCGTGGGTGCAGACTGATATGCAGGAAATTCTGTTTAAATATAAGAAAAGTCATTTCTACTGTGAGGGTGGTCAGACACTGGAATAGGCTGCCCAGAGGGCTTGCGGAGTTTGTGGCTTTGGGGATATTCAAAAGGGACTGCAGGTGGTTCTGAGCAGCCTGCTTTAGCTGCCCCTGCTTGGAGCCTGGGGCTGGAATAGGCAGTCTCTAACGGCCCCTGCCAGCCTCACCTGCGCTATGACTTCCTCCATCCATAAAAGAGAAGTTATGTTTCTCTTTCACGAATCAGAGACAAGCCGTGGATATTTTTTAAAAGACAAAATAGGACTGCTCAGTCCCGCCTGTTCTTCCACCACTTCATTTCTTTTGAGCCCACAGAGTCCTGTCTTTCATTAACCCATTCTTTCCTTGCCTCTGGTCTGTTACTGCTGTTCACCTGCATGCTCTGTTCTCACCGTCCTAGTTCCTAGTCAAGTCCTGGGAGAAATATTCCAGCAAAAACCCCGGATCTGTCTCCGTCACTACAACTTCCCTGCCTTGACTTTCATTTAAGAGTTCACCAGTCTCCTTGTAATGTTCCTTTCGCCCTTAACTCCATTTAATTTTCATGGCCAGAAAACCCAGATCCATGTTCTAGACCAGGAACTAGCTGTGCTGGTAATTTTGGTAGGGAGTAAACCAGAAGATAACAGAGTAATTGTGAGGTTAGTATTAAAAGTTATTTTGCTTCCTCTTCACTGTCCTTCCTCTTCGGTGTTGGGTAGCCTTTGAACTACATCATGACAAATTAACATTATTGCTTTAGAAATACCACAATGCTCCATACCAGTTTAATATTAGCCAGTTAATCTCTGTAATGCTATCTTCCCAAACTGTACAAAAAATGTAAAAGCTAAGGCAAAAAATTGCGGTTGCCTATTTATTATCATGATGACTAATGCAGTGGGAACCAAGTTTGTGCTTTCATTCAAAAAACAACTTCCCCAGGCTAATGAAAAACTAAAATTGGCAATGCTGACTTAATTTCTCAAATCTGGCATATAGGTCTGCACTTCCAGTAAGCGTGGTGCTGGCCAGCAGATTTTATTTTTATTTTAAAACCAGATACATTTTAATTATGTTCTCTCTAGATTTTTACTTAATTAATTGAAAATATCCAAAGAGTTAATTAAAAATACAAACTTCATTTGATACTGTATCAAACCTGACATTTTGATCTTTTTATCTACAAGGCAAGAATTATGTGGAATCAGAAGTCTGAATTATTTATTCATGATCGTTTCCAGCCATTTTTTTCTCTCCTCCTTTGTTCAGAGTAAAATCTTATAAGCTTTTCTTTCAGTCAAGGTGAAAGCAATATTAAGTCTCGGAAGTGAAACTTCCCAAAGACACGTAGCTCTGTGAAATCCTTTTCCTGTAATCCTGGCTTTCTATTCAGCACCACTGTTCAATATCCCACTTTCTGTATAAGCTTCACAATATATTAGCTGTTGATGAGATTTATTTGTTATACTCCTGTTTTCCTTCTTCATAAGAAAGCTTTATCCATCCCTTCGCTCCCCTAGGAGTTACACTGATGTCTGATTGTTTCAGCTGGGCTGGCTAATCCAGCAGCTCCATTCAAGATGCTGGAGGTAGATGGTGGAAAGGGAGGGAGGAGAGTTGTGCTGGTGAAGATTTAGGACAGCACATGTAGTGAATTTGAAAACATTGTTAAGATCCAGTTAAATAATTATGAACTAACATGGATGATTGTGTGAGTAGAAATGCTGGCAGGTCACTTCTGAAAGATGCTTCATGAATTAAAGCTTGTCTGTAGTATGTTGGACCTCTCTAAGGGACCAAACTATCATTTCTGGTCATTTTGGAGACATGACAACAGATGAGACGGAAGTTTGGTCTGATCTATGCTAACGAGCCCTACAGTTCCTATTTGCAGTATTGCTCCTGATGCCTGTAGCAGCTCCACGTCTGTTTTTCTTACAGCCTCTGACTTCATCTGACATGGCATTTTTCTCTTGAACGCATTTCTGGATAGAAATGTAAGCCTTCTTATTAAGGTTAAAACTCCAAATAGTATTGTTGTTGTTAAGTTCTTGGTCTACATTTTTTAAAAGTAAATCGCTGCCTTTAAGGTGAACTTAAAACATACAGAGAATTCAGTATGCAAATAGCACGTGCACCAGATGATCTGAAGGAAGCCTGCACGTTTCTGTAGAAAACAAATGTGAGTGTAGAAAATCAGATGCTTTCTACCAACAGAGTGTACACACAGTTCTCAAGAGGACCTGAACAGCAATTTATGTTCAGACTGCTGAAAGTATGCAAATTCCTACAGAATTAAATGTGAATTTGAAAGAAATGGCATCTATTAAGGACAAGACAACCCAAAGAGGCAATTGGGAGCTTAATAATTTAATGAAGAACTTTAACAGGCTCAGCAGCATATCTAAAGTCAATGACTCAAATGTCGTCTGTTTTTAGCAAAGACATAAGTGGTCGTGTTGAAAAGATGTCTTTTAGAGTATGGCTTTTGGTTTGTCTGTGACCAGAGAAGTACACTAGTATTGTGTGCGTAGATTTTCAGATGATTCTCCATCAAAAAGCATCATCTGTTCCCTTGAGCTGCTCATAGGAGATAGTCAGTGATACACTTGCAGTGTATCGCCAGCATGTTTGCTATTTTTAACTTCTGTTAGTGTAACCCAGCAAGTCTGGTAAGTTTGATTCTGTCCTGACACACGTGATCACCACAGTTATTAATTAAATTCTTGCTGCGAGGCATCGTTCCACCTGGATGGCGATGGGACTAGGTGCATGTTGCTGAGATTATAATCTGAGGGCAAGGGAATGGTGCTAAATGCAGTGGCATGATCTTGCAGGAGTGTTGCTGGTGAGCCAGCAGCCAGCTGCACAGACATGGGAGGTGTGGGTTTTCCTCCTTTCTGCAAAAGCACGGTATTACCAGCATGGGATGAGCAGCCAGGCAGGAATTCCAGCAGGAATTCAGTCTTGCCGGGCAGTGCTGCCCCCACTCCGCCCTGTTACCCTTACGGAATTCAGCTGCTCAGGTCATCCAGCTGCTTTTTTGTCTCTTAACAATCCCATTTAATGATTCCATTTGTACAGAGAGATGCCCAGGTGTGTTCAGGGAAGGGCGGGAGATGTTGGTTTAGTGGAACGTGCAACATTTTAGTTTGAGTATAAATTTTGACGAAAAAGGTCAGACGTGTCCATTTAGATGCCCTGGAAGCGACAAGTTTTCAGGCCTTTTGAAAGCTGTCAGAAGGCAATGATGACCACTGCTTGTAACTTTAGGACTTTAAGCTTTCTTGTATGACAAGGCTTAGCCAGAGTTCTCGTGGCAGGAAACCCCCCATATGAGCTGGAGCCTGCCAAGCCCTGCTGTGCCGGTGCCGTTTAATAAACACAGCGAGAGGCTGGGACACACCACCCGCCTCTCGTACGCTTCAGAGACAAGGAACGACGTAAACAGTCACTCACTGAGTGGGCAGGTAGAGCGTTACCATTTCAGAGCAGAAATACTTGAACTGGTAACTAAACTGAACCTGGTCAGCAGGGGAGGCACTGCGATCACAAGGGTGAGTTTGCCAGGTAAGGTCGTCTCTGCGAGCAGAGTCTTCCCAGCCTTGTGAGTTTTACAAAGATTACTCTTCGTAATCTGCCCGTGTGTTTTAAAAGCACAAATGACTGCAGCCTGTCCCTAGAGCCACAGATCTGTAACACTGATGCTGCCCATGGACTGGGCGTGGAGGGTTACCAAAATGTTCGTCCTCTGGCTGGTTTCCACTCGTTAAGAGTCATCCTTTTACGGCTGAATAATATGTAATTGTTTTCTTCACACAGGTTGTAATCCTGGGCAAACATTCTAGGGGCTATCACTACATGTTGGCCAACCTGGTAAGGACTTCTCTTCATTACAAGTATAGCTACATTTTAGAGGGTAATCTGTTCTGTTCAGATTGTGGAAACTTTAATCAGCAAAAGAGGAAATGCATGGATGAGTTCTTGGATTTTGAGAAATTACTTCAGTAAATGCTAGAACGGGTATGTTATAGTCATTTGTACTCAGTTGCAGTCTTTCTTTTGTCTAAGGATCTCATATCCTCTACTAATTTTAAAATATTAATTTAATTGTATGTTTTCCACTAATTTGTATCCTCATAAATAAGACACTTGATAACTGTAATCTTCTGTGTAACATATTTGAAATTTAAGCACCGCAGGAAAAATAATTGTGGCACATTTGTGTATAAAATTATGTGGCAAAAAGCTGCAAATTAGAACAATTCCATCAAGTAAACCCGCCAAGCTGTTTAGCTGTTCTTTTGTATTTCAGAGTGTAGGGGTGTGCCTGTGTTGGCCAACCAGGGCAAGAGAGTACATTTGTATCTGTATCAGAGCTTCTTCTGGATTCTAGAATTGACTTTCAGGGATGTTTATTACGCCTTTGAAACACCATCTGCTAGAGTTCTGCAGAAGAAATGTTATAGTGTAATTGATCCTGTAGCAAGACTAATTTTGTGGTTCTGTGTCTACTGTCAGACAAAAAAATTTTCTCCAAAACTCACACTTTCATGTTAGCAACGCCACTTACTAGAATATTCTCTGTATCAATTTTTTGGTGTGATGAAAACAGAAAAGACAAATTTTAAAATACTTTTATTTAGTATAAGTACTGTATGACTTAAAGATGTGTCATTTTGCATTATAAGAACCAGTCATGATCTCACTGATTAGCATGTGCATAGAAATACGGGGGTTCTTATTCTGGGTTGCCTTTTAGCATGTAAAACCATTAACATTCAGATAAACATAACTGCAATCAAGTCATACTAATCAAAAAGACACCAATTTACTGTCTCAGGTATAAATAACAGAGTGGGAGACCATCATACCTTGAGGTTTGCAAGTGAAATGTTAAGTAATGCTGTGATGGAGAGCTGCCTATCAAGAGGTGGGCGCTTTGCTTCCACGGAACAGTGCAGGTGTTGAGTGGTTTTCTGCTCCCAGCACTGAACCTTCATGTGCACTTTGCTGTACAAATGGGATTGAGGTCTTCGACCGGTTTTTACCGTGATGAGGAGAAAAGAAGAAATAGTGCTTGAAGTTTCCCCCCTGTTTTCTTTCTGACCAGTGAATATTATGTGCCACATTCCCACAGCACAGCAGGGCAGTTTTCTATCTCAAAAGCCTGAACAAGAAGATGTTTTAAGTTCTTTCCTGTGCCGCTGTCACTGTCACAATTGTGATAGTAATTGTCTCCTTGGTAGAATATTTTCAGCTAACAAAAGGGAAATCAATCCATTTCTTTTTTGTTATGCTTGTAGCAGGTAAAGCTGAGCTGAAGAAAAGGGACTTTGGGTGGCAATTATTTTTGTTTTCTGCATGTGTCCTCCCAGGGTTTCACAGACATTGTTCTGGAGAGAGTGATGCACGGAGGTGCCAACATTACTGGATTCAGATTGTTAATAACGAAAACCCAATGGTTCAACAGTTTCTACAACGCTGGGTGAGGCTCGATGAAAGGGAATTCCCAGAAGCAAAAAACTCACCGTTAAAGGTATTTATTTTACACTGACAGTGATGGAGGATATATGAATTGCTTTTAACAGTTATTTGGGTTTTTTTAACCCCAGATGATACAGATCCCTGATTAGAATATGTTGCAACGTTCCCTGCCCTTCTGGAAGAGAGAAAGAGGCAGAGGCTGTTAGCTGAACACAAGTGCCCGTAGTGGTGGCAGCTCCTCGGAGTTCCTCAGTTCCTTTGTGATTCAAGAACAAATCCTGTCATTGCACAGCAGATATAAAAACTTACTTCAACTCTTTGGGTTAGTTTTGGGGTGGTTGAGGAAGCTAGCTAGGTTAGTTTTCAGTTGCAAACTGTGGGTTACTAGTCCCTTCTAATGCTAATAGAGAATTTCATGTGCTCTGGATACACTGAGGAGCCACTGCCACCTCCTAATCGTTGCTGACAGTTGCCTTCATAATCTAACCCTGTGGTTTGCATCCCTGTCCTTTACTTAAATGCTCTGGATATTATATCTGAAATCAATAAAACTTGCCAAATTTTTTTGAATTAAAATGTCAGGCCATAGATTGGCTGAACTAAAGGCTACTGTTACTGGGAGACTCGCAACCTGTTAATATCTCCCCCAGGTGTTTTTCTGCTTCAGCATCTCTAGAGTAGAGGGGGATGCTATTCACTATCCAACTGAGGAGTGCATCAATGGTACTCTGTCTGATGATGGAAGTCATAAAATCTTCTAGGACCACTGCATGTTATTGGTACTCCTGTTACGTTCCTTCCTCTTTTGGTGAAGCCTGTTCTTTTCCATCGATATGCATAGGTGAATAAAACCTGGGACTGGTGGTCGATGAGAGGACCTTAAATTCTGTCCCTCCCGGGAGTTCAGTCCTCCACATCATGTACACTGACTGTCTCAGGGAAGCCAAACCTGTCCAAGAACCACAGCCATGATGAGACAGTTCATGTTTTTCCTGCTTGATTTGGGAGGGACACATACAAACTGATGAAAAGATTTGGAATTCAAAATCATGCTAATAAACTGGAGTAATGTGTGGATCTTAGTAAGACACAATTCGAGGAAGCTTAAAATACTAGCTAGGAAGGGAAAATCTAGTCCAGTCCAACGGATGGGGGGATACCGGGGGAGGCGGTAGCACTGTGGGGGGCTATAACCAGAACGGGAACCAGTTACGAGGTTCTGCTGTGAGGTGGCCAATGCCATTTGGGGACGTAGTTATCCATCTCTGGAAATTTCATGGGATAGTTTTAAAACTGTCTTAATCTCATCCCACATCCTCGCTGGCATTTCAGAGGAAGCAGAGAAAGGCAAGCAGAGGCCCACAAAACTCAGGTTAGCGTAGTGTTCCTTGTTGGTTAGGACCTAGGCGGGCTTTCTAAAGCTTCCTAGCAGTGATGCAGAAGTGATGATAAGTATTGCACTAATCTTAAAAGCACTGAAATATATAAAGTTAACCTGAGAAGATTTTATTCCACTTGAAAGCAATTTACCTTGAGGGAAAAATGATTCTCCATCCTTAAAAAAGAATCTTAAGTATATGGTACAAACACAAAGATTACATTACCTTTCCACAAATGTACTGCTCATTATAGAAATGTGCACAGTATTTGTCAATCGGACAAAAAGCATACTTAAAAACTGATGTACAATATTTTTGATTAGGAAATAAAATTGCTTAGAGATTAAAGCCCTGATGTTTAATTTATTCTGTATTTTATCAGCCATTCCCTTCTCTCTCTCTTTTTTCTCTTTGCATGCTCATGCATTTATAAGTAGAATTCAAATAAAGTAGAAAATTAGACAGCTCTCTTGGCATGACTTGGAAGGGACTGCATTAAGGTTACTGACAATTGACGCAGTCTACTGAAAAAATTATCAGCGTGTAAGTTTTGTATAGCACTAGATTGGACAGCTATTACAAGATCTTTTTAATACAAGAACAAATACCTTAAAATTACTATCTGGTTCTATATTGTTGTGTGGAATGTGACATGTAATCTTTGTTAACTTACGGAAAGAGGAGAGGGTGATCATTGCAAAGCATCGCAGGAAGAGGTAAAGGCGGGCAGGATCAAAAAAGCACCTATACCGAGATGCAGGCAGAGCAGGAACCACCCCCATACACCTGGTAAGCGTTTATAAACTGCTGTTGTTTAAAACTCAGTAGAATGACTGCTGTATAACCTTCTTCACAATCCTACCTTTGCACTTTTTTTTATGCAGACACGCCTCGTTCTGTGCAGATTTCCCAAGGCTTTATATCAAACCAAAGAGCTTGCCATAAGATAATACACATTTCTAAGAAATAAAGACCATCTTTTGTGCTATCCTGCTCTATAGGATAGAATTAACTTTTGAATTTGTTAAGTCTTATCCAGACAGAGTAGCTGAATGTGCAACTGGAGCTTGGTTTTCCACCCTTCAAAGCCATGCATGGGCAGCGTTTCTTCTGGCACTAAGCAGCGTAAGGCTCACAGGAGCCAGGAGCACTCCAGTCTCACACAGACATCCAAAAGAAGGGCAGGCACGCCAGGACATGCAGATACCCCTTATGTTCTTTTTTTCTTCTCTTCATTCCCTTACAGTCACTGGGGAGATACAAAGGGTCAGTTACAAAGGGTTCGACAGCTGGTCTTACACACCGAGCACGTTCAGTTGCTCACAGTACATACGTGTTGAGGTGGTGGCCTCTGTACAGACCCTTGACTTGTAGGTGTGCTATGGTGCTGCTGAAAACCAGGATCTCCTACACAAAGCCTGGGCCGCTCTGGGAGGGAAGAACTTTCAGACAAACACGTAAATGTGGAAAAAATGTGGAAAAAACACATCCATGACGATTCGTAGGCGATTCTAAATTTATAGCACCAGGGAGTGTCTCACCAGATACATAGGACAAGCAATGGACAAAGCTGACAGCAACATGAGCAAGTAGTTAAGGAGTCTGGGGGTTTTGTTGAAGAGTTGCTGCTATACAAAGCTTATCACCCTCCTCAGATTTACCTGTAAGTAAGTAAGTGAGTAAGAGAAGGCAGATGGGGAATTACCAAGGAGATGTAATGCCTGAAGTGTATTTTGTGATTACTTGCTTATATAGTTGTCTTCTAAGAAAAGTAATCTGATCTGCTTCTTGCCGCAGATGCTACCCAGTCAGGATTGTGGTCCAAACAGAAATCATTTATGCTAACTTGAATTCAAAACTGTCTTGACAATCTTATTAAAAAGAAAAACAACACTCCAAGCAAAAACCAGCTATGAGCTCTTCTTTGCTATCGGTAGCAGTATGGGTCAGCATGGAATTGCAGACTTCTGTAGTGACCTTATTTACATAAGCAAGCTTTCACTTAAATACTTTATGCAATGCAAAACTGGGTTTTTTTGGTTTGCTGCTATATGCTATACAAAATGAAAGTATTTTTAATTTGTTAATTGAAATAGATGGAATTGTTAAACTACATAAAGCACTTGAGGCAAGACAGAGAGCAAGCAAAAGGGCTTGCAAGCATGATTCTTCCAAGCGTATTTTAACGAAGAGGACTAGACCTCATAAACCTGAGGCAATTTTAAGATTGCAATTTGTCACCATATTTTATTTGCATCAATTTTAGTATACGTCTGCGCTGACCCATGATGCAGTCCTAGTCATAGCAGAGGCTTTCCGTTACCTGCGAAGACAGCGTGTGGATGTCTCCAGAAGAGGTAGTGCTGGAGACTGCCTGGCTAACCCCGCAGTACCATGGAGCCAAGGGATCGATATAGAAAGAGCACTGAAAATGGTAAGGGCAAACATACCAGCTAATGAATGTATATATTCCACAACAGCAGCAGATTCTGCTGAGACTGAACTTGCCTCCTACTCCATGTCCACAGTTTCTGTACCCGCACGAACAGCTGCAGCTCCTCAGGAAAAGAAAAGAAAAGAAGAAAAAACAAATTTAATGATGAACTCCAAAGGATGGCTAAATTATATTCAACAGAGGGCAAGGCATAGCAAATCGGCTCTCAAAACTTCGGCCAAAATTGTGTCCCAGTGGCATCAGTGCAGCAGCTGCCTGATTGTCCACCCCAAAGCACCTACAGTCTGACTCCCCCGTAACACCCAAGCTTCCCATGAGAGTGAGTGTGAGCCGTTTTCCAAACATGGATTGTGGGGTTCTAAAGTCAGGCTGAGGCTGCAAATGTGGCCAACAGAATTAGACTGGGTCCTCAGCATGTGTATGGTGAATCTTGCAGGGATATGTGTATTTATGAACTTAAACACATGTATGCAATTTTGATAGTTTGCCAGTAAAAAATAACTCAGATTGGTTTAAAGCAGTGAAAAAAATGTTGTCATTCATAGCAATACTGCTGCTGGCTTTCAGCACCAGCCTGAACCTTGATACAGTTTAGCTTCAAACTAGTTCTGAGTCCTGGTGCAACTTTGCACTCAGCCTAATTGCTTTCTGCGTGGCCTGTTCTTTATCCCTAACACCACTTAGTGCATGGAATCCTACTTCACTTATATTGCTAATTTTGTTTATTTTAACTCTTTTTAAGACTGCTGTGTGTGTTAAAGCAAGTGACAACAGGAAACATTTGATAACATTTTGGTAGCTATGAAAGACAAGAATATGTGTCCATGTCCATGGCAGGGTTGGAACTAGATGATCCAAGGTCCCGTCCAACCCAATCCATTCTATGATTCCATGGTCTGCTTTTGATCTGGCTCAAATAACTCTGAAACAAACCTGTTAGAACAGATTCTATTAATGCAGGCGTAGAACTGGAGTGAGTGAGATCAGAATTAAGCCCATGTTAGGTATAAACAAATCCTAGGTCAGCCTTCATACACTTAGCTTAATTACTGCTCTTTCTCAATTACCAAATTGGAAGGATTATAGCAGAAAGTCATAATGATTATAGAAGGTTATAATCAGATTATATCACTCTTAAGATGGTTCAGTCTCAAATTACCAGAGCTCTTTTTATGCATGATGTCACTTCCTAACAAATGCCCTAACTGCATGTTCGCTAATGTACCATTACACATTTTAGAAGATAAGTTGATTAAATTCAGCCTTCACAATAGTTAAAGAATTTGTACTGTCCATTTGAACTTCATTGCAAGCAAACCAGAAAAGTCCTCTGAATAAGAGGTGAGGTATTCATGTCAGCAGAACCAGCACTGCTACAGGACACTCCCTTATTTTAAAAACATAATTCATTAAATATACAAAGCCAAACTTAGGTTTAGCAAAAAAAAGTCTGACTTTCAGCTGGTTGCCTTCTATTGTTTTAGCTATTCAAAATCATCTAAGCGAGGTTTATATACACCTCCAACAAGTGCTACCCAAGATGATCTCACACTGCCTTCCAGACCCCATCCTGTCCATCTCACTGTCTCCCTCTACTCACGCAGCGATCTTGAATCTTTGCTTCAGGAAAAAAACTTTGATTCCACAGTGTTTCCTCTCCACTCTGTAGCAGCAACTCAGATGAGAATATTTTTTCAAGACATCCTTGAAATACCTTATGCCAGCAGAAGGTTCAGTGCTACGCTCTAGTTGTCCTGCTGGCAAAAGGAAAATAGTCATTCCCTGAGGCTGCTTCCCTACAGCCTTGAAAACTGCATGTCTGTATTTCTAAAGCTGATTCTAAGACATCAGATCAGTGGCAGGCAGTTTACCTGAACAGATCTGGGCACTGTCACTCCATTTGTGATTGCCTCTGCACGCTACCAGAAGCATTCTGAGTCCTGGTGAGTCTGCCTGCCTCAGTGCAGCCAGGTTTTGCAAACTGCTGAGTTTTTCCCACCAAAGATAGAAACAAATTAAATTTGAAGTCAAAAGATGTCAAGTGCACAATGCTCATGTCTCAATACGCATCAGGATGAAGCTGACCTAACAAGCTCTGCTGAGACACGCAGTCGCTGCTGTGCTAAGGTAGCCAGACAGCTTCCAGCAAGTGCCAAAAGCAGGCACAGCAACTCATGTCTGGCTGCGAGTTATATGTCAACTACCCTACAAATACATTTACTCAGTCCACAGGTGGTAAGACATCTTAGGGGCAAATTTGGCTTTCAAAGTCCCGTTCACCTCTCCAGCTTTCTGGAGCCAGGAGTAACTCACGTGTTCTTCCAGATCCCTGAAATGATACGAGCCCTTTTAAGAAAGGTTCAAATTGCACTTATAAAAAAATCGCACTCCTTATGTGTCAGCCTGAATTTGACTCACTGGATAATTTTGGGGTCCAAGGAATTCTGGCTGTTTATGGCCTTGTCTGCCATAACAAGTTTGATTGCACCATCTGTAAACCATAAATAGCATATCAGTCATCAGCCCTGAGCAGCTTCCCTTTGACTAATCTTCCATCACCTCTTCCTGTATGTTCTACAGCATTTTGCTAAAAAATAAAGCTGATTTACCCCTGCAGAAATTTCAGACTGTTACCCCTTCTGCCTGAGATGGCAGCTTGTCAGCGTTGATAAGTGATAAATGGAAATATCTCACCTTTTAATACAGGGAAATAAGAAAGATTTTTTTCTTTGAAACAAAGTACTTTATACTTCGCCTTAAGATGATTCATGTGAGTAGGTAATGATAATGTCTATATACCCATCCATCCAGATGGAGACCAGAACTCCATAAGCAGTAGAGACAACTGTCTCTGCTCATTCAGAGAACACATTCATTCCTTTCTCCTACGCTGGGACTGATCTTAAAATAAAGCATTTCCCAGAAGGAGCATTGAAACAGGGTTCTGGTCCATATTGCAAATCACTATGTACCGTATTGTGAGGGGTTTAATGGCACTGAATTGTTGCATGTGCTTCACAGATACTCCACGCGGTATCAGTGAAGCCAGTGTGACTAAGCATGGCAGAATCAGTCTTTCTTACATTTAACATATGTGCAGGATGAATTTCACTTATACTTCAATGCAGCTCACTCTGCGGTAGTGAGTCACCAGTTGAGTACTAACAGATTACGTACAGCTGAAACTGGGAGAACCAGGGTTGGTTCCATTATCAAGAATATAACTGGCCATGTCAAAAGCGCTACAAGTCTCATACAGATAAAAACTGTGCTAGAACCAGTGGGTTCCTGCAAAATGTAATGGAGGGGAAAAGAAGTGACTCTTTTATTAAAATGTTTTTTTCTGTTTATTCCCTTAAGGTGCAAGTTCAAGGAATGACGGGGAACATCCAGTTCGACACCTATGGGAGGAGAACAAATTACACAATTGATGTATATGAAATGAAAGCCAGCGGATCACGGAAGGTGAGTTCTAAGATATGCATCCAGATTTCACATCTTCACAACTATTGAATATATTTCACGAATAGTTCACAAACTAATGAAACTCAAAAATACCACACAAGCACTATAATAACAGGACCCTGAGGAAACCCCACCTTCTTGCAGTCTTCCCTGTCCCAGGAACCTCATTCTGTTCTGTTCCTGGACCAAACAACTCACCCTGCTCAATATCTGCATTGGTTCCCACATCAGCTCAGACCCCACTTCTTCTCTTAAAATCCTTCTGGAGCTTTTCCACTGCCCAGCATAATACCTGTCATCATGGTCCTGTGCTCAGCCCTATCCCCTAAACTCCCCTCCATCTTTCCCTTCCTCTTCGTAACAGGACTTGGAGCTGTGGTGAAGCTGGAGGCTGTGTATTTCAGAAACCTTCAGCAATTAACAGAAAATAAGTTTGGGTTTAATTAGGATTTGCTACTCGCGTTCTGTTGTCTCCTAAATAAAGGATAGATCCTAAGTGGGAGAGTTGCTTAGATCCCTGTTATAAAAGAAATTCAGGGCAGATTTTCAAAAATAATTAGGTAGACAGGATCTCAGGAGTATCAAGAGAAGAATCTTTGTGGCTGAGTCACGTAAATCCCCCTGATGTCACCTGGCGATAGGTACCTGACCTGCTTGGTCACTGTTGAGACTCCTTAAACTCCTCTGCACATATTCGGTCACAAAATACCTCTGGTCATGTCCCAGCCATTCAGTTTAGGTTTACAGAGCAGACAAAAGTGTTACTTCTATTTTGTGCAGAAATGCGAACACAAGTGTAGTAGCAGAGCAGTGCAGCCACCGCACCACGAAGGTCAGCACAAGGCAGCCGAC
>JAVJGJ010000034.1:6908973-6927875 GCA_035590215.1 Microhierax caerulescens | reverse complement strand
GGGGAGCAGCCTGGGGGGCTGAACGGGCTGTCTGCCAGAGGCAGAGCTGTGCTCCCAGCCCTGCTCAGGGCTTGTCTGAATCTTGATGGAGGGAATCCTGGAGGAAAGCGGGCAAATGCCCCGGGGTTTGTAGGCCTGATCCTTCAGCTCTCTGGGCTTCATTTGCCCCAATTGGGAAGGGAAGATGCTGTCCCTAAGCAGAAGTTACGTCATGGATTTGAACAACAAAACAACGTCTCCCATCACAAACTTGACTGTGAAATACTATTATTCACCAACCCACCCTTCCGTTTACATTTATGCTTCTGTTAGCAAAGATTTGTATATTCCTACAAAGACACAGACTAGTTCATATACACATGCTTGATCCTTGTTTACCTGTGGCATCCCACAGACTCATAAACCGTGGGTAGAGGTTGGTAGATTTGGGGGTTGGCTTTGCTAAAAGAGAAATGCCCTGTCCATGCTCATGGCATCTGACCTACTTTCTTCTGCTGAGAGTGTAATAAAAACAAAGGGTTCATGTAATGATGGGATTGATTTTTCTGTCCATATAGGTGAGTAAATTGTTGGCATCGCAAGTTATGTGTGACTAAAAGCTGTGACATTGATCGGTTAGACTTCGCGCTATGACCTTCAGTAATGACATCCCTGCTTTCATGTCTGCACTTGGGAAAGGGGACTAATGGTGCCTGCTGGCCTTCTACCTGTTTTTACCTTTTCAGTAAAGAGCTTGGAAAACTCAGGCAGAGGGACATTACTAATAATATTTGTCATGTTCTTCTTACTAAGGTAGCATCATTAGGCTGGCCTCCATGCACTCAAGGGCTGGCGCTGGGCTGGGGTCTCCGACCGCTGTCCCTCGCTCCTCCCAGAGGCAGCTGTGGCAGGGTGGCTCGAGGTCAGGCTTGCGCAGGAGCAGGAAGGCAGCAAATCAAAGCTTTATCCAAAAGACCGAGGCAGTGGTAGCCACTCCGTTGCAGTTTGCCATATTGAAAGTCCAAGAAAGCAACTGCCTAAAAGTGATGGATCTTAAGGTGATCCCCAAGACGGGCAGCAGCGCCGCTACCGAGGTGGTCTGATGGCATTTTTTCACTCCTCTTTAGTAATTTGCTTTTTAATGGTTCATAAGCTACTCTATTCATTAGCTGCTGTAAAAAAGCTAATTGCACACGTGGAAAAAGAGCAATGAGTGATGATAATAGAGCTAAGGTTCACACTTAACTACCTAGGTTCATATCAATGAGGTGTGCAGCTATATAAAGGCAGCATGTATTATTCAGATCAAATACCTCCACTGTTTTTAATATGGACCTTTGTGTTTTGTATCAGCAACATCTGTCTGACTTAGGGCTATAAATTTCCCTTGTTAAAGAGCTATAAATTGGTCATAGGGGTGGTGCAGCAGAGAAGTGTGTTAACTCTGCTGCTTTAGGTCCCTTTGTCGATGTCTCTGCCCACCTCTGGGTGCATACCATGGTCAGGATGCTCCATCCACATTGCACTTGTCTCTCTCCCATTTGCTGCCCTTCCCTGTTGGTTTTACTGCATTTCAATGTATGCTGCCTACTCTAGAGCCTATTAAAGTTTACATAGCCTGGACCCAGCCCTGAGACCAGGCAGCTGTAACTGGCTTCCTTCTGGGTCTTCTCCCTCTCCAGTATGCCTGTTCCATTTCTTACGCTGATACTGCCCAGCATGAAACGTTCTCCTGTTCTTCTGTATAGCCCAGCTCCTGGATTTGTAGGGGGACCTTATCTCTTTCTCTCCTTTTTTTTTTTTTTTTTAAGCTTGTTGATCAGGCCTCTGGTTGTGAAGACATAAGTAAAAAGTTTAACGTCAGTATAATCTAAAATGTTGATTTGAATTAATTTGGCTCATGACTGGACCAATAATAACCACCTCTAAGAAAATGGGAAATAATTTCCTGGTGCCTGTCCTAAGATACAAAGGACCATTTTGGCCATTGTAATAAAACATCTCAGCGGGGTGCCTGAGGCAGGCATTTTGAAGAAGACGTGCAGGTTGCGGAGAATGCAGCAGAGAAGGCAAAATGGTCTAAAATAGGCAAAGGGCATCCTTGTAACGTACTTTAACTCTAGAGGGAAAACGCTGTTTCTTTCAACTACAATAGCTTCACTGCTATCAGTAGTGGAGGAGGTGACATGATGTCACTTCTAGCAGAAGTGTGAGACAGATGTCTGCAGAGGGGGAGAGGTAATTTGGTCAATGGGAGAAAGCTTCAGCCACAAAGATATTTTACAGCTAAATTTAACCAATGTCAAAGAATCGCCCAACATGTGCTGGGTTTTGCAGTATATCTCTAGGAAGTTTGGGGCATGCAAGAGTGAAACCAAAGCATCTGTCCTGCTCAGCTGGAGCCAGGTTTGCGAGTGCTGGGGTTTTTGTTGTTGTGCAATCAGTTAAAGAAGTCACTGAAACTGAGAGGTAGAGCTGCCTCCTTCCCACTGCCTCTAATGCACCCCAGCCCCGTCCAGCTGCACTTTTGGATGCTGTGGTACATTGTGGGCTTGTTTGATTTTTCATTTTGGTACTGGAGCCAACAACACATCGAAACGAGGAGAATTATAATGAAAGATGGTGTTAAAATTGGGGACTGATTGAATTGGCACCTTCTTCTAAAACGAACGCGTTGCTACCCAGAAGCAACATGTATTTAGGTACCGGTGAGTAATGGGCTAAGGGAAGCAGCTCCCCAGCGTGAGAGCTGCTGGCTCTGCGGACACGGAGGGGAGCTGCTTGAAGCCCCGTGCTGAGGTGTGTGTGGCTCCTACTTCTGCATCAACATCTCTAAATAAAGGAAAAAGCCAGCACCATTGGCAAAGCAAAGGCTGGCTCTATTTATATCTGCAGTAAGGCTATGGTAATGAAAAGATGCTTTAATGTGTCCCAAGACCTAGATGAAACACTGAAAATGCTGCTTTTAAGAAAAAAATTATAATACTATCCCCTTGAAATCCCACGGAAATGTGCGTGACGGTCTTCTTGAGAGCAATATCAAAGAAGTGAAACAGGAGTTGCAGAGCATGGGGAGTTTACTGCAGTTACGAGCTTTGAATTGGTCTAAGTCTTTGCTTTTAAGCTTTTTCACTAAATATCTCTTTAAAAGTAACACTTTAATGAGGGAGAATGTTTTACTGCCCCTGAACTCCAGCAGTAGTGCCGAGCCGTCAGACCTTACCTTGTTTTGGAGTGTAAATCCTTTCCCTCCTTTCCCTACGGTTGCTCCTGCTGTCTGGCCCCCCTCGCGGGTGTCAGACTCCTAGGGGTGCACATGGGGGCTGGGAGGGGCGGTGTGAATGTCTGCAGAGGAGGACAGATGGGTGAAAATGTTCTTTCAGCACAGGATTTGCAGCTTTATAGTTAGAAAGGAAAGTAATGTTCCTTTTCCAAAAGTCTTTAGGGGTTTCTGGGTTTTGCTTTGTGGCAATTGGAAAATGGGAAAGAGGAAAATGTTTACTCAAAGTACCGTCTTTCATTTCATCACATTGCATCTTTGACCAGCTTTAGTCAGTGGGTCATTTCATGCGGTTGAGCAGGTGTGAAATGTGGCCCCTGGGGCAGAAAATACCCTTGAGCACTTCTGAGGGGGTCTGCAGGTTTTGCAGCTCCTCTGGTGACACTGTCCCTTACTCTAAGAAGCCTCATCATAAATCATCATTTTGGCCTTGTTGCAAATTTAGGGGAATGGCTGCAAAGAGCAGCACGAACCGAGCAGGACACAGCGGCCAGAGCCCGTCGCCTCCCTGCTCCCCACTCCAGGGACATCCGCGGGACCTCCCCCAGCCCCCCCAGCCAGGCTCTGGCTGCTCCCAAGCCAACATGTGCCCGAGGCATTTTGCCCCAGCTTTTCCTTGTCAATACCTGCCGTGTCCATTTCTAGCTTGCTTTTTTGTCTGCTTCTGCTAGATCAGACTGCTATGCTCATTTAGCTAATTTGACGAGAGTAACAAGGTATTGCAAAAATCCCGCTTGGCAGAAGAAGAGGTGGGCAGCGATCGTAGAGAACCGTACTGATATTTATTAACCGCATCATCCAAAAGAGTTAAATGAAGGGAGCAAACGATAAAGCTTAGGCTATTTGTTCAAGTTGAAGAGAGATCTGGTTTTGAGTCATGGAATTTGGTTTTTTGAAGCATGAATGATGGCATTCACCCTTTGCCCTTGGAGCAGGGAACATGCTTTGTTTGGACCATTTGCAGCCCTGAGCGTGCTGCTGGCACTCATCAGATAACTGTTATTATTAACAATGCACAGATGTATTGGCAATTGCTTTTAGGTAATCAGGCCAGCTGGAAAGAGTATGAAAGAACTTATTAAAGACAGATATTCTGATGTGAGTTAGAAGATGAAAAGGAAAAGAAAGTCTGGTTTATCTATGTAATTAAAGGCACACTCTGCAGAGGAAAACAAGCAAAAGCATATGTAGTGCATGCACAATTTTTGAAAGCTAACCGCTTTAGCTTGCTGAGAGATAGAAAGAGAAAGAATAAAGCTGTATTTTTACCTTCCTTTTGTCCCTTAGATGCCCATTTGCAAATACAAATGGGCAGGTCCGTTTGTATTATTTATGTTAAAAGAAGATGAAGGTTGTAAGGACAAGCAGCTTGAAACTAGGGCACTCCAGAATTGCCATTGCACAGGCAGCCCCTGGGTTGGCCAGCCGAGCTGTTCCTGTCACCGTTCTGCACGAGAAAACTGCCTGAGAAGAGCAGGCAGGTCAGCCGTGGGCAGCACTGTGCCTTGGGCCATGGCGTGCACTGCCCACGCTGCCTGCTCTGCTTCTCCTGCAGGTGGGCACAGCGGCCAGGCGGGCTCTGCTGTCCACAGGGCACGGATATGGTGGCAGCTGCTGGCAGCCACCATCTCTTAGCACCTCTGGTAGCCCTGGGGTCCCCATGGCCCCTCCAGCAGGTGCCCTGGGCAGTTCCAGCAGGGAGGGACACCTGAAATGCCCATGTGCAGCAAGGGGGGTGTTGGCAAAGCCGGAGACCCAGGTCGGTGCGCTCCGAGAGGGTGCCTCGGGTAACGAGTGACAAAGCAGCATGCTGTAACTGCTGGCCCGTGGGTGCCTGGCAGAGCCCCAGTGAGACATCTCTTCTCGGCTGGGGCTGGGCACTGCCCCTCTCCAAGCCCCCCCGCCTGAGACTGGCAGGGGCAGCGGCGGTGCCGGTGCAGGGCAGCGGGCACATGCTCCCCCCAGGAGCTGGGCTGCTGCGCATCCCCCCGCAGCTTCACAGCTGCTGTCCTCACCTCAGGTCATTCGGTGTTTGCTGTTGCAGGGGGCAGCCAGGCAAACCCCCGGGATTCCTTCTGCTTACCTGTATAAGGACCATTTCAGGTGCTATTTATATCCCCTTTCTCCCACCGCTGCTTCGCTCCCGACGCTGGACAGACGCAGCCATACAGCCCATCTTTAGCCAAAACCAGCTCCCTGCTGAAATCCCTCGGGCTTGTTTTCCATGCCCACCACCCAGCCAGCTCCTCACGAAGCCAGGCTGTATTGTCTCTCTGATTTCCTATTGTTAATTGGCTTGCATTTTCGGTTGTTTTTCAGCTCATCAGGAAGGATAATTAAAATAAACTCTTGCCCTCCAGGCTCCTCTCCAGCCGTTGTAGCGCAGGAGCTGAGCGTGGTAATCTGAAGAGCAGTGAAGGCAGGATTTACTCCCTGTGAAATGCTTGGTGGCTGGTCGTTAGGCTTTTCATTATTCAAAACAGATTAAATTCTCCTGAATGAGGAGGAAACATGTCTCCATCATCGAGCTGATGGACATGAACAGTTTTCTGCCACAAGTTTGTTAAATTTGGACTAGATTTAGCTACTGCCTGCCTCATTCCCGTTCTGCAAGGAAGGCTGCGGACGGGGAACTGGCAAGGAGTAGGAGGCATAAATTCGAGATAACCACAGCTTGGACCAAAAGCCTTATATAAATCTTTTGGATTTCCAGACTTTAGAGAAATACCATTGGCATTACTGCCTTCTGTCAGCCAAGCGGGAAAGTTTAACCGGTAGTCCAGGGTACCAGTGCTTAAGAGTCTGGAGGTGGCTTTAAGATCTGAGGGTGGTTTAAATGTTCCTGGTGGGCAAGAGGGAGAAAGGGAAGTAACACATTTCTCAACATTTCCAGGTTTGCAAAACCTGTACGCAGAGCTAGAGGCTGTTAGGGTTGACTCAGTCTCAAAGCGAGGAAAACGGGAAAAGATCTATAAATACATGAGACACAAGCAGTTCTCCAGCAATTCTTTCAGCTTATTGCTAATATTTTTGTTTGCTATCTTTTAGGAAAATGTAAAAGTAAATTTTGGAAGTTTAACTATTGATGCATAAAGGATTTTGTAATTACTATTTATATCTCCCATATGAGCGTCACTAGCAGAAGCCACTAGAGCTGTCCTGATCTGCTGTACCACAGACCTGCCATCGCCGCTGTGACGAGTGGACTCCTGCCTGGCTGGGAACTTGTAATAAGCAAATGTCGGTGTTTTCCCAGCTGTGAGTTAGCGCAAAGAAAGATACTGAGGATCTGTGCAAGGAGGAGAGCCTTCTTGTGCATCTGTTGGCCGTGATGGATGAGCGGGGACGTACCACCCTCCCCGGGGCTCAGCAGCGGAGCAGCGTGCAGGCAGATAAGCCCGTGGCAGCGTAGGAGCCGAGGCGCTGGGACGGGCTCGTGCCGTTTCTCATCCTGACGGCCGGGCTGCCAATTACATGGCAATTAGCAGAACAAATGCCTGAGATATGTTTCCCCCCCCCAAAAGCATTTTATGGTTTGGTCATTGTCCAGGGGCAATGTGTCTCTCTCTGAGCTACTTTGACTTTTTTATTTGTTAGCCTTAATCAGTTAGAGCATGTTAATTATACCTCTAAGCCGACCGAGCCCAAGGAGCTGGCTCTTGTGCCCTTGCCAACACGGCTCTTCATTTCCCTCCTTTCGTCTCTCCCAGAGGTCAAAAATAGCCGTCTACGAGAAAATGTGGTCATACATGAAGTCGGCCGAGCCCTCAGTGTTCACCAAAACGACGGCGGACGGGGTGGCGAGGGTGCGGAAGTCTAAGGGGAAGTTTGCCTTCCTGCTGGAGTCGACGATGAACGAGTACATCGAGCAGCGCAAGCCCTGCGACACCATGAAAGTTGGCGGCAACCTGGATTCCAAGGGCTATGGTGTAGCAACCCCCAAAGGCTCAGCATTAAGGTGGGTGGAATAATATAACAATATCCATGTTGTTATAGTATTCCACCTACCCTGATGTATTGTGTTGTCATTTTCTTTCTTGTGGATTTTGAGGTAACTTTAAAGTTTAAAATCTTCAATATTCCATGGAGTTAAATAAGACGGTAAATTATGGTTTCATTTATTTAATGCATACATTTTTTTTTAGTGTTCTCTTTGTGTTGTCCTTTCTGATTGTTTGTTGCTGTTTTAATTTTACAGTTCAATGGCTTTTTCAATTTAAATGGTAAAAGCCGAGTTAACCTGCCATATGTGACGAATGTTAACTGCATGACGTAGTGTTCTTGTTACTTTTTTTCTCAAAGACAATTTCCCCATCCCGCACACTTCAGTTTTGAGCAAATGTTATCCTCCATGCCACCTTCCAATATTTAACCCTGTATTTGCTGTACAGACATTTTGATAGCTCCACGTTCTGTGAAATTTTAGCCAATTTGTCCTCTTGTGCTCCTTTTTTTATACGTTACGATTTCCTAAGCATTTGTGCATTTTTTTCTTACAAGTTATGTTTTATCGTTTCAAGAAATGCTGTTAACCTGGCAGTATTAAAACTGAATGAGCAAGGCCTCTTGGACAAATTGAAAAACAAATGGTGGTACGACAAAGGAGAGTGCGGCAGCGGGGGAGGTGACTCCAAGGTCAGCCTCAATGTCACCACAATCGGGTACCTTAGCAAAGAGTAATCGGCAAGGCTGTTATTTTACTTCTCAAGAAAAAAAAAAACAAACAAAAAACAAAACAAAACAAAAGCAAACAAAACAACCAAAAAGAACTCAGATTAAAATCATTTGAATAATTGTGGTGGTGGGGGGAAAAAAGCCATTTACTTGCCCAGTAGCTCTTTCAAACAGTCTTATTTGACATCAGCAGCAGGCTTGGTCGAGCTGGGAAACCTGATTTAACTAACAGATAGAAAGTCCAGGATTGGTGGGACCAATGAAGAGCAAATCAGTGCCTGTAACTGCACGAGAACCCAGCGATCCCAGCCGCCCACCGTCCTGAGCCCTGAGGATGAGGCTTCCTTGTCCTTCGCCATGATCTGACCGCGATGCGGAGTGGGGGTTTTGGTGAGGTTTTCTTGGCCAGGATCAGCTGTGCCAGCGCAGACCTGGAGGTTAGAGGGCTCCCTCCTCCTTTGCTCTTACAGGGAGGAGCCAGGCAAACCAGTACCGGCATGGGCTGCATTGCTGGCCCGAACTGGTGCCACCAGAGCCCTGAGAAGAAGCCTGGTCTCTGGGGAAGAGCTGCTCGGGTGGATCTGTAGCTCAGGGAAGGAAAGGGTGGCTGCTCATCTGGTTAAAGCATGGAGGCAAGAGTTAAGCAACAATCACAGTGAAGACATGTTGCACAGAGATGGCAGTCACCCATCAGTGGTAAAATAATAACGATAACGGTAACGTGTAAGGAGCTAGAGCTTGCAGTAGGCAAAGCTGAAACGAGATACATTGCTTGCAACGGGGAAGTGTATTGATGCACTAAACTAGAAATTAATCTTAAGGAAAGAGATTCTGGTAGTTTTGCCTAGCGTATTCAAATGTCGCCTCTTGTACGCCGCTGACCGGTCTTCTGCACACACCTGTGCAGGAGCACCGTGTCAGCGTTCGCTGGGCTTTTGAGCCCAATGTGGATTGAAATCCTGGCTGGGGAAAAGCCACCTGCGGAGCTGAGGCTTCCCCTACTCTTTTCAGGCAGCCTGTACGGCAGCAAGACTCTCAAAGTTGCTTTAATGAGCTTGTGCATTGCAAAGGTTAGTGTGCTTTCATATTGCCAGCCTTACCCTGTAAAACTGGCAATTTCTGCAGTCATCAGCCTGGTGAGGAGAAGCTGTAGCTAGAGCAGGCTGGATACTCTTGGTCACCTTGGGTACAGGAATTACCAAGAAAATTAATTTAAAATACATTGTTATACTGAAAAATACTGAGATTCATTTTCCTAGTGACACTTTTCTACAGCTAGTAAAACCAGTTCCTTAGAGAACAGTAACTCCTAATCTCTCTTATAAAAATGCTGCAGCTTTGGTCCAAAATCAATAGCGACAGTATTTTCAGTAAACTGCAGTTTCAAACAATTACTGCAAATTACTGCTGCGTTCTATTAATGAGTTGCTTACAGTTGGCTACGTAGGAAATGGCTCATCTACTCTTCTCTGATGTTAGCAAAAGCCACTGCGTAATAGTAAAAGGAGGAGAAGCTCTGGAATTCAGGTCTGTTCAATAACTGGTGGTCTGCAGTGCTCAGCAGCTGCCTGGAGATGAGCACAAGCTTTTTTATGCTTTTTAGCTCTGCTGCTCATCCCTCACACAACATATTTATATAATGTTATACTTGCCAGTATATTAAATGTTTAATATTCTCCTGGGACCCAGCAACTCTTTGTCTGCTGCTGCCTCCATGACAGAAAAGTCTTTGTACAAACCAGCTTCAATGAACTTCATTGCTTTGAGTTCATTGAATTAAACCCAGCCAACTAATGCTTACAGCCCTAAGGAAACTGGAAAAGCTTTTTTAAATGGTCATAATTAGGGCAGGGCATCCTTCTATTTTTGCTTGTGCTGAAGGAACTTTTACAAAGAGCGATACCATATGTTAGCACACCCTTGGCCCTGGTCCATGGGCGTTACAGTGGGCTGTCGGACCCCGGGTAGGTGTCCAGTGAAGAGGAAAGGGCACAAACACAGCGGTGACTGTTGTGCTGGTTTAACGTGTCCATGGCAAGGCACTGCCTTTCCGCGGTTCGTCACAAGGTGCTGTGGTGGAGGGCGACTTGTCTGAGCTGCAGGCGCTGGCTCTAGGGGGCACAGCTCAGCCGGCAGAGCTCCCCAGGGAGGAGGACACGGGTGAGAAAGACCTCCTGTGGCACAGCAAGCTAGGGGAGGCAGGGAAGGGGTTAGCTGTTGTTTTAGAGACGTAAATCAAAGGGCTTTTGTTGTTACCAAGTGGCTTTTCTTTGGAGGTGGCCTTTTGTAGGCACTGAGTGCTTCAGGCTGCAATGCTGTGGCGTTGCAGCCATGGGCAGATGCCTTCCCGGCAGCGCACACCCCCGTGTCAGCCACTGCTGCCGAACTCGGGCTGTGCCCAAGCCCCCCAGGAACCCCTCAGGAGCCCCTCAGGAAGGTGAGTACCCATGCTGCCTGCTGGGCACTGCGGCCCCGACACTCTCGCTGGCCTCTCTCTCCTCTTCTCCATCCTCCCACCTGAGTTGCTCTCACCATCTCATCCCACCTCACCAGTCAATTGTTTATATGAACACGGCTTCATTTACAGTGTTTCATGGGAGTCACTTCAAAACTGTTCTGTTTTTCCCTTGAAGGAGGTGGTAGCTGTGGGGGGCATCAGAGAGGACAGGGGGGTGAAGGTGCCTCCGCTGGAGAGATGTAGACCTGGCACCCCCCCCAGGGTGGCAGGGAGACCATTACTCACTCGGAGCAGCTGTCTTTACCGGCTGAGCTGACAGGCCACCTCTCTTAGCTCTGCCAGTAGAGACCCAGGCTTGGGAAATTGCTGCTCCAAGTTTGTGATCAGCCTCTTGCCACCTGCTGCCAGGGAGCTCTGCGTAGCCGTGAGGCATTGCAGGTGGAGGGTGCCGGCTCCTTCAGCTGGATTCTGCTGTGCAGTCTGATATTCTAGCTTGCACTGAAAGCCAGAGGTAAGTGTGCAGCCTGTTCAACTGTGCCAGGGCACATCGTTGTACCGCAGAGAACCCCATCGCCAGAGAATGCCCTCCCACGCTCATCCTCCCCAGTTTGCCTCTGCCTGGGGATGAATGATTCTGAGTTGTGAGTTCACCTCGTGTTATTGCATCCTCATCGCCACTGGAAAGTTGAACGGTAACTTCAAATTTCACAAGGATTCTGAGTCTGACATCAGGAAAAAGAAAAGGTATTCAATGGACTTTCTGCGAGTTTCTTAATCACAGTTACACAGACTGTAAGGTTAGTCCTGTGAGCATCCCGCGGTCTTGGGCTCCACTTGTAATTTAAGACTAAAAAGATTGTGTTGTTTTAATGAGATCATTTTAAAGGCCTCAGCTGACATATGTCTCATTTCCAGTGCTCCCAGTATATGCCAGCGCTGGTGCGGAGCAGAGGGTGCCGGGCTGCCCTGCAGTGTCTTGGCTGACGGTACTGCCCTGGCAAAGCACGTTACCCCATTTCAGTAGGGGTTCTTATTTGAGAAATCCAAAGGAGAACATGCTGCATCCATATGTAATTTGCCTGTGATGCATGTCAGTATGTGCAGGCTGACTTGGCTGGTGCAGATATTCGGGTACGTGCATCAAAATTTGTTCACTTTGCTCTCCTAAATGAGCATGAATTTAGTTTCGTCTGTTGGATTCATGGCAAAATTAATACTGTCTTCAAATTCTCTTATGCATGTGAGCTGAGTTCTCAATTGTGAGAGAATGGAAAATAGCAGTTACAAAAAAAACATATTCCAGGAAATATGTTACAGTTTATTACGAGTTTGGAAACTAATTATTTTGTTTATAATACAATCCTGTCATCTCAGAGCTGAGTGATGGCTGAATAGGAATTTAACAAGAAGTAGACAAAAGGGGATGCAGGCAGCGGTAGCAGGCTGAGTGACTTAAGTGAAACTAATTATTCAGTTGCATAGGAACAATTTTCTGCCAAGATAAATTTCTATAGTTCTGCTGTTGATACATTTCTTGTATTCTTATACCTTCACGGTAACATCTAATGACAACCAACACAGAAGGAGAATGTTTGAATGCCGCATCTCGCCAACTTCACATGCCAAGATTCCTTGCTAATTATTTGACTTCATTGCTTTAACATGTTCTTTTTTAGGCTGATATCTCTTTTGGAGTACATCTGTGAAATGACATGCGATGTAATACAACTTCATTTTCCAGTTGTTTCTTTTTAATCATAGGATTGCTTTTCCAGCGTGCTAGCTGAGTTCTGCCCTCAGAGCCACGCTCCGTAAAGCATCACGTTCCCCAGCCCTTCCAAGCTGTGAGCGTGGCCATTAGCAGATGGGATTTGTTCCCCCATTTCTCTGTGCTGTTTTGCTTTGATACATTTTCAGCACAGCCGTTAGCATTTGCGGCGTAATTTTTTTTAAGTGGCTTATTTTTAGAAGAAATCTGTTACGCATTATTTTAGAGGGTACCTGACATCTAAAGAGCACCATTGCCAAACATGTTGTGCTTTAAAGAGAACATTTGGGGAAATGGCTATCTTAAAAAGATGCTGCATGATTTATTTGAGCAATTTGTTGGAAATTATGTTCATCAGTATGAATTTACTTGCCACCCATTCTATAGGCCTGGGTTATGATCTGGAAAACGATAAAATGGCTGGTCAGAGCCAGTGATAGTAACTCAGAGCTAATTCATGCTCAGAGCTGGGAAAGTAATATGAAATTACCGTATTGTGCAAATTACTGACAAAGCAAAATAATTCTTTAAGAGGAAGGCATCAGAATATTGGTTTAATTGACAACTATTACTTTGTAGCATATTAGGAAATAACACAGTTTTGTGCCAAGAATGAAGTCTTAATGCTCTAGGAGTTCATCGGAGCATCTCGCTTAGAGCATTGCCATGAAGGGCAGAGAGCCTGCTCTGCTTTGCAGAAATGTCTCTGCTGTTGTGCAGATCGTTTGAGGGCATTTTCCTGGGAACGTAACCAGGAGACGCAGAATAGGAATTTGGGGTGAGCCGGCTGCCCGGGCTGGAAAGGAGCTGGTGGAGTCAGGGCTGGCATCTCAGAATTGGGAACTGACTTTGTTTTTGCTGGTGTCACCTTTAGCATCGTGGGGAGTAGCTGTGCTGCCTTGAGGGAGCTGGACCTGAGGGTGGAAGGAGACGTGCTTGTGCTGGGGGCCGAGCCGGGCCCTGCAGGGTGACACCGGGTCCTGCCTTTATGGCCGCAAGAAACCTTCGAGAAAGCCTTGTGACTCACATGCTCATGTTGGTAATACCTGTGGTGCTTAACGGTTCATTTCCATAAATTGCTTGCATGAGTCATTTATCCTGCATTGTAAGCATCGATACGGGAAAAGCCGAAGCAGAGCTCCTTGGGACTGGAAGAGGAACAAGGAAAGGCGGAGGCTGGAAGTGGGGCTGCCAGCAGCAGGAGCAGGGCCCTTCCTTTGAGCATCTCCCTGGGGGCCGGGGCTTGGCCTGTTTCCTCTTTAATGGTAACTGCTATCACTTAACGTACAGAGGGAAAAGTAAATGCTTTTCTTCTTCTTCTTCAAAGTAATTCTAATGTTTCAGCCTTGAGCTCATGGATGCAGGCACTTGTGCTGCCCTGGTGGATTTCTCTGGGCTCGCCGGCACTGTAATCGTGGGTCAGACACCTCTAGCTTTACACACGCGACGTAGCTGCTTGTGGAACGGCTTGTGTAGCCTTTGGACTAAGCAGCGCCTGCCCGCAGCCTGCTGAGGAGCCTGAGCGCAGGAGTTGCAGAAGAAGCTGCGCCGAGAGGAAAATCTATCATAGAAGACGGGGGGAGAAATGGCTGTGGCTAGAGGCGAGAGAAAGAGAAGGTGAGGGGATAGCCCGCGCGCAAGGTAAGTTGAGTCTCTTGCTCATATCCACCCAGGCTAGAAAGGATCCAGGCAATGGCAGGAAAGACCCACGCTGCTGTTTCAGGTGGTGTAGGTTTGAGCATGACAGCGAGCATCTACCCTCCCCTAACCTGCCTCCCTGCGGGGGTGGCCCTTCCTCCCACCCCCTCGCCATGTCCGCCTGTCAAGGCTCGGGCAGCGCTGTGAATGAACTACAGTGGCTTGTTACAGCTCGCGTTGCCTAATCCAATAGGCATGTATTATTGCATTAGCACTTGGCACTTCTATTGAATTATGATCCTGTTAGTACAGAGTTTAATTTGAGCTACATTTATGAAACATATAAATATACTTTCCTAGAGACAGTTGCTGCTGCCAAACACAGGCTGCAAGCTCCCTGCAAAGAGTGGAGGAACTTGCAGTCCCAGCTGGTGGCACATCTGGCTCTGTGCAGGTCCCTCCAGCCTGCGTGTAGGTGTTACGTTGGCATCATGCATCTGTGGCCATCTCCCACATTGCAGCAAATACAGCATCAGTTAAAACACCTGAATTCGAGATGCATACCTAGTTACTGCAAGGAAAAACACCGTGGCTTCCACAAGGATGCAATGGTTGCACCAGCCTGCCTCTAAAAAAACAGGCAAGAAATCTTGAACTGACCGAAAGAGCACTATTTATGGAAAAACACAGTGACGGAGATGAGTACAAAGTTCTGTTAGTGAGAACTATGGCAGCTATTAAATGCTCAGCAGTAACTTAAAACAACCCCCACCCCCTGATGATCATTTGCATTGCCTTTCAAATGGCCGTTGCCAAACCCGCATTGAGCAGCCTTTGCAAAGCCTCCCGTTTGCCAGCCGAGCTGAGCTGAAAGCCGCTGTGCCAGTGCTCTGAAGACACCCGAAGCCACAGTCGCAGGCTGGCGCACTGCGTCCGCACAGCAGGAGAAGCCACCGCCCGTCTCCGTCTCCCACAGCCACCAGCTCTGTCGCTGCCGGTGTCCAGCAGAAGGAAATTTGGAAAACTACTTGGTGTGCTATTTCATAGTTCCGATTTTTTGTCATCCCGTGACACCCTTCAGTACCAAAAGCACAACAGAGGCAGAAGGTGCTGTGACCTGCTGCGAAGGAGGGTCCCAGCCCAGCTGCAGGTGACAGCCACGGCTGAGCCTACAGCCCGCACAGGCAGCTGGGGGGCTGCAGCCCCCACCGTCCCAGCCCCTGGAGCACAGGGAACCCCTCTGGCTCTGCTATTGAGGAGGAACAACATCCTCCTGCCGGGGGATTTATCGCCGTGCCTGATGCCTCCGAGCTCTATCCCTGCCATCAACGTGCAGTGTATGAGGTGGCTGGGGGATATATGGGGCTTGAGTTGCCAGGTTTTAATCTTCTAATTTTGAAAGCTCATCTTTTCAAACTAGATGGCTTTCACTTTTTTCCTCTGCATTTCAGTGCCTCAAATGTTAAATATTGTAGAAGTGCAACTGCTGGTAACACAGGGCAGCGGAAAAACAGTGCGGGTCTGAAAAGGTAGTGAAGAGCATCCATGTGTTCATTTCTTAAAAGAAATGCCTGTGCTTTTTCCATGAATATGAAATGTTCAGTGTGAAGTATAGAAGATCACATTTTGAGACAGAAGGCAACAAATGGGAATAGTGAGTAACCATTTGTTTTCATACCCGTATTTCCAGGACTCTGTGCACCCCTGCTTGAAGTACCAGGTAACTGTAGTCCTTAAACAAACCCAGTGGGTTTTAATAATAAGCCCATTTCCATCTGAAATCTTCCCCATTCCTCACACGTGGGTGCATAGCAAAACGTGAAGTTGTGGCACAGAGAGATCGCTGAAGTGGTAAATTATGACAGGCAGATAGATCTGCTCTTGGAAAGAGCAGAGCATTTGGACAAAGCATTCAGCCACAGGTTTTGTATCTAGTCAGAAGTTATTTCAGTAACAAGATCTGACAAAAAGTCCATTCAATAGTTACAGATCAGGCTGGGATTTATGGAGCTTGGGGGAATAAAGTGCCTGATTTGATTTAGATGGGTCTTTAACCTTAAGCAATGCCCTCTAGAGAATAATGCTGGATTTGGTATCTCTTCCTGGATTGTTTCTATCTTTATATTTTAAAGATACCAAGATGGTGGTTAGTGAGATTTTTATGGTATCCTGTCAAATTAAGGGGAGTGCTTGGGCTTGACGGCTGCGGTTGTCGGTGCCCTGTGCTGCTGCATGGGCCAGCTCAGGGACACAGAGGTGGGTCACTTGCAGTGAGCAGGACCAGAGGACCCGTGAGCACCTGCTCCCTCCCACCGGAGCTGGGTGGGGAATGCTGGTGATCCGGCGTGATGCATGTCTTGGAGGGGTTTCTCCGCGGTGCTGGGCGCGCAGGGGCTGAACTCTCAGCGCAAGGCGGTGGTGCAGCCATTCGGCTGCAGCATCCTCCCTGTGCCCTTCCAGTATTTACCTCTTGGAGCATGGCAAAGGCGATGCTTCCCACATGTCCGCAACAAGCTTCCTGCTCCGCTTCCCCTGAAGTCAGTGGAGATTTGCCAGTGACACCAACAGAAACAATTAATTCAGTGTTTTCAGTAGTTCTACCCTCGAGGATTTTAGGAAGCATTTTGAATTAAGAAAACACTTATTTGCCAGTGCCGTAGTCCACTTGTCTTGCCTCTTGACACTATGAGGTGGATTTTAGAAACTCAGGCATTTAACATCTAAACTCTCTGATGTTACAACGTTGTTGGTAGGGGTGTGCTGACATCAGCAATCCTGGGGATGCTCCAGCCAGCAAGACAGCTTTGGCTGCAAGAAACAAGAGGAAAAGAATTGCTGCTGCAGAATTGAAAGCACTCTAAATATGTCAGATTCCTAAATTAAAGGGATTAGGTACAAAATAACGGGGATTAAAAATAAAACAAGTCAAAAAACAATTTAAAATGTACTATTGGAGACCTGATACCACCATGGACTGTGGCCTCTGTCCTGTCGCTGGGATTCAGACGAAAGGGTGAAGAGCCCTTGGCAGGGATGCAACGCGTGGTCTGACTGCGCAGCTCTGGCCTGGGGGGAGGACGTCATACTGCATTAATCTTGCCATCTTCAGAGGGCTGGACTTGCCAGGAACCTCCTGTGGCTTTTTGTTGCTCTGATCCCACAAATCAGAGATAAAGCTCGCCTAGCCAGATATTAGACCAGATTTACAGCTGTGCTGCGCCGGGGCAGTATGACACAGCCAGAGCCAAGGGGTGTCTTTGGTGTTGTAATTTTGCCTCCCCTGATGTTCCCAAACGGCCAGTGCCAGGGTACATTAAAACACAAACAGCTTTGCTGCAAATACCGCATCCCTAGCGATGTGTGCCAGCATTTCCACAGCGCTTCTCCAACTAGAGTTATTTGGCACCTGACGTGTCGTCGTACTGCTGAGGAAAATGCCAAAGGGCATGTCAGTGACTGTGCGGGATTCCACGTCGCAGCAGATGCAGTGTTAGGGACGCGGGGCAGCATGTCTCTGGCCTTCTAGCCAGACCTGTTATCAAGGGACAAGGCTCCTGTTGGCCATGTTTGCCATGGGGCCAGCATCCATCTGCCTTGTGAGGAGGATCCGTGTTGCCACTGGCCTTACATTTCTTAGCTTCATCACTGAGTAAACTCTTTGTCCCTGGGCGAGGTGGTGCACATCCCTCCCCAGTGCGGCTGGGGACACAGCCATCCTGCCTGTGTAGCCCTGCAGAAGCCACCGAGCCCTCCTGCACNNNGACCGCTCGTAAGAGCAGTGGAGCTGTGGTGGTGGGAGCTTTTGCCCGGTGGTTGGCACCCTCCTGAGCCGGCCAGGCAGTTGGGCATCCCTCCCTGGGCTGAGGTGCTCAGCAACTCTTCCACAGCTTGTTCTCTGCTAGCTGGAGCTTCAGCCCCGGCCATGAGCGAAGAAAGAACGTTTTCAAGGCCAGAGAGCTACTCTCACTGCTGATGTTCTCCTGATTTTCCTTCAAGCACATGGGTGATTTCTTCACTCCAATAAAAAAGCTACATTTGGACTCGAGACTCTGCAAGCAACAAGCGCTGAGAAAACACCCCACTCTATCCTGTACACCAAATATTCTGTGGACCGTCAGAAACTGGCTGATGAAGGGTGGAGGAACACCTGCAGTTTGTAAAACCCACGTGGTGAAAGGTGCCAGGGCAGCCCTCGGGCAGCCCCACCGCCTGGGGGATTCAGTGCAACCCGTGCACTGCCCACCCCGTCCTGCACAGCTCCAAGGAGGCCCTTTAGTTAGTGCTTGGAAGAGCCTGTACTTGTTACAACTTCTCTTTGCAGCTCCCTTTTTCTGAAAGATTGCATCTAAAAATTCTAAATTAATTCTGAGCAATGGCTCATCTGGTTTGAGGGAACAGTGTGCTGCCTGCCATGTTCATTTGCTCTCCTTGGCAATGATTGTTTTGGGGTATAACATTTATATTACATCCATTAGAACATAGAATGGGATGTGAATTATCCAGAGCTGTTCCAATCACCACTTAAATCTTTATTGATTGCAAGTAATAAACATAACTACGGTGTTGCTGAGACGTTATGCCACTCAAACACTGGTTACAGGCAGCTGACAAAAGTCTACAGATTGTTGGGTGAGATTTTGGAGTCCCAAAGTGACTTTTGCTCCTGAATCTCACCTGTAGTGCTCACCAGATCTTCCCTGTATTGCCTGCTGTGACTTGTGAGGATCAGCCCAAAGCCACTAGCATCAGTACATCCCATCATTTGTTCCTGGGAAAATGGCTCTTTCCAGGAAAATGGGTGTCCTTTTCTTAAATTAACAGCATTAACAGCACTTAGGAAAATGAACCTAAGAGGTCATTAATCAAATTAAAATCCTGCTATGATGTATAATTTGAGAGGGGCAGAAGTTATGCCTTCTCACATTTGGACTGATAAAGAACTATTTCTTTGATGATTAGTTTAGTTTTGTTCTACTTCACACTTGTTCTGGCCAGAAAGAAATATAATGCCACCAGTTTTCTCAACGGGGATAAAAATTACTGCCACTAGCCCCAAACTGGTGCTGTGGTGAGGAGGTGGGGTGAGAAATCCCTCAGAAGATCGG
>JAVJGJ010000034.1:6815414-6829349 GCA_035590215.1 Microhierax caerulescens | reverse complement strand
CGGGGCATCTCAAGCGTCCTCTGCCAGCGGCCTCCGGGCAGCGCCCCCCAGCCGGGCCGCCCCGGGGGGAGTCCCAGTAACGGGCCGGGGGAGGCGGGGCGCGGGGCTGGCAGCGCCGCTTCTGTGCAGGGCTGATTGCAGGCGCCCTGCGAGGGCCCCAACGGGCCGGGCCCGGGCGGCCTGGGTGGGTTAACGCGTATGGCGCGCGTGTGACACCGCGAACTACGTGACGTTACGAGCTGTTAAAAATGGTTCTGCAGCTTTTCGATCTTGAGCTCACGATTCCAGCATCACCGTTTTGAAAGCTGCGAGAGCTTTAAAAGAAAGCTGCCTCTGTAATGGGAAAGCTCTGCCCTTTCCCGAAGCTGTGCGGGGCTTTGCATCGCTGTTCCCAGAATGCTGCCCCACCATTTTGAAAACGGTGAGAGTTTTAGAAGAAGCAGCCTCGCTAATGGGAAAGCTCTGCTGTTGGCCAAAGCCATGCAGGGCTTTGCATTGCTGTTACCCAGTGCTGCCCAGCTCCGCAACTGGGGTGGCACTGTGTAATGGTGTCAGTGAACAAGGGAGCACGAGCCGGCAGCACGTGCATGGCCTTTCCCGACCCACCACCCCTCTAAAAAAGAAAAGCTGAAAATACAGAAATTCTTCCTGTGTAATAAGCAAGTTCATCCTCCTAATTCACCATGACCCAAAGCAATGCAATGTGGAAGTAGCGTGTAGGTTCATATGCATTTGTGAGCAGCTGCCATGGGCCAGCGTTACACTGACCAACAGGGAGCCAATGCACCGAGTGTTTAAATAAAAGAATCTAAAAGCCCTAAACCAGTTGGTATGATTTTCTGAACATTGTGCGCATGAAGCTCATGTATCCCTCAGCTAGTCCTTCAGGGTGTTTGATTTGTTCTTCAAGTTCTGCGTAGTTGGATAGCGCTAAGCAGAACAGTGCGTGGCGGAGCAGTGCACACACGTGTTCCATGTTCTAAGTGTCTGCAAGTGCAAAAACCTCAACCCTAGTCGTTCAAAATGCAGAGACCCCTGTCTGTGATGATGAACTACCTCAGCATCCCTTGTGAACCACGTTGCAAGATGAGGTCTTGTCTTTAAAGATAAAAAGCAGATTTTCTTTGTCTTTTGTCACAGCGTTTTTGCCAATAAAATATCAAATTACTTTTTCAGTTCCAATTTAGGTAATATTAAAAAAAAAATCATGACACCCTGACAAGTTAGTATTACTTGAATAAATTATGTTATTTATTAAATCAGGTAATTTAATTACATTTAGTAAATTCAGTAAATTTGTTTAATAAAAATTGTTTTAAAAAGGTTTTATGTAACTTTACTATGAAAAGTTTAAACCACCTCTAATTATATGTTCATCTTTCTTGGACATTTTTAACATGGTCATACCAATGTAACATCTCTGTGAGGTAATTTTTTATGAAATAAGGTACAGTATTGAACTTGCAAGTACACATTTAATTGATTATGTCACATTATTTATTCTAGTACAGCCTCCAATAGAAATTCAGAGTGTCAGTCATATGTTGTACAGAGTACAGTGATACATGTGCTATGTTTGAAACAATCTTTTTGCAGATGGTACAACCTCTTGATTATGGATATAAACACTTAGGACAAACAGCTCTGTGAGTGTTGTCTTCTGATTATCATTCCTAATACATGCGCCCCTTTTATTACAAGTTACTCATCTCTGTAAGTCTCTCCCAGCTGCTCTTCATTTCCTTCACTTGCTAATCAGGATGTATGAGTTAAGAAATACTTTGTTTGGCTGGGCAGCACATGTTTTCAGTCTTTCCAGAAATTCCTCTTGCCTGTCAAGTCTTTCTTTCATCAGCCTTCTCAGTCTTGTACATGCTTCCTTCTCTACTGAAGTGTAAATCATTTCACATATATGCAACTGAACAAAACTGAGAATTTGAAATAAATAAAAAAAAAAGATGAGGCCTAAGTGCACTTGTGCCCATTTCAGTGCTAGCGCTGCTGGGGTTTCTCTGCTGCATGCTGTATTTTCTGCGTTTAGCAGAAACATACAACTTGCAAGGGCTTTGGGTAAAAAGGTTGTTCTGCTTCGAAAATTGCCCTGATCAGAAAGTCTGTAGAATTTCAGCAAATCCGTATAACTGCTGACTGAGAGGGAACAGTGTTGTTTTCATGATTATTCGTAGCCAGTCCCTGTGCAAGCTGTATACTGTACAGAATGCTGTTGTTCTGGATCTGTATGAACAACACCTACTATAAAGGGACCCATTACAGCCACTAAACTCTGCAGTAACACAAGTAATAAAAGAGACAGATTCTCTGCCTCCAGTACTTAGATTTTAAATAAGACACAAATACATTTCAGGCATATAGTATGCAGTGTGATAAAAGATAAGCTTAGTTTAACAGTGCCTAATATATTTATGATGTGTTATTTTAAAAAGTTTTGTGGAATAAATGTATTTAAAACATGTGAATAAGAGGCACAGAACTGCAAGCCTAAGGAATAACATGAGAGCATATTACAAGAAAGTGCAATCGGTGTATTTACAAGATAAGCCTAAGAGATGCATAAACAGAAAACAAGAAGCTAGCAAGAGGTATTAGGAGCAAGGATTTATGTAAGCGCAGAGCCATGCAAGGTCTCATTGTGAACATATGAAAGTCTGCCTTCATGAGGATCAAGAGACACTCATGCAGAAATACAGAAGAATAAACCCATCAAGTCATTGCAGGACCAAAAGGGCTTAGATCTCAAGTTTATGCAAAGAAACTAAACCACTTCTTTTGTGAAGTGTATTGGTAACAGACTGGAACAGGCTGAAGATAAAGGGAGCTATTACACTCAATGAAGAAATATATGTGACAGAAACAATTTGAAAATCTAATTGAGGATAACCTAATAATAACTACCAAATCTCTGAGAAGCATGCACTTTTGCTTGTTGTGTTTCTTACTAGAAGATAATCACTTCAATACAAAGGGAATTTGGTTTAAGTTCTAAGTGTAGGAGAAGTCATTTCAGGTCAATATAGCAAATTTATGTTAGTTTTAATTAATAAGACAGGGATGTTTGTGTCTTCATATACTAATGCAAACAACACTGGCACTGTCATAGCTATAAATTGCAAAACCAGCTTTTAATTTGATTTTGTTATTCAACAATGGAACAAGCTAAGAGAGACAAATTATTGTAAACTGAAGTATGGGCATACATAATTTAATTTTTTTTTAAAGTGGACAAGTTAGTTGTAGAAAAGAGACAAATGTTCAGTGTTGCACCTTCTTGCAAAATACTGACTGCCTTTGCAAATGCTTAGATCCCTCAACTATCATTGGGAGTAATTTCACTAAAAATACTATCTACCTGCTCTCTTGTCCAGAGCTATGAACTTCTTTCTAAAGATCCTGTATGTTTTGGGTTTTTAATGTTGACTTCGTATGGTGCCAATACAGTGCAATGCCAATTTTTACTGTTTCAAAGTCTGTGGATTTTTGTAGCAAATGCCTTTGGTCTGAGTCTGTGTCAGCAGGAGAGTGCCATGTAGCCCTAATAAAAAAGTAGTATTCTGTAACATTCACTTTTTAGATAGCAACAACAATAATTAATGGCATGAAAGCAGATTTTCAAAGGTGGAAAAATGCAGTTGGAACCATAGAAAGATTTTGCAGAAGTAGGTCAGATGCCTGGCTTGCACGGCTTTCAGTGCATGATTCAGAACTACCCAGTTTCCGCACATCTCTCTCACATGCACTCGCCTGCAGCATTGTACCTACAAATATACCTGAATACGTGAATCTTTCAGTATACTCACTTAAAATACAATTAAAGTATGATACAGCTTTTAAAGGATGAGAGTTTTAAGTGGTTTCATGGTTTCTAAAGCTTCCCAAAGTGAATGTCACTGAAAGGAATTTTAGAAAACCTTTAAGTGTTGTAGATCCACCAATCAGCAGTGACTCAGTAAAAGAGTATTTTGTTGTTGTAAGGGTTGGGCTATTAGTTAAATAGCTTATTAAATACTTAAACGGTTAGGGAATAATTAGGCCTGGGATTAAAGTACAGCCAATTATTGTCAAACAATTTACCAAGTCAGCATTACTACATTTCCTATATTGTCTATATGTTTCATTTATACTAAATGGTATAGTGAAATTCTGAATGGTACAACTTGTACAGTAAATGAAATGCACTAGCTGTGGGCACCGATATGTTGCAATTCTTTTGTGTGGTAGATACTTTTAAAGTTATTTACAATCCATTTAGATCCTGTTCTTCTAAACATTTAAGCTGGTGACTAATTTTACCTGCCAAGACTTGCACAAACTAGATATAAGTAGTTTTCCTCTTATATAAAGGTTTGCAAAGTCATGTCCTAATATATTATATTTTATATGTGTAAATATATGGATTTGTAGCTCAGAACTATTTACACTTTTCAACATATTGCAGTTCTCTCTTCCAAGTTATTCTTTTCAGTTTTTTAATAAAAATAATTAAAAATACTAAACAAGCGTAAGTAATGAAACAGTTTTCTTATAAGTCCACATGAAGTGAAGTCTTTCCACAGAAATGATCATCAAATGAAGCACTATGTATTTCCAATTTCATTTTTAGAACTACAGCATAACAACAAAAAGAATGAAAAGCATATATAAAAGTATAACTATGAATTAAATATACTTGAGTTTTAGAGATATATTTGTCCTAGACTCAGTTTGCTTGCCATTTTTCCATTACCTTTACTGACACAGTTTAAGATAAATATAAACCAGACACAGGTTATAAAGGATCTAAATGAAGTTATTTAGCACTTGGCTGAAATGCATTTTAGATATGCTCTTGCAGACAGTTTAGCTATTAGACATTTCCTGTTAGCTATTATGTATTGATATATACATATTTATGTCAGCCATTTGTACTGTATAAATATGACTTTTACAGTTACAGAATCATAGAATACCTTTAGGTTGGAAGGGATTTCTGGTGGCCACTGCTCCAAAGCCCTGCTTGAGGCAGGCCCTAAAAAATTGTCAGGTTGCTCAGCACCTTATCTCACAGTGCTGTGAATACTTTCAAGAAGGTGGTTTCTCTGTCCCAGTGTTTGAGCACTGAATCATTTTTTCATTGAGCAAACTTGTCAAGGAATTTTCCTTGCTGCAACCTGTGTCTGCTCTAAGAAGAGTCTGATTCCTTATGTTTCTATAGCAGTATAGAAAGCATTTCGTGATAGGATTTATATAAAATATGCTCTACTTAATAGAGATGCATGATATATTACCTCTAAAACATAGAGGCTCATATATTTTAATAAATTAACACAGGAAAAGCAAAATATTTTGAAATTAAGCATGTACCAGTTCCTCTTCAGATTACTGACAGAGTAGTCTTCACTACTAGACTATAAAACTTTATTTAGCTTTGTCTTATCCTTGCCTATGTGTACTACCTGCTCTTGCTGAATTGTGAGGAATTCCTAGGTTAAAAAGTAAGATCTATCTTAGTCCTATAGAACAGCATTTGTAGTTTATTCTCCATCTTTTCATGAGGCTTTTGTGTGCTGGTAGAAGTGTCACGGGCATCCTAAGATTCCTATAAAAGAGCCAAAGACCCTTGTTAAAAACTAGGATGGCTTTTTGTTTCCTTCTGTTATTTCTAGAAGTTAACACCTTTCTAAATATTGGGACAAAAATAAAATCTTGAAAAAAAGGGAAAATTATGATGAGTGCAAAGGCATGATACTAGAGCCTTAAGTCACCTACTGTGCTTCATGCCTGAATAAAGAAGCAATCTGAGTGTTTTTTTCCCCCAACTACATTAAAGAAAATGCCTGTGTTAGGCACCATGGTAACAGCTGGATAGCAGCAGGAAGGTATTTAGCTTAACAGCAAATACAAGGTTTTGAAGAGTGTAGTATATTATCCAACAAATACACAGCTAGGAAGAAATTCAGTGTTAATTTAGTCTTATAAAAAGCATTTATTCTTGATTTTCTAAATAAATACTAGAGACACCAATTAGGAGAGCTGGAAATGTACAAAAGCAAAAGAAATAAAATGTCCAACAGCTCATTTCCTCTGTATCTACCCACTCCATGAATTTGTGTAACAAGGCACAACTTTATTATGTGCTCTGAGGGGTAAACAACCCAGTGCTTTACTTTTCTTGCATAGATGTTTAAGAATGACTATTTGGAATAAAATGTCCTTTATTACTTGGCTTTTATGTCATATCCGTGTAAGGATTAATTGGTCTAAATTCCTGATATTTTCTTTTACATCAGTCATTGTTTGGCGATTTTTCCTGTTCTTTTTCTGGGCACATTTCCTAAACTTGCACACAGAAGAAAAAGGGTACAAAGAAGGCATGCTTCCACATTTTCCAGATTATTTCCATTTGGTAATTGCTGTTTAGAAAAGTAAGAATCCTAAACATTAGCTAATACCAGCTGTTTCTATTCAGCTGGACAACTGAAAGGAAAAACATTCTCAGATAGTGATTGTCAAACAGATCTTAGAGCTTTTGGGTTTTCTAAATAGCTAAACTCAGTGTCACTTCATCATGAGCTATAAAATGTACCAGATTTAATCAGTGGATGTGGAGGAGCACATGGTTTGGGAAAGGTTTGTTTGTTTTCAGCTTGCAGAAAACAGGGTTGTTTCAGTAAGAGCTGATGCTTGTTTGTCTTTCTTACCCACTTCCCAACACAGGCAAGAGCCAACCATACAGTGAAGTTCCATTTCCAAACCCTGGTGGCCTGGAAGTCTTCTGGTCAAGGTGCTGGAACAGTTGCATTCCTCTCTTAACTTGCTGGTTCTGTGTATGTTCATGTACTTGATGGTGAAGAATGGAAGGCAGGAAGACTAATTAAACTCTTCCACACAATGTTTGTGAAGAAGGGGCTTTGTCTGTTAAAAGTAGTGCTGGGAGCAATGCCTGGAGCAATGAAATCGAGCAGCAGACCAGTTATTTGCTTAACAATATATTCATGGGACTTCAGTGTGTATCTCTTTCTGATCAGAGTGTATAGCTCTAAAAAGTTCTGTTTGGATTGTTCTGATTAGCATGAAAAGGAAAGACAAGAAGACCCCCCCAAAAAAACTCTGGTTCAGGAGTGACTCTCAACAATGGAGAAATCTACAAATGCAGGGAAAAAAGACAATTGTTTCTTTAATCAGTCTCACCAAATGGCAAAATGTTAGTGCAGAAGTGGAGATCTGCAAGTCATTTGCTGCTGGGATTTGTCTGAAGGGTGGAGATGAGCTGGTTTAAGGGACTTTGCTCCCAGCCTATACTGGAACCATTGCATAGACGATTCCCATTTGCCTGCTCTGAAGAATGAAGGCACAATTAAAACCTAATATATTACTGAAGAAACATTTTGTCTTCCAGCACGTACACCTTCCTAGCAAGTGCCGTATCAGGGTCAGTTATTGGAATCTCAAGATAATGGTATGTAAAGTGTGAAAACATGGAAAAAACTAGGATTTTGGCATGTTTTGTAAGCTGAGCAGTGACAGTATCACTGGCAATGCAATTCAGAGTCTCACACCGATGCAGAAAGGCATAGTACAACTTGTAAAGCAGGTATTCCTGAACTCACAGCTCATCACCCCCTTGTTTGTTAAACAGCTGGATATTCTTCAGGGTGGGCCTGGATCATTAAGCCTCTTGGATTAGGTACATCCCACAGAAAATGGTATTTGATTTACTGCACTCTGCTGACAAAATCCTTTTGATAACTTCAGCCCATAATTAGCCTGCAGTCATGCATGCAAAGGGTCTGATGTAGCAGCTCCGTGGCAGTGGCTGTCCAGCACTAGGAGAGCCAGGCAGCCCTTACTGGTGTCCAAGCAGCTCTGCAGCATGTGCTTACATTTGTGCTCCTCTGGGATGTGTCCAGAGAAGCTCCAGGTGACTGGAGCATCTGCAGAGGGTTGGCTGGGTGCTGGTGATGCATGAAGTGAGGGGAGCCAAAGTTTGCGAAACAACGTTCAACACTTATCAGTGGGTGGGCAGTAACTGCAGCTTGCCGGAGCCGATTGGTGTGGCTGTTACTGAAGTTCTCAGTCACTTACCCCATGGCGTATGTGAGAAAAAAATTTGAACACCATAGGTACCTTGTGCTAGTTTATTGTGGTAAATAAACATTTACATAGGTAAGGGTACTAATGCATTGAGAGAATATGGGAATTCGAAGGTAAAACCTGAATTTGATAAATAAAACTCTTATCATCATGGTCCACACCCTTGTTTGGGTTGGGTATCCCATGTGCCAGGTACCCTAAAGTGAAAGTGTTTCTGTGGCTAATGATAATCATGTAAGAGAAAACCTGCACCCCCACCTAAACGTGGGGTTTACAGGCTATTAGGAGTCAAAAGAAGCTGTTTCTGAAACTGTCAGTCCTGATTCCTCGTTCTTCATCCCAACCTGGAAAGCAGTCTGGTGGCCCATTATCCATTGTTTTCTGTTCTGCTGTTGCTTCTCCTTCTGGTACTTTGATTCTGAGTGAAGTCCAAAGTCAGAATATACTTGATTAAATACACCTGCCTTTGACATGTGAATATCTCTTTTAACCTGCTACTTAAGCAGCAGTGTAAAGCATTTAGGAACTACAGAAAAGTTTGCCCAGCTAAGATTTGGATGATCATCTTGAGTTTCCCCCTTATATAATAATTCTCAGACATCATCAACATGATGTGGAGAAAATGAATGACCAAAGCGATGAATTAAAAGGGACATGTGTGTTAACCATAACATTCCTCATCACTCCTCTGTGCCTCTTTTCTCCCATCAAGATAACGTGTGGAAGCCTGCAGGGAATAGGCCAACATTGCATTGAACTTGGCATTTTTCTACTTATCACTGACTTACATGGTACCTGCGTGCCAGCACTAATATTCTGGCACGAAGAAATTAATGAGTAGAAAACCATGTACGTGGTCATATGCCACATGTTGCCATATCCAAAGTCCCAGTGCTAGATAATTATTTCTTGCATTAATCAGTTCAAACAGAACTAAAATAAATCACCAGTTACATGTTTACCATTTTCCTCTTCATTTGGCATTTATGTTTGCTTGCCTGCTTAGTGAGTTGTGAAAGAAAGTAAACGCTGTGTCCCTCATTTGACACCACCTGCAAGTGAACTTAGAAGTAGTTTCAGCTAGCAGTATACCAAGACATCAAAAGAAGATTGAGTTTTTACGTGCTTAAATACTAACTTTTCCACAGGGCATGTGTTACTGGGTTCAGTACTGCCACCATTATTTGATGCTTTTAATGTTAATGAGAGGTATTTTATTGCATTGACTGATCAGCAACAGGTTTGGGACTTACAGGGAAGTCTGTCCTGCCTAAGATTTCATTGCTGAAATTGAAAAGGCTCATCCTGTTTTTTCAACTTTTACCTCTGTGCTATGATGATATCTCAAAATATCTCTAACTTTCCTTTGGACTTTTCCACTACCTTCACTGAAATGTCATGAGAATGATGTTTATCACCTGCTTGCAATGAAAGGAAACAAAGAATGTGCTCTAGTAGTAGGTGCTGTGGATAAAGGGAAAATGGGTGTCATACTCTTTTGGAAGACAGAATCATTTAATTTTTTGTGGACCAGCATACCAATGCAAGGCTTTCCTATTCCCATCAAATGACGGCATCTCTTCTTCCAACGGTAGCAAGAACATTGGATATAATTCAAAGGAAAACCACAGATTTCAGGCATCTGCTAGTTATCAGTTATTTGATTTTCTATTGTCGTATTAATGAGAAAATGTCCCTAGTTAGGGGACTGTTTTGTCATTTTTCTGCATTTGATTTTCTTTCTCTGCTGCACTCTTAAAATTCCAGCTCTCTATTGCATAGCTTTTTTCACTCCATGCATTAACATGGTGGTAATGTTGCAACTAATGAGTCAACAAGATTAGTAGGAAATAAGAAATTACATTAATTTCTTAGGGAATATATCAACAAATACAGTTTCCCGTATGAACCTCTGCGACTTGTGACCCGTTACTGACTAAATGGTTTGTGTCAAAGAACAGTTTGCTAAATCCAATTTATATTTATCTGTCTCAAGCATCTTGGAACTGATTGAAATTTTTAACATGATTGTGTAAAGTTTCAAAGAGATTATACTTTTGGTGTGATCTGATTTTTCAGTTTTATATGATTTGTTATGTTTTTGAATCATAGACTCATCAAATAACTCAAGTTGAAAAGGATCTCAGGAGGCAATCTAACCCAGCCTCCTGCATGGTCAATCACGAGGTCAGATCAAGTTACCAGGGCTTTATCCAGTGTGGTCATGAAGCCCTCCAAGGACGGGGACTGCTTGACTGTCCTCATGGTTGAAAAGCTTTTGCTTATACCCATCAGAACCTCTTGTTTCTATGTACGCACTTTGTCTCTTGCCCTTCCACCACCACACGCTGCTGTGAAGAGCCTGCCTCCATCTTCTTGGTAGCCCACTTATTAGTACAGGAAAGTTGCTGTTAGGTCCCCCAAAGTTGTATCTTCTCCAGGCTAAGTAAGTCCTCCCTCTTCTTTTGGCCACCCTTGGCCATCCTGGTGGTCCAGGAATGCTGACCTTGCCCCAGTTGAGCAGGGCTTTTCTTGTACTGGGTTCTCTAAAACTGGATGCAGTATTCTGGATGTGGTCTAATGACCCCCCTCAATCAGCAGGTCCTGTCCTCCTGTCCATGCCGCCCACCATGCTGCTGGCTGCCCTTGCTGCCAGGGCACACTGATGGGTCATGGCTACCAAGATCCCCAGGTCTTTTTTCACAGAGCTGCTCCCCAGGTAGGTGGTCCCCAGCAGTTATCATTGCAAGAGGTTATTCCTGTCCAGATGCAGGAGTTAGCATTTGTCCTTGGTGAATTTCATGAATTCAATAAAAATTCTCTGCATTACTCCAAAATATATATTCAAAGATTTGGAACAGTAATTAAAAAAAATATGTTTGTGTAATTGTAATAGAAATTGTAGTAGAAGGTACATTAAATTAATCTTGAAAATGTTAGCCCTGGAAGGATGTTAAAAGATCATCTTTGCATGAAGCAATTTGAAACATTTGGAAATTGTCCAATTGGAAAATTGTTTAAGCAATGAAATACGCATGTTTCACCAAACAAAAAAAAAAAAAAACAACTCACCCAGAACCAACCCCCTTAAACCACCCAAGCAGCAGGATATTGAAATCGCTTTCACTTAGCAGAAAGCCCCCCCATATCCACTACTGGGCTTCCCTTAGTCAGACATAGGCAGCGGTTGGAAGCTCCCCTTTATGCCTCCAAGTACTGCCCATTAAGCAAATGCGCCTTTCCAAATGAGCTGCAGTCAAACCCGTTCTTTCCAGACATTTCAGATTCCTAACTTGAGTTGTGCTTAGTTCTGTAAATGACATTTTAAATGAAGAACAGCAGTTTAAATCAACTCTGTGTAATAATGTATAAGGGAAGTTACTTCAGAGTAGAAGAAATGAGTATGATTCCAGTGTGCTGTGCAGTGCTGAGCTGGGGAGAAGGGTGTGAACTATCACCGTGTGTGATCTAGCACGTACTTTTCAAGCTAACGGGCTTGTTTCCTTGCTTTTTCACAGCATAAATCACATGAGCTGAAAAAAGTACAATACAGTGCATCATGCAGGGACACAGCACTACAGCAGCCACGTTGTGCACATGCATGTGTACACTTTACACAATAAGAGGATTTTCCATATCCATTGGTTATAATTTAATGAAGCATGTAAATCGGATTGAGAGATGCATTTCTTTATCTCACTAAAGGTTCTTTTAATCTCTGTAAAATTTCAGTTGTTTTTTTTTATTTCCATCTTATCTGAGAATAAAATACAAGACTAAGACAAAGATACTTAAAATATAGAATTGCTCTGCAGTCAGTTAAGGTCCGTAATGTAGTGGCTACAAGTCCTTCCACAAGAAAGCAGACAGGAAAGCTTAGTGGGGCACATTTGCATGGAGACAGTAAACTAATTTTTGTGTTTCTTTGAATACAGACCACTCAACAAATTTTAGTAACAATTTGTTCATTCTGTTTCAAATGCAATAGGGGCTTACAGCAAATACAAACATTTGTCTACATCCACTTTGTGTTGACAAAGATATTGCTTGAAACTTTCTTCAAAGTTTAATTACTTTCTGTAGCTCAAGTACCACCATTGTACAATTCTATCTGCAATCAAAGTACCTTGAAGTAATATAATTAGTTTTAATGCTGTTGGGTCACCAAAGGCATTGTGTTGGCTTCACAGTATGACTGTGCTTTTTGGCTTACAGTTCCACTGACTGATTCAGAACTTTAATCAAGCTGAACTTTAAGTCGCTTACACTCAGAAGAAGCCGAGGAACTAACTTGCTTAGAAAATAAATGTTTTATGAGAATTACTGCCTTTTTTGCTGATGTGTTTTTTTCTGTTATGTTTTCTTGTCTTCTAATTCTTCTAGGTATTGGTGCTAGAACTTTCTGGGTTTGTTTTACCAAAGTTTTTGATTCAGACATCCTGTAAGTGGGTCACTTTAAAAACACCTGTGACCTCTAAACACAATCTGCTTCATTTGGAAAAGTATCAAAACCTCAACAGAGCAATGGCCTTTGCAAAGATCATTGCTAATGAATGTATTAATAATGTGGTGTGGCAAGGATTTGTAAGATTAAATATTTATGTTCACATTGTAGTGTTAAGGTACAAACCTCTTACTGTATCATATTATGCCAAAGATCCTTAAATAAATAATCTTGCTTTGGACTGATGTGAAATGAGTTTAGATTGATGTGACTTTCACTACTTCAATTGAGCTATTTCTCATGTAGTGAAACTTGTATAGTTATCATCTTGGCATTTTTAGGTAACCAAATTCTGTCTGGCTTACACAAATATTGCCTATAATACTCAAGCCTTTCACATTTATTTTTTTTCTCATAAGAACACAGAGAATACAAATGAAATATACATATGAAATACAAAGAAAAATGTTATGTGCAGACATTACAGGAGAGACATTGAGATTTAGACTATTTCTTTGAGAGACATGTTTTAAAATTTCAGTCAGTTGTGTGTCTAAAGTGATATGTTTCCATAGTGCATTTCTTGAGGCCTTCTCTGTTCACATTAAAGAACATGTCTGAAATACTTAAAACAATATTTTTGTAGTATTTCTGTGAAAAACAGTCTGCATTTTCAGTATTGTTTTCTTGTTTATAAAGTACTTAATTTCTTGTTTTTACTCTGTACAGATACCCTGAGAAATTGGCCCGAGCATTACCAGTGAGGGACTGGAAAAGTTAGTTATTCTCATGAAGGAGTGAGAGCCATAGTAACCTTACTGGATGTCAGAAGTATGGAAATAAGTCTAGGGATAAAATTACTTTTAAAAACCACTGTAAAAAATATTTATTTATTTATTTATTTATTCTAGGACAACAAGTGTAAGTATTAGAACTACAGGACTTAAGTTAGATTGTAAACTGATGACTTTGCCCAAAGTTAATCATGGGTGTAATCACATCTTTGAAGCATCAGATGACAAAAGGTTTATAGCACTGCAGTCAAATTGTTGTTTTCCTTAAGAGAAGTATTAACAAGAACCTTTTTGTAGTAATAGCTTTTCATTATTTATATATTATATTCATGTGGTATGTATAGTTTTTAATTAATCTCAATATATTTCAACAACCTTAGACCTCTTGAACTATTTTTCCCTTTAGTTCAGGGAAATTTTTTGTTTATTTCTTATAGGCCGAGCATCACCATTGAGCTGCATTAGGAAATGTTACATTTTAGGCTGTGGGTCTTTCTTTCTTAAATGAAGAGTAAGTATCCGGGTGACCCTGCTTTAGCAGGGGGTTGGACTGGATGGTCTCTAGAGGTCCTTTCCCACTCCAACCATTCTGTGATTGATGTTGTGATT
>JAVJGJ010000034.1:6650930-6664614 GCA_035590215.1 Microhierax caerulescens | reverse complement strand
TCCTTGTGCTGGAGCCCCAGGGCCTTCCAGCACTGCTCTGAAAGACGGACAGAACGCAGCTCTGGGCAGTGCTGTCGGCCAGCGGTGGGGTGATGCGCCGCGCCAGGGCACCGGCAGCAGCCACCAGCAAGGCTGTGACGGGAGCTGACTGCAGGGCTCCTTCCCGATCTCATGATCTATGAACTACACAGCACGTTTCCAATAATCCCCAGTGCTGGTGGAATAAGTGTGTGGCAGCTTGGCCCAGGTGAGCTTTGTCTCTCCAAAGCCCCGTGCTGGGGCGAGTTGCTCACTCCCACTCCCTGGCTGTGGTTTTGGGTGCCTCAGACACCCCGAGGAGTACAGAGGCAGGGGAAAGCGGGGCCATCAAGGAGATACATCTTGCATTTCCCCTTTGCTGCTGCCTTTTGCTTCTCCATATTTGTGTGGTGAGAGCCAGCTGCAGCCTTCAAACATTAGAAATATTTAAGAATCATCCCCTTTGCTCAGGGGGAAGGTGGCACAGCAAACAACTGCCACGTTCCCTGAGAGATCAATAACGCCCTGCAGGAAGTTAAATCGTCCTTTATTAATCTGATGAATTAGCCTGATACAGGGAGGAAGAGATCAACAGCATAGGAAATAAATGTGTGCCCTGAAGCAAAGCTTGTCAGCTATGGAAATAGAAGTGCCTTTCCTTTTATCCATAACAAATAATCTTGAAAGTTAGGCTAGGAGACCAAAATGACTTCTGAGGTTTATCACGGCTCCGTGGATAGAGAAATTTGCTTCTCTCTTTGAAAAGCAATTACACAATCACACAGAGGCAAGTTTACCTGCTGTGCTGCTGGATTAGGAAGCTTGAGTATCTTTCTTCCTCCTTATGCTTTGAGAGGGTCTGATTCAGCAAACTACTTACGTACGTGTTTCAGCATCAGAGCCATTCAAGGGAGCTCAGCTTTAGCCTTGCAGAATGAGGATCCCAGAAAAAGGTGAAATGAAACCGCATCAGATTTCCATTGTGTATCAGAAAGGGCAAAAATGAGTTTTCGTGATAAGGAACAGGCAGCATCTCTGAGCGGCTGCACTGCAGCGGCAGCCCTGGCCCTGGGTTTTCCCCCAGCCTTCATGGGAACAAGCTGCATGACACCAAGAACTGCTGTGACTTTCTCTCTGAAAATGTCATGATTAAGCCATTCTTTACAAAATGTGGTCAGCTTTTTGAAAGTCTCTATGCTGCCTTCTGTTGCATTGATTTGACCAAATCAGGGCTGGCCCTTTGGGGATTTTTGAAGGAAAACGTTCAGTTTGCCAGTGTGGAGAGACTCCTGCTGTGCCTCGTGCCCCAGTTTTCTTCTTCTTTCAGGAGTACAGCGCAGCATCTGTTTTGAGATGTTCTCAAGGAACATCTCAAAGGAAACAACCATGTTCTTTCTGGGCGGAGCAGCCCAAGGCAGCGGTGCTGCAGCAAGGAGCTGGGGCAGCTTCTTGTGGCTAAAGGAGAGTTTTGCTTCCTTGCAGCTATGTTGGCTCTGTGGCACTTGCAGGAGCTTTTGCACACCTGCTAATTTCCTGGTAAAATAAGCATGAACTCTCTTGCCAGAGCCAGGACAACTGAGATGTCAACTCCCACGTCATTTAGTGGTTTCATAAGAATAAGAATTCCAGTTTTTATTAAAAAAAAAATTTAAAGATTCTAGCTTAAACTGTCAGAAAATGCTTGAAAAAAATTAAGTCAGATTTGGGATTTGGGGACATGTCAGAATTTGAAAATGCTTGGGCATGGCAACCTGCATTGATGGACGTGGTTTTAAAACTGCCAGTGTGGGAGAGTTTTGCAGGCATGCTGAAGTCACTCTGGAAGATCTCCAGGCAGAGAGAAGTGCATGGATCTTGGTGTATTTTCCTAAGAGATTTAAGGGCTACATTTTTCTCACTAAACTCCGCAGGCTGAGTCAGACAGAAATATTGAAGTCTCTAATTCAGCCTTTCCAACTTAATTTTATTTTCTATTTGATAGAAGATAGAAATACACAAATAGACCCTTACAGTCATTGGGTCTGTGCAAGCCATGAGATAATACCAAATAGAAAAAGGGGAATTCTGCAGGTGCAAAACCCAGTTCAAATGATGAACTACTTCCAGTGTCAGTGCTTTGCTCATTTTCCATCCCTATGGGCAAATATGATTTTTTGGAACCTTTAATCTACAGCACTGAATAAAGTTATGTAAATCTGGTGCAATGAGGAAGGCTTTTTAAGCTGTGATAGGTATATCATGGTCCTCTTCCATTCTGTGAAATTGCTTTACAGCCAGGCCATAATCACAATGACTGACATGCTTGATTGAGTTTTGTGTCTCCGTTAATCTATGGAGTCATTTGCAGGTGAAAATGAAGAGCTGTGTGTATCTGTGAAACCGGGGATGCACTGAAAAATTACCCTTTTAATACTGAGCGTGGAGATTCCCCTGTGTTATTGTAATAGCGCGTTTTAGGATTAGAGTCTTTGGAAGCTTCTCATTATAACTGTGATTTATTTTTTAGTGGTTTTTCCCCATAAAGTAATATTAGAGATTAAGGAGCATATATTTCAGGTGATAGTGAAAAACTGAGGATTAAGGCAAGGTGCTGAGAATGCGAGTGCATGAGAGATGGTAAAGATGACTCATTTCTCTAATGCACGGGGTGAAAGCTTAACTGAAAGGCTGAACAGATGAGAGGCAGACAGAGGGCAAGTAGTGTTCTATTGTCAGATCCTGAAAAATGTCATTTCACACTCTCAGGGGAATTCTGCCTGGACTCTCCCATTATGGGTGTGATTTGTTTTACGTGAAAGAAACTGATAGCTAGGGGATGGGTGGCCTTTCACTGGTGGGATGAGGAGAAGAGCAACGCTTTCCAGGCAGAGTCTGACTTGCGATAACATGTACCAAAGGTGCCAGGAAGGCTGACTGTGTCCTTTGCTGGTGAGGATGAGCCAAGGTGAGGTATGGCAAAGCGAGGAAAGGTTATTCTGAGTCTACAGTATTGGAAGGGCTTGGTGGGACTCACCAGGTCCTGGGGCAGGGTGGGAGGTTAAATCCAGCCCTTGCGGCACTGCAGGGGCTGTTATCCCCTTGGTTTTGCACAGCGGGATGTCTTCACGCTGCTGCTGCAGCCTTGTGCGGCCACAGTCATCCTGTGCAGCCCCAGCGGGCTCACGTCGCCTCTGTGAAATGGAGATAACAGCCCTTCTTATCTGCAAGGCTCCTCTCAGATATCAAGATGATTAAGCAGATGTGTTTGTAAAATGTGCCCCAGCACCTCTTATTATTGATGAAATGATGACTGGGAGCAATGAGTCAAAGTGAAAAATCAAAATACAAGGTGAGGCAGTGGTGAGATAGTGACTCCCCAGTCATCAAGCCCTCTGCCGTGGTTCTTGCTGCCAGGGCTGCTTCCCACCCTGAAGGGGTGAGCCGGCTAACAGCCAGGGAACCCCGGCTGCAGGTGGGGAAAAGGGGTTGTGGGTGTCCTTGTCTACTTTTAAGCGTGTGAGCTGGCCCCCTCCCTGGAGAAGGGGTGTCCCTTGCTGTGGTGCGAGCACAGAGCGGAGCCAGAAGCAGATGTCAGGAGGTCGAAGCAGGGAGGTGGTCGCTGGAGGTATCTCTGCCCTCAGGCGGACCCGGTCTGATTCCTCTCTCTTTGAGAAAGACGAGGAAGAGAAGACAAAGTGAAACAAAGAGCACCTTGACGTAGTGACTCATTTTTATGCCCAGAGTCCATGTCTGCAGGCTCCCCACTAGCTTCCCTCATCTGCACCTAATTACACACCCAGTGAGATGGTGTTTCTGATCATATTTCTGTGAAAATCAATGGCAAGCCTTCGCTGGCACAGGACTAAGGTTCTGTGAGCAAAATACTACTTCGGAACTAGCAGAGTCAGTGGGAGAAAAAAAAAATATCTTAAAAATCCTTTGTGGTAATCAACTTTACAATTTAGCCATCCAGAGACCTATGATCCAATCTAAGTGGAAAATTGTAACCTTTGCTGAAGAACGTGAGTCTGTTCAGTGGGAGGTAGAAGGGTGCTCTGGATCTTGTGGGCTTGAACCCAGAGGGAGATTTCTTTTAGGTCTCATGTTGACTAAGTTCTCCCCTCTCATTTAGAGAGGGTACTGTTACTGCAAGGGAAGGTATTCAGATGATCGTTGCCTTGGGTCCTTCAGAAAAATTGCCACATTTTACATTAAGGGCAACCTTCCTCACATAGTACATCGCTGCAATTAATTGTCTTGACACATGATTAGTACCTAGGGGCAAGGACGGATCGTTCTGTTGATTGGGCAGGGATGTGTTATTAATTGTATAAACTGGCTTATAGTCAAAGGACACAAACCAGTGGCTGCAGCTGTTGTCACTGTGGAACTGATATTTGAAAGAGCGCAAGAGATTTGTGGTGAGGCAATGCTCCTTTGCCACTGCAATGTTATTAAGATTCTCTCAGTCCAGCTCGTAAGAAATTAGTCTTTAAACCTGATCCCACCACAGCACCAGGTCACTCAGTATTTCTGGTACTGTGCTGCACTCTCCCATTTGCTCCTGTTTATTTTCCCTCTTTGCACAGATGTAGCATCTGGCAGACGGATTGGTGCAGGTAGCTTCTCCCTGGCTAGCAGGGAGCAGTTAGGGGTTTTGTACCTAAAAAATAAACTGGCTGACTTTGACTCGTTCTGAAATGACATGATGTCCCATTTAGAGATTTAGTTCCATTTTCTGTCAATAAGTCATTTTGAGAGGAAGTAAGTTCACGAAGGATATTAGAAGATTTAGCAAAAGTTAAAAAAGCAAAAGTAATAATAATGATCGTATCGTGCCATTTATTTTCTCTGCATCCCATGTAGCTGAAGCAATTTTATAGCTATTGTTCCACTGTGCAGGATCTGTTCTTAGTATTAATTACCAGACAATATAATACAATTCAAGCCTTGCATCCTTCACTGAGATGAATCCTAAAGTATTTCACTGCTTATTACAGGCTCTACATACCAATGAGGGTGCTTTGGAGAGTGTACCTGGGCATACAGGAGGCAGCCACAGATGGGTAGCAATGATGGTACCCCAGAGGTGATCACAGCACCCATAGGGTCTTGAATTTGTACAGAGCAAGCTGCCAGGTAGAGGCCAAAGAAAAGTCAAAAGTCCTAGGGTGGGAAGAATATATGAGTTGTGATACATCACGGAGATGGAGCCAGATATTAAGTGTTTTTCAGGCAGATGCTATTAGATGTGCTGCAGAGCACCTGCAGCTTCTCTGCTAAGCAGGAGGCATTTCCCTGCACTGCATTGTATTAATGCTCCTTCTCTTTTTGTTTCCAGGCTGTGCAGGCTCTTAAGGGAGCTGCTGGTGCTTGCATGCTTTTGGTTACATCTTGCGCAAGCAACTCACAGGCTCATTTCTAAACCTGTCTGACATCTCTTCAGCTGGAGGTGGTGGCATGTCTCCAGCAGTGCCCATGGTAGGGAGGACACTGCTCCCCTCGCTGCTGGGCGCAGAGCCTTGGGACACTTCTCTTGCCCCTGGTGCTGTGCTGGGACAGCTTGCCCAGCCACCTAACACACTGCCTGATGTGTACAGCTTTGTGCCGTGTTGCCAAATTTTTTTGTCTTGACAGTGTCACCCTCCACTCTCGCTACATTAGAACTAGAAATTGTACATACCAGCTTTTTCAAGTGACACCTAAAGGGAAATGCACGTTATGTCACACACTGTTATTAAGTGCCTCAGGCTCCAGCAATCTTTTTTCCTGCCAGCATTGATTCATTAAGCAGCATATGGAAGTGTAATAGTGGCTGGTATTAGCTTATATCCCCCTTGCTAACCCGACTTGAATTTTTCTTCTTCATTTTTATTTCCAGTGTTTTGCATTGTTGTAACAAAGAACAAATTGTACAGCAGAAAGAGACCCTTTTTAGCTGCTAGCTAAAATTCTAGCTTTTTGGCTTGTGTGTTTCACTGATAGGACTTTTATATATTTGAAATCCATCTCAGCTGAAGAATTATCTTGATATACTTGGGAAGTCAAAATGAGAATAAAATTCTCAAGTTTAAGCACATTCAAGAGTAGCAGGCCATAGTATCTGGTAACCTCCAGAGATGTCCAGGGCCCTAAGAATGCTTACGCAGAAGACTAGGAATAGGAAGGTAAGCCAGATATAGAAAGAAAATGGACAAAAAAAGGCATCTTAAGAAATATAGAATATACTTCCTCCATCTGGAGAAAAACTGTTTCAAATGAGGAGAGCAACCCAATTTTGGTTTAGCTGAAAGCAAGGTGCGGTGCACTCAGAGATGGTCCTGTGCTGTCTTTTGCAGAATGTGCTAAAAGGTTGTGGCATGCGGGTTTTTACAGGGTCTAAGCTCTGCACCCCCCGTCACATTGATGTGCAAAACTTTTTTTTCAGTTGATCATCTTGGCCCTTGTCAAACTTCATAACCACAGAATGAAAAATAAACTCATGTGAAACACGCCATGTAAAAAACAAGGTGTGGGAGCTGCTTCTTGGTGACCACTCAGAGCATGTGGTGGGGAATGGATGGGCGATCACAGAGCACAGCCAAAATGCTGTCTGGCCCTGTAGTCATGTGGGGTTTTATGTCTTGCTGAACTTTTTTCTCAGCCAGTTGCGCAATGTCCTTTGGTTTCTGGTTTCTGCTCTCCATTACACCTGTGGTGATGGTGCAAGGGCAGAAGTGACGGAAAAGCTCACCCTACCAGGGCCCCCGGTGTGTCTCACCCCTGCACAGCTCCCACGGAATGAACACTGTCACTGAAGCCTTTTTCTTTGACGCCAAGGCTTGGGAAGGTGCTCTGCACAGGTGGTATGTCGCTGGACTCCATTTGCAGGGTATTGCTCCGGCTGCTCTTGGGGCTTGCAGGAGCTGCCTGCACACGACCATCCCTGGGCCTTGTGCAGGTGGGTGCTAAAGGGGTAAGCGCTGCAGGACAGCCCTGTGATGCCGCAGCCACCCACAGCGGGGTAGAGGGCTCAAAGGTGCAGGACTCGGTGTGGAGGGAAGGCAGAAATGGTCAAAAAAAGTAGAATGGTGTTTCCTTGCCCATGTTGGCTATGGTCTTTCTCTCAGCAGAAGGCTTGGTTTAGAGCTGTTGCAGATGACTTCTTCCTTCAGCTGAAGCCCCACGTCAGACGCTGTGGTGCCTCGGTGCAGGGGGGAAGCAGCTTGGCTCGCATAGCTCATAGCAGAGCCTCACGTGAGCGTGAAACCCGGCAGCCCCAGTGCTGCCACCGGCGTGGGGGGACTTTCACCCGCTAACGCTTCTTCCCCTGTCCTGTCAGAAATGAGCCTCCTGCCCTGCTTCTACTCACATTGAATTTTGAAACATCCTCAAGTGCTAACGACTTCAGAGCTGCTCCTGAAAAAAACCCTGAGGAGATTAAAACTGCAATAACAGTGATATACTCATCTGTAATAAAAGTCAAGTGCCCTGTTAACCAAATACTTCATTTCTTAATTCAATTTGAACGCTGCTATGACAAATTTACTCTCTTGAAGTGGACAAAAAATATTTTCAACTGATGATGCATTTTAAAAATTAATTTTTAAGTGATTACCTTAAGATACACTACCGACAAAGAAAAGGTGTTTGTGGGTGCTCAGGGCAGACATGTTCTTTGATGTGAATTTATGACTATTTTCACCTATTATGTTATCACCTGTCGTGTATTTTATTATTGTTAATAGTTGATTTGTGCATTAATATTTGTTATCGCTCTGGCCCTCAGAAGGCTTCCAGGGCTCTGGAGATCAAAGGGACCACAGGCAAACTCCTTACGCTCCAGCACAAGCGGTCCGTGCCCAGCCCATGGCAGTGGAATGCCTTGCTGCGTGACGGTGTTGCTCCACGTAGGCAGAGGTGAGCTTTGTGTTGCATGTGAATTTGAAACACCACTGAAATTAAAATGGAAAGACAACCCTGAGGACTAGCGGGTTTTCCCATGTCAGAATTTCCTGCAGCATCTCAGGTGCTCTGGGTGTAGATGACCTTTTCTTTTATTAATTTTTGTTGTAGGCAGTAATTTGTGAATAATTTTCTGGGTAAAACAAAGGTTGAACTTCTGAAGCAAATGTACATGACATGACCTTTATATTTCTTAGTCACTGTCAGGCTTCGCTGAGTGCTCTGCACCTTGACATTCAGTAAAGCAATAAAGGAATGAAATGTACTAATGTAACCTTTATAAAAATAGTTAAAGTAATAGTTTAATTTTTAATCTCCCACTATGGTGTTAAAATAAGCTCAATAAACTTTGGCAGTAAATTACATTCGGAAGGAACTCAATTTAAATAACATTATGGTTATGACAGTCAGCAAATTATGTCCTGAACTGCTACTTCAAGAAAAAAAAGGAACTTTCAGGGTGGGGCTGTTAACCTTTCCAATTTTTGGATAATAATTGGGCTACTCTTAAATTTTTGGTAGTTGATCTGGAACCTTAGGTCATTTCTTCTTGCATACCCTGCCCAAGCAATCAAGAGGATGTTGTAGATGAACATCTCTCAGTGGCCAGAGAAGGTGAGTCTCATGTATTTGAGCTGCACATTATGTTTTTCATCTTTATAAAAGACCTGCACAAAAAAAGTACCAAAAGACTCTTTGAGGGGAAGATGAAGAAATGAAACAAAAGAATAGTTTAAGCAAGACTGTAAAGTTGTTTGACAGCAAAAATAATTTTTCGGTCTTCATGTAAAATGACATGGTTTGAGGTGTGATCATTACAGATCAGGCTGTAAAATCAGGCTGAGCTTGTGACTCTGGAGTACCTGTTGCAAACTGAAAATGTTGTAGGCTTACACATACGCATGCATGCTGGGACAGAGTGCTGCGTGGTGATTGAAATCTGTATATCAGGTACAAGTTACTTCGGCATGCATATCTACAAGACTACGGAATGCATCATACATGGAGGGATCTTCAACTATTTCAAGAGCACCTATTTCTCAGGATTTTTTTATCCAAAGTGCATTTCTTCTGTAGGTCGTGGTGATATGGCAGTCTTCATCCATTGACCTAGACACGATTTTGATCTCTGATTTCTCTAACTGGACAAAGCACTGGAAGGTGACAGACATGCCCAGCATTGGTTTGGTTGGTCTTTTTAATCCACAAGACGTATCAATGTTCTACTTGTTCTTTTGCAAAATTAAATCCTTCTCCCGCAGAGCCAGCTTTTAATTGCCTGTAGTGCTTAGATAGAGCTTGGGCAGGGACCATAAAAGTACTTTGATAAATAGGTAGGACCAGAGAAAACAACACTGCCTCAGGTCTGCTCACCCTCTCCTGTTCTGTGCCCGCTCAGCCTGACTGCTGTATATCACGGTGGAAGGGAAGACGTTGCCTGTCATGGGGGAAGTGCCAGGGAAACTAAATACAGTAATGCCACCATCTCAGCTAGACCAGGAGCTGTTACTGGAGGACTGACTTTATTTCTTATAGCTGTCTGACAGTTTCTGTTTCTTTGAAGCTGAGGACAGCACAGTGAAGGTGTGGGAGGCAATGTTCAGTGAGGGGAAGAGAGACAGGAAAAGCAGAGTTTGTACTAACAGGGAAAATAAACTGGAGGGAAGGACACAAATCTTACCTCTGGGTGGTAAAAAGGTGGAGGCACATTATATACTAGTGGGTGCTATTTTCTGGAGAAACGGTGATATCTACTAGCAGGTGATCTGGATTGCAGTACTAAAGGCTCATTATGTTGTTTCTGATGCTGCTCTAGGCTTAGGTAATTTCACATTTTCTCTGTAAAGAAATAATCTTCTGAATGAGTTTTAGTGTATAATTTTCAGTGAATGTAATCTAAAAAGGCTTCAGTAAAACAGCTCCTTACCCCTTGAAGGAAACTGAGAAGTAAGAGGTCAAAAATTAGTGATCTATTTTCATGTTATTAGATTTCCCTCGATCAAGGCAGCAGTGTATTAATAGAGCAGCAACTATGTAGAACAAATGGATTATGATACTTTCTTTTTATGGTGGTACTATAAATACTTTGTCCCTACATACCTTTGCCATTGGAAGTGAAGAATGACATTTCAATATATGTAAAGAAAGCCCATAATCTTATCTCCATAAAAATTACTTTCACCTTCTTGTGACTAATTAGGGACCAGGGGACTTTTTTTAAGCATCAGTTCTTTCTTCTTGCAGATTAAGGCAGGTGAGCGTGTTACAGCCTCTGGATCGGCAGGGGCTGCAAGCCTATGATTATATTGTTACTGCTTTGACCTCGGTCAAATTGGGGGCATTTATACACTCTTACAAAAGAAAGACATGACTCATTCAAGGGGACACAACTGATAAGAAAGGAGTGGGCTAAAAATGTGATACTCTGTGAAATAATCTGACCTTAAATGCCTGGAAGTTAGAGGAACATTTCCGGTGGCTTGTAATCTGGACACAGCTCAGTCAAGGGAAAAGCACACGTTTTGTCAAATTTCTTTTCTTTTTCACTGGCTATCTCCTTTTTCTGGTAAATGAAATGTGCAATGTAGAATTATCTGGTACTTTTATTTGAATTTACTTTTTTTACAGAGTAATTGTTCAGTTGTTTTTCAGTTAAACCATATACATGATATCATAAAGAACTTATGTTTACATCTCTGAAATTTTTGTAAAAAACAAGGAAGTTCTGGAAAAGTTATAAAAATACCATTATGATGCCCTAAAATCTGCCAGGATTATTCTACTGTCTATTAGAACTGATGGGTGAAAATACTGCAGGAAGAACAGTAAAGAAGGAGCTTCAACAACACAAAAAAGCAAGTATTTAATGGAATATTTATGTAAAAACTAATGAAATGAAAGTAAAATCAGAACTGTATTTTGCTTTAAAATTTGCACTACAATATCATGGTGGAGGAAAACCCCCTCGTGTTTGATGAAGGTTTGATGAAGGTAGGAAAAAACATGCCGGCAGAGTTCTGCCTGTTTTAGCTATCAATCAAGCGCAGGAAATTGAAGTCAAACACCTACGTTTAGCAGCAAAATGCCTGCTATGGGCCGAGTGGCAAAGGGCCAGCACCGTTTCCTCACCAGGCACCCACCAGGCACTGTCCCACTGCCGCTGCCTTGCTCCTGCCCAGCGGACTGGGGTCCCTCCAGCAGGCAGGTCACTGCAGCCTGGTGCCTGAACATGTTCCCGAGCACATTCCTCTCTCAGCAAAGCCTTAATGTGTTTTTTTGGACAGCCCTGAGCGTGCTTACGAATAGTTCATAGTAAAAGCTTCCATGGAAAATACAAAAAGCAATTAAATCTTAATGGCCTGATGTTTACATTTTTTGAACTACAGGTTGGAAAGCCTGAGTGCAAATTGTTCAGACACAGCTAACATTTTTGCTCTAAGGGGACTTGTGATAAGCACTGGGCAAAAAAGAAAGTATCCAACTGATCTAGTGTCTCAGTTTTTCATATGCATTTTCCTTGTACTACTAGAAGTGAGAGTTTTCGGTTATATTGTAAAGGACGGTTCCCTCAGAAAAAAGACTGTTGGTATGTGCAGGTATGAGGCCCCAGGGAGTGAGGAGCCTGATAGCACCCAGGCAAGGAGGTCAGGATGAGAATCTTACTCCCAAACACCGTCAGGGTGCTCAGACACCATCTCCATGGGAGCCACAATAATGACATACAAACAGAACGAGGCTCAGGTGTGAGGCTCTTTACCCTGGCTGGGACTTGGGACCCACCTCACGCGGACCTGCTAGCAACCTGCCGTGGCTATGTTATGCCAAGTCAAGCAAGCAAGTTTCATCTCCAAATAAAACTTCCCTTTTGACACTAGGGAGGATGACACCATTGGTGCCTTAATGCTTTTTCTGGCTCCCCACTGGCCATCAACTTGGATGGAACCCATGGGTCAACAGACCCATCAAGGGAGGCAAAAGCAAAGGCTTTCTTCTCAGCCTTGCAGACTTTTTGTCTTAGTGCCTGGGGCATTTTCATTTATCTTAAAATAGAGTAGCAAGCCATTATATGCAGTCTGCCTCATCTTGTTCTCCTGGACCACCCTGACCCTGACATGGAGGCTTCATCCATGCTTGGGACATGCTTTTCTGACCCAGGGGACTGCCAAAGCATGCCAGCCAAGGGGGAAATGGTTCTCTGCAGGCATTTGCGTGAGCATGCTGGCTCTCAGAGTGTACCCGTCTGGGGTGGGTTGAAAGAAGTGACCTAGAGTTATGTGGATCCTCTGCATCACCCAGCCTTCATCTGCTGAGCTTCTAACCTTTGAAAACGCCACATCTGCCTTAGGGAACGGACTTAAGTGCACAGAGCCGTGACAGTGATATGAGGAGTAAAAGCCTCTCTTGGCATGTAAATGTTGTTGTCTTGGCCAGCTCGATTTCATTTGCTCTTTTGCTCTCCCCGTATTTGATTTAGTCTGCGATCAATAATGAAATTAAAAGGACGTGGGTTTAGTCCACCCCCAGACTTTCACTGTGCTGCCTGGAGATGCCAGATCTGCAGGGTTCTGCTCATCTGTGCAGCCTGCCATGCAGTGCAGGGAGCGTCTAACCAGCAGCCGAAGGTTGGGCAGTCCTGGCCCGAAGATTGCTGCTCTCCAAAAACACATGCTTCCTGTTGTCTGCCCAGAGAAGTTTCACCTGCTCTCGCTCTCACTACAAGCAGGACAGCTCTGCTGTTGATTTCAGTCAGAACAGGAGTAGAACTACTAATCATTTTACAATCAGCGTAGTTTATAATCTGACGGTACAGTCCGATGATGAGTCCAATGCAAGTTTTCTTACCTGGGCTGAAGCAAAGTAAGTCTATTGCAGTCTTTCATTGGTGGGAAAAGACAAAGTTTAATGAGGGTGCTTTTCAGGATCTGTGGGGGGAAAAAAAAAAAAAAAGGAAAATTTAATACACACAGGTGTTTTAAAATACATAAGCACCACATATATGTCTGTGTGTGTATACATACATACATTCTCAATAATGTTTTTTTATTTGGGACAGAAATGTAATTTTTCCTGTTGCTGAAGTCTGTGATGTAGGCCAGAAAAGCAATCTGTACCCAAAGTACTAAGGGAAAACCTTCAAAGAACAATTAGCATAACTGGAATATGTTCTTTTTTCCTTAATAAGATGATGTTGGTTTTGTTGACAGCTTGGCTTGTGAAATGAGCATGCAGTGAAGTCCACTGCCAGTGTGCTCTTTGTAAAAAATACTCTAAGTGGAAATGTGTGTGTGTGTGTGTTTCTCTGTACTGAGCTATTTTTCAAAAAATAGATTTTGAATTATTTACAAAATGAAGACTCTCTCCCTAGTGCAATGGAAGAATATGTGCTGTACTGCACTATTTGCTCTAACATTTAGTTTAAACCTGGTCAATAGACCACCTAAATTTTTTTTTTTTTTAAATAAAAAATCTGTATGTATGTTTTCCCTTTGTGCTGTTATAGGTGGACTTATGATTGGCATCTCAAAATATTAGAAGCTCAAGCTGGAAACAGGAATGGGCACACAGCGCATTTTTATTTTGCCATGAGCAATGTTTGGCTTCAGGTGAAGCAGTTTGCACCTCACCAAAAATTAATAGTATGGGATGATGAGGTGAGCACAGTCATAAAAGAAACCTGGATTATACAATAAACTGGTCACATTGAGATCAAATGGTACGTACTGGATTCTATATTTATGAAACT
>JAVJGJ010000034.1:6616714-6627542 GCA_035590215.1 Microhierax caerulescens | reverse complement strand
GGGAGTACTCAATGGTGTTGTAACCCGGCACTGAATACTCAGCGCAAGGCTTGTGAAGAGGCTGTGTCCACGCCTGAACTCGGTGGTGTAAGGACTCCCCCTCCCCATAGGTGCTAGGTAGCTCTGTAGGTTGTTTTACTGGTATTTCCAGGCTGGAAGTATCTTCCCGATAACCCCCAGGCTGGAGCTTAAATCACTGGCTGCAATAAATCAGGGCCAGAAACAGCCAGCGCAGGCGCTCGGCACCCAACCTCCCCTCTCAGCTCTCACCCTTTGGCTTCCCAGACGGCGCCCGGGGTCCACCGGAGGCTCTTTCGGAAAATGAACAGCCTCATCTCGGCCTTCCAGAAACCCGATCAAGGCATCATAACGCCCCTGAAGCACCCAGTTGTCAAGGACATGAACACCAAATACCCGCCAGGTACTCGTGGGGCAGAGGGAGCCTCAGCTGTGACTGAGCAGAGCCCTCCGTGGCCCCGTGGATGGAGGGCTTAGAGTTATTTGTGTCTTTGGCCTGAACTAATAGGGTGACACTGCCAAAAATATGCCCTGACTTTGCTACTGTGGGACTGAAACGCTGGCACTCAGGTGTTTGTTAGGGATAGGGCCTGTCAATGGGATGAGAAAATCGATTTTGGATATGGTTTCCTGAATGCTATACCAGCAGTGGCTACATTCCCTGCCCAGCACCCTCACTCTTGTGGGGCTGAACCTTCTGATCTGTCCACTTCCTTGCGGTGTTCGCCCTTTCATAGCTTTGTGATTATTTTTCTTAGGAAGAAATGAAGACCATGGCTTCCACCTGCAGCCGTCATGAAGGCATTTCCCCAAATGTGACATAACCGTATTGTCCAGTGTCCGTGCTCTAGAACAGAATGATTTGTATGATAGTTAATACAACTCCATGAGTTTTTTTGTAACATTTGCAGAAATGTATATTTCATAGAATTTATAGCTCAAAAATTAGAAGTTTTAAGTTTCAGAATGCTTTGATTTTTTTTTTTCTTTCCTGAGAGGATAAAAAAATATCAACTACTAAATAGTGTAATGTCTGGTTTTTTCCTCTATGTACTCTCAAGTACAAGACATTTTTCACTTCAAGATTAGTTCCTAATTAATAATTTGGTACTAATTTTACATTACTTAACTTTGGACTCTGCTTTGCATTGTTCTGGTTGATGTGTATGCAGAACTGAGCAAGTCCCCTTTTATAGCCTTAGGCAAACTGCTTACATTGAAGTGTCCTTGCCTTGGGTGGGCTGTGTGTCTGTCATTCATAGAGTTCCTAAAGATACTCCAGAAGTGCACCATAAGTATCCCCACTAACTGATTTCCCATGACACCAGATGCTCTGCCCTGTAGCTCAGCAGAACTGGCCGCTGCTGCCTGGATGCACAAAATCTGTGGTTTGCACAAATGATCAAAAGCTTAAGCAATGCACTGAGTGACCGAGAACAACCGGTGAAGTAGAGAATGTTGCTCTTTGCTTGTGGATATTCTTTATGCTTGAAAAAACCCACACCTGCATATAATTAAAAAAAAATAATATTTTTGCATGACAGTTTTTCTGCTTTTCTTAACCTATTGGTGTGTTTTCCTTGCTGGTGCTGGGCTCCTGGAGGAGAGGGCTGAATCTACAGGACTCGTCAACTGCACATGTTGATGTTGCATGTGATACTGGGGAATTTGGAGCACGTGCCTGTTACGCTTGGGGTTTAACAAGCATGGTGACACTGTCCTGCCTGAGCTGACAGACAGTAGGAAACACTTTTGACCAGACTGGATGACCTGTACTCCTCCTTTCAGGGTCAGCACTGTGTCAGCACTGCAGGCAAAGGGTGGTAGACATGGTCTGAGTTCTCTCTAGGTGGGTTTCTGCCAGGTAGGCTTGTGTGAGCTCCTGTGAGCTTTAGGAGGGAGCCTGGCTGGGGCCCAGCTTTGTTTGAGTGTGCTCAGTCTGCAAGGGGCATGCATCTGGTCTGGCTGGTAGGTTTGTGTCACCGTTAATCACCCTGCAACTCACAGAAGTGATCCTGCCTATCAAAAGAATGTGGTTCTCCTGAGCTGTCTTCCAAAGCATGAGACTAACAGTGATCACAAATGGGCTAAAAAAAAAAATAAAATAAAATAAAATATTTAAAAAGAACAGCTTTTAAACATTGTATAGCCACCTTTGGGTTGTTCTTGTTAAATATTTCATGCCTATACTTCCAACTTCCACACAGCTTGGAAGGCTGGAAATGTTTCCTAAAAGAGAAAGATTTTCTTTTTTTTTTTCCCCCCCCAGAAATACCAGGCTACAGGCTTAGGAGAACAAAGCTGACCTAATGCCCCAGCCATGGCCAGCCATGGCTTGGTGGCACGAGGAGAGGAGCTGCAGCTGCTTGGGGCTGACGGCAGGTCCTGCGGCAGCAGCTGCCTCCCTGCAATAGCCCCAGTGCACGTGTATCTGCATGTGGGTTACTGACATGGGGAAGCCTCCTTCACAGGTATGTTAAAAACCCCTCCATCATAACCTGCTTAATTGTTGGCATCCTGGACCTTGCCTTGTTTTCATCTCGTTAAGGGCAAAGCTGGATGCAAATAGTGGCAGAGCTAAACGGGCAGCAGCTGCGGGATTCTGCAAGGTTAGGGAGCTCCAAGCAGCATTTGATAAGGCTGGAAGGTTTACCTTTTTTTTTTTTTTTTTTTTTCTATAAGCAGTTCTGTGTGTGTGTGTGCATGTAAGAGAGGGTGTGTGCTGAGGCAGTGCAAGCAATGAAACATTTTCGGTGAAGCACAAGAATATCTGTGCAAACCAGCAATGGGAATAAATGGCATAAACCAATAGCTCCATTATAACAGGGACTGGTGGGCAATACTGTTTCAAAATTGTGACAATTGAATTCAAATTTGGTCTAATTGAAGGCCAAATTTAATTTTTGGTGAAATGTTCCCACCCCCCCAACTAGTCACATCATATTTTACACTGTACATGCATGTGTTGCTCTGCTCCTCCTTGCTACATATACTTGTTGGATGAAACAAGGGTCTTAATACAGTGCTGTACAGTGGCAGATCCAGCATGATTTACTCTTTAATAAAATATTTACAAGCTTTTTTTTTTTTTAGAATCATTACATAATTCAGCAAATGCTGGCCACAGAGGTGCTGAACTGCCCACTGTCAGCGTGGAGTGCAGCACCCGCAGCACCAGCTGCTTTGCTGTCACTTGTGCCCATTGAACCTTTCCTTCTCTGTGCCTTTAAAGGTTTCCTGGCCTGCTGTGCATCTGGCTGGTCCCTACCTTTTCCTCTCTGGTTTTGTGCTCCTGCAACCCATCATTCCCCAGACCCAGGTGACCTGCTGGGTGCTGGCAGGGTGCGGGCCCACCCCCAGGCTTCCCGGGGAGCCCTTTTGCTTTCTAAGTGCTAGGTCTAAACTCCTGGGTTACTTGGGTTCTCCTGGGAGCAGGAAAGAACGTGCTTGGAAATGGTCCCTGGCAGATGATTGCACCGTGGTGGGGATAAATGTAGTGGGAAGCATTTTGCCCAAGGGCTGTTTCCTATGGAAATGTCCTATTGACTTCAAGCAAGGCTGAGGCTGGCAGTGCTGCATGTGCTAAGCCTGTGGCACCAGAGCACTCGTCTGATCTGTGGTACTGTGAGCTGAGGATAACTGGTTTGACTATGGCTGACTCCAGAAGTGTGTTGTTTCTCTAAAAAAATACATAAAATAGGCCAGAATATGCCATTTTTATTTAAAGCTGAGAATGTCGTTTCAGTTTCTGATGTAAATTATGAATACAGAGGCTTGTTTGTGTTGTTTCTTTTGGGTACCCAAGGGTCTGGAATTGCTGTAGGCTTAAACAAGGTGGAAACAGAGAGAGAAGCTTGTGGTACCTGTGGGATAAGGAGTCAATGCTTGGTTATGGGAACAGCAATGTGGGAATTACATAGATTTCATGCATTGACTTGGGTGTGAAGAGCTACAGATCCTTTTAGAGAACAGCAGCCACATTTGGTGGGTATGACTTCTCGGGTAATGTTTGTGTCACCAGCTCTTTCCTTCCCGTCGCCCTTGCCAGGCTTGCAGCCATGCTGGGATGCAGCCCCTCACTGCTGCCTGTGCTCTGTCCTGTCCCCCCCTGCCCCCCCACCTCTGGGTGCCACAGCCCTGGCTCTAACAGCTAATTTTGCAGCTCACTGCGGGGACCCTGCGTCCCCTGCGCCAGCCCTCCCTGCTCTGCCTCATCCAGCCACAGGTCTGGTTTTGCTTCCAGCAAGCCCCCCCCATGCTCCCTGGCTGTGGCTGTGACAGACCTCCTGCAGCACTAAATCAATACCATCTCCCAGGCTGATTTTCTTTCCTTTTCTACTAGAGCACCCCTTTGGCCTCGCTTCCTTCTTATCCATCCAGCGCAGCTCTCCCAGCCTCAGCCCTCATGCTGGGTTATTACCCAGTCAAGCTGCTCCAATCTGTTTTTCGCCACGTAACCTTTCCTTTATCCTTAAACACTCCTTGTGCCCCCCCAGTCCTCTGTCTCCTCCTCTCTGCTGTGTGCGCTGGGCGTTTTATTTTTCCTCATGTGCATACTTTTGATACAGTCATTCATCATCATCTATTTGAGGCAGCTCGACAGAATGTGCACGTACTTAAACTTTGCTCCTTAGCCCCTACCACCACTGTGCACTTCACCCACTCAGTTCTCAGGAGTGCGAAGTCATAGAGCAGGTATTTTTTTTTTTTTTTTAACTCCCTCATCTGCTCTGATGAAATGTAATAACCTGTGCACAGAAACTGGCTGTGATTTCACCTGCAGTGAAACCTGCAGAGGTATATGCTTGAACTTTGGTGAATCAGGAGTAAAATTAAATCTTGCTAGTAACCCCCTGCCCCCCAACTTTTGAATCAATCAATAGTGTCTGAAGCCCTTATTTAGCTGTATGGAAGCACCTTTTACTGACACGACCAGAACATCCCCAAAAACATGGTGTAAACAAAGACAACATCACACACCATCAGTTTGCACCTTTATTTTTTAAAAATGAAATAGTCAAAGTACTTTCTTTTTCAAATATCGACACATAATATATTAACTTTCAATATTTACAGCGTGTTGCTGGGATGTTCTTGTAGAAAATGCATGCTTCTGGTCTGAAACCCAGAGCAAAATGCATCAGACCATTTAACTGCAGCCATATAACATAAACCTGTACAGTATCCAGTCACTATTCAGCACAGGAGTTAGAGCAGGAATAAAAAAATCAGGATCTATTGTTTCCTAGCAATGAGGCTGAGGCCATTATAACACAATTTCTGTAAGATCAGAACCTCTAACTGGTGTTAGACAGAAACTGAAGGTCTTGGCATACATTGTAAACATTTTTACTGTTGATGAGAAAGCTAAAAAGGAATGTTACTTTGACATATATCATATGCTATGCTTCTCTTCCTCGTTTATTGACACTTCTGCCTGAAGAGTATGAAGATTTTAATGTTTTATCATGGTTCATACAAGTAAAATACTGTCAAGGACACGATCTGATATACTAACATTTATTAAAAGGCTAAAGTCCACCATGAGATCTAAGGAAAAACTGGAAATTGTCAAACACGTTTCCTTAGACAGATAATGGCAGGTGACAAATGCCCGGACAAATCCACAGTGAGTCCGACTCCACCATTCCCAGTTTCTGCCGAGAAGCGACTCATGCGGCAGTCAGGGTGCTTTCAACCTGGTAATGTTTTATATCAAGGAGAGGTTTAAATAACAGTCAGCATTTGACAGGGAAAATCCTTACGGCTCTCGGCAGCAGCCTGAGCTGGGGGTCGCTGTGCTAGATCAGCCGCGCCACGGCGACCCCCCCCCAGCAAGCTAAGACCCTGCCAGGGGTCTGCCAAGCTCCTTTTGCTCGGGCTAAAGTAGGAGCTCCTCTGCCTAAACCGCTTTCTGCTCCAGACCCGCACCTTGGCTTCCCGCGGCGGCGCCTGCCATCGCCCCCCGGGGAGAGCGGCCGGTGCGGCGGGGCTCGGCGGGCAGGAGCGCGGGGCAGGCACCCCCCGCTGCGGGAGCACGCGTGGCCGAGGCGAGAGGCCACGTCTACCCAGCTAGTGTACAACTGAGACCGTTAAAGAGCTCAAACCAAACAGCTAGGATGTGTATACCGAGTTGCACATTGACCAGTTCATATATATTTATTTGGCTATGTTCTACATAGATATCTATACATATATATTTATACCTTTGAAATGTTCTAGATTTGCTAAATAAATATGAAAGCAAAGGAAGCATTACTTGTACACACTATTTGTTTGGCTGTCATAAAAAATATAGCACGTATTTCTCATGTACTTTGCTACAGGATAGTGTGCAATAGTGGGTTTTATTTTATTTTTTTTTTTTCCTCTTTCAGAACTTTGCAGTGCAGAATGCTAGCTAGCATCAAATTATCTGATCTAAATACCAGTAAAAATTTCCATGCCATTATTTTTCTTTTTCTCATTTGGGTCTCTAGGTTATAGTGCAAAATAAAATTGGAAAAAAACAACCAACCAAACAAAAACCCCTACAAAAAACAACACTGAGAAATTGGTCTAACTACTAGGAAAAAAAAAAAAATGGAGACTGAAATATTCCCTGCCTCCATCTGAGGTTGTTCATGAACAAGATGGTCCAAAGCTATTTGTTTGCTTAGTTCCCACGAATAACTGTGGCTGGCCCATTTGTAGCTACAACTTCAGCCTCCAGTGCTTTCAGTAAAAACTCATTTCTTTAGCACCGTCATCTCAATACAACATCTGTATTTAGTTTCCTAAATTTCCAAAACTGTTATGATGAAGGCTTTTTTTTTCTTTTTTTTTTTTTCTTTTGTAACTGGGCCATGTAAAGTCATGTGATTCTTTATACATCCATATCCTCATAAGAAATATTGTTCAAAATTGTACCTTAGACTGCACCCAGGAACTGGGACAATGCCAATCTACTTTCAGAGACAAAATTATAACACATTTCATTCTTTGACCTTTTGGTATAATATGAGAACAACAGTTAATCAAGGCAGTATTAAAAACACAGCTGTAGGTAATACAAAGTGCATTTCCTGCATAAAATACAAATATAACTTTAAGAAACTAAAGGCACAAGCTAACTAAATATGTATTACATACTAGAAATGCACAGTTCAAGGTAATTCTAATAGCTTCAAATATTTGTTTATAATGGATGTTTAAAGTAGTTTGAAAATGATCCTCATTAGTGAATTGCAAAAATGTAGAATTGCTTAAAATATAAGTAAAATAGACTCTAATATTGACATCTTGGATCAGTGATAAAATACATCATCACATTTGTGAATGCACTTTCTATATACAATTCATAAATTCTTCTTCCATTGATTAAAAGCATATTAGAGGCTCAAGGATTTGAGGGTCCATTTTTAGGCTGGTGTGGAGGTATTAAAATTCTCCGTGATTGTATGGAAAATTACATAAATCAGAGCTGTCAAACCTGGATGTTGTCAGCTCCTGATTCTGTACCTTAGTTAAGGATGAGCCCGATCAGGATGTGCATGTGCAGATTTTGGTCCACAATTCCCCGTGGCTGGGGAGCAGGGGGTGCTTTTAGGGGGTCAGGCTCCCGCTTAGCCTGATCCTGCACCCCCAAAGCTGTGCTGGCCCCAGGGGGAGCAGAAGGAGTCTGGAAAGAGATGCTAATGGTGTGAGGCTGGGACCTGAGGTCAAACCCCTGGTGGGTTTCAGGGCTCAGGTGCCAGCTCAGGCTCATTGCTAACTTTTTGGTACAGTCTGCTCCACTTGCCCCAAAACAAGGGAAGAAAGAAAACTGGAAAGAAAGGAAGAAAGAAAAAACAAAGCACTTTGCTTCAGTAAATATGAGCAGAATTTCTTTCAATATATTTACTATGTCTGTTTGGAAAGAAATGTGCAATAACATCACTGTTACGGATACACAGGCTCTATAACAAGACTTCTAGCTCCCTCTGAAAGTCAGCAAAGGAAATCTGCTTACCTGTCATGTCCCCCCCCCTCCCCCCGTGGCCTCCCCCCACCTCCCGATAACCAGGTCTTTTAAAAATGACAAGCTGAAAGAAGGATTACCTACTCTGAAGTAACTGTGCCAGCAGCGCATGATACCTTGGGAAATAAAAATTTCTGTCCATGCAGTATAATGCTTTTCTATGTGCTCTAGATATTGAGCTGAAAAGTGAAGAGTCATCCCCAAAATGTTCTACGTTTATCGACATATTTACTATCCACACTTAGGTTCATCAACTCCCAGCCCACCGATCTTCTTCAGACTCAAAAAAATGAGTAATACAACAGGATTATTAATCTGAGATGAGAAGAACGCGATGCCTAAACCCAACAACACTGCAGTTTCCAGATGATCTGTGAAAAGGCGAGTCCTGCCCCAAGGACTACAGGCAGGACTGATCCTGCACGGCTGGCTGGTACCGCACGGTGGGGGCTCTCCTCTCTCCTGGCTGGGTAATGAGGCTTGTCCCAAAGGCACCAAGTTCAAGGTCAGACTGAGCACACAGATGTCAGCAGAGGTGCCTGCCAACTGCCGTGCCCACACGGCCCTTTGGCCACCCCCGGTGCCCAGCTGAAGCCCAGCAGTGCGGTGCCACCTCTGCCAGGCAGATCTGCAGCTCTACCTGCGCTGCCGGGCTCCAGAGTAACCCAGTGCCGAGGGAAACCTCGGGAAAAAGGCCCCCCCCCAAGCAACATGGCGTTCATCATTGAGTGGCTGAGAGGTGGCTAAAGGCCATACAGGGCAGCCTTTTACTTAATGTATCCAAAAGAAGTCGGGTTTCCCAGGTTAGAAAATCCTTAGATCATAGCTGTGAGGAATGACATGTGCGGGGCTGGTGAGCAACTACAAAATTCCTATACGCAGTCTGGTTTCTGTATGCAAACCCTGGAACTCACGGGAGACATTACTGGGATAAAAACTACCCAGGAAATGCGGGTTGCAGAATCAGGCTCTGTACCTTTTTAAATAATTGGTGAATTATTAACAACAACAGAAAAGCCGTGTTTCTTTAGAAGAAGGCAGAGCACGCTGCGCTCTCCCTTACCCCGCAGGGATGTGTGGTGTCACCCCCAGCATCTCGCGTGCAGGTCGCGCTGCTCAGCTGTCAGGACTCTGCTTCTGAAATTTTTGAATTCTGCCACACAAGAACTAAAAATCGTCACTGTCATCTCTCAAAGAGTTAAACGAACAATATTAAAATACCATCTTCTGTCACATTTAAAGGCAGTTGGATATGTTTTTTCCTCTATATTTATATATACAGAGTTCTGATCTAGAAAAACCAATACAATAAACCATTTTACGTTTAAAAACAGGCAGTCTTTGGTGACGCAAAGGCAGAGATTTTCTTTGTTACCTTCTGCCTATTTCACTCTGTCTCATAAAGTGAATATTATTGGCACTGTCAGAAAGTTCGAGATACTGCTCCACAGATAAAACAAAATATCCATCGTAGCCTTGTACCCGCCCAGTGCTTAAAAGCTGCTGTTTCTCTCCATCTGTCCATGCCCTAATACCTTCTTCCCCTTCCTGTAGCCGCCTCTGCTCCTTAGTCCAGGCCTGAGCCACAGCTCTCTGCCTGGCTACCTCTAAGACATGGTTTTTTTCTTCTTCCACTGTTGTTCCATACCGAACGTTAAAGCACAACGTGCCGTGCTGGAGCTGGATGTCAGCAAAGCGTCTAGTCCTCCCGTTGATCACAGAAGTCATCTGCGACACTGTGACGTTGACGCCATTCTCCAAGATGCGTCGTCCTCCGGTGTTGCCGATGAGGGCCAAATCTTCCTCCAAAGACCCCAGCTTGATGAAGTAATGTGTGTCTCTGCCCTCTATGGTGAAATGGAGGTTCTCCAGATAGTGAGCGTTGTTGAGGATGGCAGCGATGCGCCGGCTGTCCTCGTTAGCCACGCCTATAACGTCAGCCGTCACTATACCATCCTTTATAGCAAATTTGATGCCTTTTCCGAACACTGAAGGAATAGCTGCAAATCGCGGTTGCTTTACTCCCTCATAGCACTTGCCATCACTATACCTGGGTGTCATAGGAAGTTGATCCAAGGATATAAAGTTTCGGAGTTGCTTTTGTAGCTCACACTGAATACCAAGGATAGTCTGGAAAAGAAAACACCAATAAAGATTGCAGGCAAGGCACCTTGCGGTTCATGATAGTGTCCCACAGACCCTGTTAATCTCTTAACTGCTTAGAATGGATCTTCTGTTTGTTTGGAAAACACTGTGTGCATCTACAGAGCCTGGGAATATGCACATGCTTCCTAATCACCTAAGGTACTGCTTTCTGTGTCTTGGACTGTTTTATCTCTAGAAAACAAATGGACAACACATTTATCGCAAATGCTATTTTTTCCGGTCCCTATCCATAACCAACCTTGCATTTTGCATTAATTCACTCCCTAGGTGTTTGAAACTGTCAATGGCTTCAAGATCTTGATCGCCTATTTTCACAATACCCTCTACTTGTCTTTCCCCTCTTGATATCACTGTTTTTTTTCTGCACTCATTTCCATATCATACTTCACAATTTTCTCGTTCAGTGCTTCTAGTTGTTCTTGTACTTCTTTGCTGTCCTTTGCCCAGATCACACCATCATCTGCCCCTCTCTATCTCCACATGCTTCCTTTGTCTCCTTTAAAATTTCGTCCATAACCATTACAAACAACAAGGATGACAACACACTCCCTAGTCTGTCCATTTTCATTCTTAAATCATTCTGTTTCCAGCTGGAGTCTTTACTCTGCTGACACAATTATTGTACATAGCTTGTACCAAGAAAAC
>JAVJGJ010000034.1:6586950-6610343 GCA_035590215.1 Microhierax caerulescens | reverse complement strand
CAGCCGCTCATCTGTTTGGTCTGGTGGCAAAGGTGGGATTTTGGAAGCAAGCCTGGAGTATTCAGGAGATTTTATAACACCATGAACTAACTGAGGAAAGTGACCAAAACAAAAGGAACCAAATCTCAAGTAAAAATTACTTACAGTGCTACTATCATAATGCTTTTTAAAACCTAAATTATTTGACCTAATTTTGGAAGGGGTACAGATTTTTGAAAATGTACAATTAACTCACCAAGTGCTAAAAAATGAAGAATTAAATCACTATGAATTGGAAGTGAATTATATAATTGATTTTTTGATAAAAGGAATCATTGGGCCTTATGAGGTTTCAGACAACCTTTAGCAATCATTACCTAATTAACACAATGAATTATTGACTTCAATTGAGCCAAAAAATGGTATTTCAGTGTCTAATTTTGACATTGAATTCATCTTTCTTTGGCACAAGGAACAAACAATGATGAAAATACATTAAATAGCTGGGAGATTATGTCCATGGTGTGTATGATTTTCAATAATTTTAATGACAAGTTACAGCATGACCCAAGTCTGCTGCTACCTGAACCAGTAAACTTTAGCCATTTGCTTCTGCAAGATGAGGATTCGGCCACTTGTGTAGAATTTCAGAATAACATTTTTAAGTTATATGACTTTATTTACAAGCTCATCATAAACTAAGAACAGATGAAATGGTTTGGAAAGATAAGAAGCATACATCTTTCCAAAATCACAGTCCATTAAGCCCAAAGAACAAATAACAGATTCCTCCAAAGCCCACACTGTCTGAATATTTGAAAGCTGTACTAAATGCCTGTTTACTTGCAATTTGCAGAAGAACATACAGACAAAAAAGAAGGCCTGACAAATTTATCTGAACCAAACTTCTGAAGCTTCTAGGGTTTGCCAATCTTGTTAACACACGCAAGAACCATCGTGCATGCAGACAGGGAAGGAATCACATTTTTATGCATTCTTCAGTCTCAATCTTTTTTTTTTTTTTCTCTGGGTTAGGTTTAGGTTTTTTGAGGATCAAGCTTAAATACTTTCTAAATAAGTACAGCAAAGTTTATCTTAAAAGTACACATTTGGAACTTTTTCATGTATAAATAACTTCAAAGTCATTGGATTGCCTGCGTGTAATACCCCCTATCAGTTTTGCCTCACCTGCCCCCTCCTAGCCTTTCCCTCTGGTTTAAGAGGTTCAGAGAAAATGTTCTGCAAACTCAGGGTATATTGGATAGTCCAAGATTTTGCTATTTAAAAAAAAAAAAAAAAGTTAATAGGACACTGTTTGAATACAATTTCACACCAAGTTCTGAAAGCTTCAAAAATGCAGATTGGCGTTGGGTTTGAGAGACAAGACCAAATGAAACGCTTCTGCAGCTGAAGTCTGTACAACACTTATCCCCCCATTTTGTGACCATTACCTATAGACATAACTGAAAATTACAATACTTAGGCAATTTCAACACAAAGTCACTATAAAAGCAGAGAAATAACTCATCTCATATTAATGTTCCCCCTCCCAAATGGCCCTCATAAATACTGAAGTAATCTTTCTCCTCACAGGATCAATCTCTTTTTTACAGCACAGCACTGAATAGGTGCAAACTTGCACTCACTGGCTTAAAAGAATTGTGTTTGTGGGGAGCAAGACATTCCCTTTCGGTGACTGTTGTATTTCTGACTATGTTATACAGAGTAGCAACATGCTTTTCTGCAGTGAGTGTTCTTTGTTCACTTGAGCTTGGACTGAGACCAAGAAGTCATTTTTACCTAGCAATTAAACCAACCTGAGGCGCTGATTAACTTTCTTCAGAACTAAACTATGGCAGGTTTGAGCAGATGACATGTAGGTCTAGGCACATCCAGAGACATTTTCATCTAGTTATGTAATTGTATGCACTTTCTGTTTAAAAAGCCTTAAATACTCTTGCAAGAGGTAGCATTATAACATGGTTCAGAATATCTTATAAAAACGCATACTTTTGCCTTGGTACAACAATCCACTTTTAAAACTATTTACCTTTTCCAAATATGTGTAACTCCATATTTTACCATCTGCCCATGTCCTGGAAATTATGTTCCCACTTGGATCATACTCCATTTTCTCAGTCCAGGTTCCTCTTTGGATATAGGTGACTAATCCAGAATGTGAATAAGTGATATTGACCTCATTGTACTTGCTGATGGGTGACCATAAAACTGGGCGCCCTGTCTGGTCATACATAATCCGAAGAGTGAATTTTCGATGATCGTCATAAATCTTTCCTGTTCTGGTTACGTGATCAAAATCAATGGAGAGCAGGTTTCTGTTGTGCGCCTAAACGCGAAGATATAGTAAGGTAAGAAACCAATGTATCTTAATCACACACAACGCAAACATTCCTGTGTCAGCTCTAATCAAAACGTGCAATGGTTTAAGATTAAGATGGAAAACTTAGCACTTATTAGAGATGAGAAATTAGATAAATAACTCAGATGAGAAACAGGAAGACCAAGAAACAAAACGCTGCTTGCAGGGTTATTCTACTTTGCATTATGGGACGCTTCCCACTTCCACATGCTAGACCTTCACCTCTGCTCTCACCTTTTCCCAAGATTTTCTTCCTTCTTCTCAACTGCGGATGGACTTTTTGATTCCAGCCAAAGATGTGTAGTTAAGCACACAAATTAACAAAGACACCCTATGTCACATCCTCTCTCTTAAGCTCTGGTAAAGTTGACAGGTCAGCTACTGCTGTGGGATAGCCCACACCAGGTCACATACCCATGCTGCAAAGGGAAGAGCTGTGCTTGCAGCTCCCAAAGACCCTGCTCACCAGCATCCTCAAACTTCTTTACAAAACCACCCCGCTCCCAGAGCTCATGAAAGTCAGTGGCAGTGATGCCTGGTGCTGCCCATACTCCTGCTTGCAGCTCTCTCACCACATTTGGGACCTGCCAAATTTGTTAAGCTCACTGTGTCCGACAGACTGACAGAGTGACTGTGCTACGCTCTGTTAGCATGTGTGGTCCGACAGGAAAATGCAGAGGGGCAGCCCACTTTCCATCTGAAGTCAAGTTCAAAGCTGAGCCAGTTTCAGGAAGACAAAATACATTTATCCAGTGCTTTCATCATCTGCCTCCTTACATCATTCAGTCACTGGGCCATCACTATTAAACTCCATTTAAATCAGAGATACAGTTTAGGGAACCATAAAACATTGTTCACTGGCTTGTCTTTCTCAGATCGATGCGCAATGCGCTCATTGTATTAATCTACCACATTTTATTTAATCACTTGTATTAATCTATTCCAATTAATAGCTTCTTACAGCAGAGACGATGTCAGTGCAGGTGTTAGCACAGTGCACAGCACAGAGCCTGCTCCTCATTGAGACCTGGAGGCATAGCTGGAACGCAAATGGTTAAGGATACCTGTTTAATAATTTAAGTTGTGATCATATGGTAGTAGTGATTAGAAAGAGCTGCTTTTTCTTTCCCTTTTCTGTTTTTAGATACAAAATAATTTGAAAATCTAGAAGAAGCAGGTGTTCTTTCTTCAACTACCATTCCTGCGGTTTTATATACACACATGTCTAACTTTAATAGTGTTCATTTACAATAGCTGTAAAATACCTATATACCCCTGTAGACTGCTGTAACTATTACAATTTATGCTCTAATGATAGTTAAGGAACCCAAGTAAAATGTGATGCTCAGTTCAACTGTATTTGCTTGTATACAGTCTGATGGATTAAGTTTATTATAATATATTTCTTTGCAAACTACGTGCAATATCTGAAAACAAATCCTTTTGGTGGTAAAATAACTGAAAAGCAAGCAGAGGATATACTCTGGCTCATTTTCATTTACTGTCTGTGCACATATTTAATGTCCTTATTACTATTATTATTATTATTATTATTATTATTATTGTTGTAGAATACACTTAGGAGAAAGGAAAGTCTTGAATACAAATTGCTTTACAATCTAAATTTCAGGGACGATACAACAAATAAGAGTGAAAATCAAACAGGCAGAATTACCAGCGAAGTGGACAGCAGAAGTATCTGAAAGCTCACAGACTTACAATAAGGTTTGGGTGAATGCCATCATTTCCCTAATATTCCACATCTTATGTCTTGTTTGTTTACTTTCTGACATTAGAATTAAGCTAAATTTTTAGCACCCTTCTCAAGGCAAGACAGAACAGTACATGGGTAGCAGGCCTCGTTTCAACGCTGTCACTGAAAAGCTGATTTTAGTTCCCAGTTTTCTCAAAGACAACTCCTCCAAAGTACATACAACGTTGTGAGGAGCCCCTGTGAGAGGCTGGAGCTTGTGTTCCGTTCTAAGCCAGGGAAAACTGGTTTCTGAAAGCCATGTCAGGTCAGAATGCCAGCTGATGAAAATAGGGGGAAAATTCAGCTGACATCAATAGTGTTAGCAGCTCACAAAAAGATATATCCATTATATATTTTTAAATATTTGTTGACTCCACTTCCTTTAGTGTGATAGGTAGAAATCTTGAAGTATAAACAATCACAGAAATGTGCATTTCTCTTGACATTCATTCTCAAACCTAAACTGTCTGCAATGTGTAAATCAGATGAGATGACTAGTATTTCCTTGTCTGTGTTTCGATTTGAGTCAACATAAACTGATACACAATGGCAGAGGATTTGGTCTTATCATTAGAACCTTCTGTAAGAGTGGTAAATACAGGGAGATCATTTGGTAAATGCAGTAATAAACATAGCTGTTAAAGCCCGTACCGGCAGGACTTCCGAACGGAGGCCACCGAGTTACTTCCTTTTTTGTTATTGAAAAAAACCAAACAACCAAAAATAAGTAAGAACGGCCAAATATTCAGTTTTCAATTTCATAGATATTCAGCTATAAAACCTGGACAATGCCAAGTTTCTCTAAGTTATGCAAAAGACAGGAGGCAACAGATCTGCATTCTAATAAGTATATTACTATGCATCATGCTCATTGGCTTTAACAGCAGCCTTTGCTTCATTTTTAGAAGTCAATTAAAACAGCAGTTCAATTGATAAAGAAGAAGTCTTGCTAGATTAAGATTGATGCTAAAATGCCTGATTGTACATAGATTTATTATTAATATAAAATGCATACATGCCTACAGACTGTTTTATACACTTTCAGGAAGTGCCAGGGCAGGCAGTTCTGCACTTAAAGGAAACCTGTGATTAATTCCTGTTTCCCACATTGATTTATACACTGAGATAAAGCTAGATGTCTGTTCCAGCATTTCAGTTAACTTACTTCTGCTCTGTTTCTAGAGCAGGGAATTTGCACCATGCAAAAATCCCACTTTTAAAAACACAATGTTTACAGCATTATTCAGAACGTGCTAATAGTGGCCGCTTTCCAAAACTGGAAATAACACTAATAGAGTGAGATGCTTTCAAGATGGTTACTAATTGCTATTAAGAATTAAAAATGTTAGGACCAGGCAGAGAAGGAAAAGCTTTTTTCTCTTCAACTAGGTCATCCTTTACCTCATTTCCAGTTATCTGCCTTCTAATTTATACCTCTTTGCATTCAAAGCCTTTTGTTTCAGTGATGGTATCAGGACTGATCTCTAAGTAACATCTTTAAACCTCATTTCTATGCTTTTTTTTTTTTTTCCCCTCAGAAAACTTCCATTGTACTGTTTTTTTTTTTCTTTAACCAAGAGCTCCTGCAAGTCTGTTCATTTCCACTGAGAACAGGTCCAATCCCCAGAGCTTTCCTTTACATATATTTTCAAAGTTCAGCATCGTTCTTTCTGCCCTACATTGCAAGCTTTCTAACATACTTTCTATTGTGCCAGTCATGGCATATTAAGTGTTTAAAAACTTTCTTTTTAGAATATAACTCACCAGAAGTTTTCAGAAGGTCTCACAGAACCTCATACAGCATACAGGCTTCTAATGATGCTACATTTTTTTTCCCCAGCTGTACTCAAGGATCTGTCAACAGTAAGCCCTAAATCCCTTTCATTATTTGGCGTACAGCTTCAAACACACTATATGATGGTATTTTTGCTCCTGCTGTCCTGAATATTTCCTTTAATCACCAAGGATAGATAGCTGTCTCTACGTAAATTCTGCCGCTCCTTTGCCTTCCTTGCAAGCTGCACTGTTCCAGCACCTTCCACCTCCACTGACTCCCCACTCCATCAGCATCCCATGCAAACCCCTCAGTGCTAAAGCTGAATTCCAGACCCACAAATTTCACCTATCCTTCAAAGTCCTTCCGATTGGCAGTAACAGCCTCCACAGCCCATCTGACCCTTTCTCTTGTGCCAATTTACATGGTGTATCCTATGCACAGAATATTTCTCATCCTTTCCACTATCAAATCCTCATTTAATGTGCTATCCCACCAGGTTCCCTCCAGCCTTGCCCTCGCAGCCCTTGGACAGAAGGTCCTAGAGCTCATTACAGTCAAGGGAGGGGAAAAGACTGTAATACAGGCAGCTGACTTGGCCTTCTGAGCAGGTAGGGATAATCCATAAGCTCCCTTGATCTTGGGTAGGTATAAAAAGACACAGTTTACAGAAATAAAAATGCAATGTCCAAGAGCTGTGATGTTAGTGGATACTTTTGGAAGGACAGAAAATATAAGACAGCAGCACATCAAAATCATTCTTACACTCCTTCACCTTTCACCCTCTCACTGGATGAAGGTGAAGGAGAAGGAGTATGAGTATGAGTGGTTTCATGCACCAACAGACTGATCCAGAGGCAGGGTAATCAGTTGAGCTCTGGACAGCTTCAGTGTTGCAGTACTTCAATGAACGGTTTATGCCTCCAGCCAGAATCCATTTAATCCTGACCAATTTGTGAATTTCCTCCCCCTTTTTTATTTTTGCCAGGCAATATTAAGGATCACACAGAAGCAAGTGAAAATGAGTTAAAAGAACCTGCAATCAATTTCAACAATAGAAAATACAAGCTGCATAATAGGAAAACTGCGCAGGATGAAGGAGTTGTATTAAATCTAACTGTAATGAACAACTTGGCCCTGGCAATGTAAGCAGAATAGATGACTGACTACATCCTTCCTGCCTAATGTTTTATTACAAAATATCCTTAGAGGAAAATGTGCCATACAGCTATTTAAGCACAGAATCACACAAAGATCAGTTGATTAGGTAACGTGAGCCATGGAGGCCATAGTTGGGATCCTGCCCACACATTTGCCACTGTAATAAGTTCGGCTACCTCCCTAGACAGGGCTATGAGGGCTCACACTGTGCTAGCGAGGAGGCAGTCAGAAGATGGGCAAGAAAAAACTAAATGAAGCTTTTCCCCATTTGCAAGATCCTAATAACATAACTGTCACTGTCAAATCTGAAAGATGTCCTTTCAAACAGGTGTTTCACATGCACTGGCCAGCCCGACCAGATCATCCAAGTCTTGCATTTCTGATTGATCATAGCAGCTGAAAACCAAACAAATTATACACTTTAAAAATACATCTAATAGTATCTCATAACCAAGAGACAATCCAGAAATTTTAATAACCATCTCTATATTTTCAGAGCTAACAGGTGTACCTTCAGAGATAATACCTACCCAGAAAGGTTGTAGTTAATAATGCAATATTTGTAATGCCAAAATTCCCAGTTGTACTACTGGTACAGACATTTTAAGCGGTATTCATGTGAAAACCAGAACTAATTTCATAAAAAACCTGTTCTGCAAGGTAGCAGTCTCTTTGAGCCTTAGTGTTACCTAATTAAATGCTGAATGTTGACCATCTGTCATTGTAATCTGTGAGTTCTCCTCACAGATAAAAATAAACCATGGATGCAATGTTAAAGTAATTCTTTTTGAGAGCCATAGTGTAACCCTGCCAGAGGGAGTGAGGGGGTTTGAGAGCATGTCCTAGAGGGCAAAATACACAGCCTGTCTGGATACATAGGAAGGCTCTGCATCACTCTGGCTGGCAGGAAAGGCACTGGTCAGGACACCCAAGGTGTGCCCGGTGAGACCCTCTGCCCCAGGCAGAGGCTGGCACCTGTTATTTCCCCCAGAAGAAAGAGGGTCAATAGATCTGAGAGAGGCAGAATGTGGCTCCAACTCTGCTGCTGCGCCAGAGTAACTATGCATTGTCCTTTGCTCACAGCTTCTTCCAAAGCCGTAATTAAGTTCTTAGTTGAAAAAGAAGAGGAAGAAAAGAAGTAATTATGTCTTGAGGTCAAGTCTCACAAGCAAAATCAAACCGAGATCAAACATCCCTGTGACTGTTTGAGGAGTCTGGTTTTGGAATTCATGGCTGGGGCCCACCATTGATACAAACTTTCCATTGCTCTTCTTACAAAGTAGAACATTTCAACATGATTTTAGTTCAATGGCTTTCAAAGGGAACGCTGCACTTTACACAAGAGGAAGCCTTACCCTCAGCCTTCTTTCAAACGTGGAGATATTGCCTTTGGTCTGCTCCCTCCTTTGCCTCCATTCAATGAGATTTGAGTTATGCTCTCCAGGAAGAGAGATATTGCACTTCCCTAAAGTGGGGCTGACAACCCCTGCTAGAATATGAGGCTCCGTGTTAAGCGTGATTTCCATCCCACTGGCAAAGGTGACTCTCAGAGACCCATCTGGGCTGACACGGTAGATATTCTGCATGTTATCTGTCAAAAAACAACAACCAAAAACAGGGAACAGAGAAAAATTCAGATCTCCAGATCTATGAAGCAAATGGTAGATGCAATTGGGCTTTACTTGTCCCCAGGTTACAGGCAGTTGAACATACACCAGCTGCAGTGTGATCTTTGCAACCTGTAACTTCCAGGCCTTCCCGTGGCTAAAGACCTTTCTATTACATTTGGCCTGATGATTTCCATTGTGAAAGTTTCCTGCAGCAGTAATAAAGAGTTTTTGTTTTCAGCTGAGAAGTATGTAGACCCATGGGCTGGGTTTTGACCACCAATATTCTGATTTTAGCATGCTGGGATCTGTTGACAGGATAGTGTACTGCCTGAACGGCTGCAATGAGTATCTGAGGTAAAGAATGACAGCTGTTTTCAAAATGGCTAGGACAATGGCCAGTCACCCATTCTGTCCCTTTTCCCTGTATCACTGTACTAAAACCTCCTCCTCTTCCCCACTGGCAGCAGAACCCTGGGGTAGGGGCCCAGTGATGGTCAGCCACGAACCTGAAACCTGGTGCAAGAGACCCACTGGGAAGTGGTTGTTGGCAGAAAAATGAATGGGTCAGTGACAGTGGCACAGCAAACAGCTCCAGAGGGTTAGGACTGTGCTGCAGAGAGCTGTTGAAGGCAGCTGGGGTGACCCAGCATAGCCTCCCCACCTCCCCAAAACTGCCAGAAGCACGTGGAGGGTGAGGACCAGGTCTCCACTGGAAGGATGCAAAGGCATGCAGCCACTGCTCGCTCCCGTCCTCTTGCCTGGGCACTGTAATTCCTCCACTGCTGGCACAGCTGTGCCACATCGCCTTGCATTTGGCCAGGCTAGGGATATGCACACAGGAGGTTACTGTGGCTCAGGGGCAACTCAGCTGCCAGCCTGAATGTTCAGTGCTAAGAGACAAAAGTCTCGCCCTCAAAAGCATCCTTTTTTTTTTAAGCTGGTCCTCACAGAAGTAACTGGTCCAGCTCTTGAGATGTATGTGGAAAATAGTTGGGCATGTCAGAAAGTGGATATAATAGGCATTACATTAAAAGACACTTTGTGACTCAGATGTAAGGATACCATATCTGACTGGTTGTTCACAGGGTGCTTCGTGATAGTTTCAGAGAAATATGGAAATATGAAATCACATGAATTCATAAATATGATAGGTACAATAACAACTACAGCTGTTCATTTCTGGCACTACCCGTAGTGTGCTAGCACTTTCCTGAGACAGAATTTGGTAACATACCAACTTAGAGGAGTTTCAGATTTAAGGACACACATACAACCAGGCAGTCAGCAGATGATGCAGAGATGGGGTCACTTGGACAAAGCCTAACAGTTGATACGAGAGTGTAATATAATTATTTCCGCTTATTCAGTGCTGTCTCTGCAATGCAATAGTGAAGAGTGAGTATCTTGTGAGGTGAGTTCTTCCTATTTTTTTCTTACAGCTCAAAAGCTGAGAGGAAGAAAAGTTCTGTGATTTGCTCAGTTATGAAGCTTTTCTATAGCAGACCTGGAAAGACATCAGAGAGCTATTTCCCTGCACCTGCTTTCTCACTGCCTGAACAATCCACTGACAACAAAAACAAAAAAACAACCAAGGAGAACCCCCCCCAGATAGACTAAACTATATAAAACCAGAACTTTGGTGATGAATCTGCAAAATCTGGAGGATGACACTGGGGTACCATTAGGCAAAGCGGAAATTCTTCTTGAGAGATATGATACTGCTAGGGAAATATGGAGTCAAAAGCTCATCCTCAAGGCAGTCACCAGCAGAGGTGGGTCATGCTTTCCTCCTTCCCACAAGCGCCATCACCAAAGCACAGCACTACCACAAAGAATGCACAGCATTGGCTACAAAAGGCATTTCAGTCCTAAAATACCAGTGAAGCTTATAGTTCTTCTGGGCAGTATTTCTCAGAATAACAAAGCTCAAGTGGGTGTTATAGGTCAGCCTATGTCCTCCAGATCCTGAAGGAAAAATAGCACGTAAACCTGAAGGCACTGGAGATTTCAATAACTAGAATCCATCCATGGGACTCTTCTGTGAGGAAAAGAATTCACTCGTGGTTTGTTTCTAATTAGTACCCCAGGAGAATTGAGACTAGCATCTAGCTATTTGTACTGAAGCAAAGAAGAAACAAATGAACTAATTCTACTGGCTTTTTTTTGGCAAACAGTTAAGAATGCAATAATGTCTAGGGTTTGCAAAGTAATGACTAGGGAAGAGAGAACAGAAATGCTTTAATTAATTACCTTGTTTTAAGGTATATATTGTAGAGGTAGCTGAGAAGTTTGTGGCTGTGATCACATTTTCTCTGTTTGAAGTATCAAGCTCCACTCGTGTCAGTTTTTCAACATCACTGTGGAAACTGCTGACTTCCCCGGTTGGGAAGGTCACGTTGGTCAGGTGGCCATCGGAGTCATACCTGCAAGACATGATGTTAAAGAGCCACGAAAATACATTACTATTGTTATATAGATACTCCTAAATGGAAAAAAAAAAAGAAAAAAAAAAAAAGTAAGCGCCGTCAACATTGTGCAAGAAGTAAAATGGTAAGAATTTGCCCAGTGTATTCATTCATTCCCTAATCCGAATTCCTTCAAAGCGCAGAACGGGCTGCTGCCGCCACCTACATCACCCGGCTTCTGCCAGAGGTTTCGGCTCGCGCAGGCAGCGGGGGTCTGACCCCCGGGATGCGATAGAGCTGGGTGGCCACTGGAGGTCACTCGCCGTTCAGGCAACCAACTCGCCCCCAAAAAGGCGATTTCTTACCCGTAAGTTTAAATAAAACCATTCTTCGATTCTGCAACCCTCAAAACCTGCCGTTTGCGGCTGACACGTGAAGTACATAATATCAATGGTGAAGTTAAAAAGGGGACCTAAAGCGTAACAATAGCGATAAAATTAGACTGAAATCTGCAGCGATTAAGTTGCCTACATGGTTTTTACTCTTGCGTTACGTTTCCCTCGGGCCTACTCAAATCAGCAGGAACTTCTCATCACAAGTAACAGCACCAGAATCTAGAGCATCACATTTTAGTTCACCTAAATTTCATCAGTGCTAAAGAAATTATTTCAGTTTAAAGTACTTTATGCAAATTGGGCCATGTTACGAAAAATCAATAAATAAAAAAAAAATTCAGTGTTTCTTCTAAGAGTTCTTTCCAGTTCTACAGATATATTTGTTCTTTCTGATGGTTCACATGGAAAACAATGCAGAACGTTGCCTGGTGCTTGACAGTGTTTCATATTAATGCCTCCCATCTTAAACACCTTATTGATGCTAACATTCTTACTCATTCAAGACACCTCACTGATACTGCAGATGTCTTTGCATGAGTAAAAGCAACTCATGTTCATAAAAAAGAAACCTATTTGTGCAGGTAGGAAAGCATAATTAAGTTTTCATGTTTTAGTAACTGTCTCCTCTCATTGACAAAACATATCCTCAGCTGGTGTATCAACCGGCAAAGCTCCGCTGCCTCCAATGGAGCTCTTCCAATTCACATCAGCAGATGATCTGGCTATGTCCTCCACTTTAATGTGTTGGCATCATTTCCTTAGCATCTTTATTTCCCCTTAATTAGTCAGACAACATCTATATGTTACAAAAAGCATTGGTGAAAATAAATGAGGATTTTTTCTCTTTCCCCCCAATATAAAAAGGAAAAATTGAGCATCTCTTCAAATGAAACACTGGAGAATGAACTAATGACCATCTTGTGTTCCTTGACAAATAAATTAATCAAATGTTAAATATAACATAATCTCTCTCACCTCCTACTGCCCTCATGCAACTTATTTACATTCTACCCCTATGCCAGTTCTGCGCAAACTGAGTGGGTGCCATACTCAGTGATTAAAATTGACTCAGATCACTACTTTTCATGACCAGAAAACTCTGCAAACATTGGGCAGTTATATTTAATTTACTGCTTGATCAAACAGAAACAACAGCTTGCTAAGTTATTTGAATTTGCCACTGTACCATAGAAAAATCCCCAAATAATACATTTTTACAGCGTAAATGCAGCCAGTTTATTGGAATGTACTTGTGTGCAAGAGTTGGGATCCATCTTCACTAAGGATCCAGTTTTGCTGCTGATAGTGCTGACGACGAGGTACAAAATTTGCTGTGCAGCTGAAAATGGGATAAACTGTTCCTGGATGGCTGGCCAGCTATGGTACTGAATCAGAATGAGACTAGAACACATGCCAATGGACTCTGACTCACGTAGATGGTCCCACTGACTTCAAGGAGAACATGCACATTAGTGTCTCAGTAACGATCTCACAGCGTGATCATCTAAAGTTTTGTTTTTTTTTTCCAGATTGCTCTAAGAAACCCAACCCTCCGAGGACAGGTTCTGCCACCTTTCACATGATGAACAGTAGCACACTGGGACTCAGTTCCTGAAGAACAATGTCCTACCCATATTAATAGGGGCAGAATCATGACATATTTCTTAATATTAATTTGGGGCCCAGTTATGCCACTGTTAATCATGTCAGTGACCATTTAATCATGCAAATAATTGCATTGATTTCAGTACTCACATGAGGAAGTGCTCACCAATATTTGAAATGCACACTTGGGGATATAACTTCACAATCCATTTGCATTTCTATATGTAGCACAGTTAAGAGTTATATCATTTCAAAGGGAAAGCGGTCTAATTATTTTTTTCAGAGAGAGTTGTTTCTTGCAGGTGTTTTCTTGTCCTTGATTTAATAGAGGCACAGTGCACCCCCTCCCCTTTTACAGCTTTAATGATACAATATTAAAAAAATCTAGATGACCGAAAATTGTGCATTAGCTATAATTTTATGCAAGAGCTCTTTCAGTACTTCCATTTCATCAGATTAGAGTAGATGGATGACAAGTACTTTTGTAGGTGGTTTTCTACCTCCTAATAATTTCCCTCTGTGAGTGAATCTGACATATAGGTAGATGTTCTGAACAATTCATTATCTTTGCTCATATTCCCAAGTATGTGCGATACGTGTTGTTAAACAAACTCGTCCCTACTTCAGCTTGGAAATGCCATGGGTTGAAGTTTTGGATGTGAATGCAGATCTAGCTTAAACAGAGAAGATCATTCCAAGCAATTTTGAAGTTGCTTATATGATAATTCTCAGTTCCAACACTATGTTCATATAGGACTCAGAAACAATTCACATATAAGTAACTGCTTCAAAAAAAATCTAATTTTCAAACTCAAATCAGGTATCAGTTCAGAGTACGTATGGAAAATAATGTCTGGTTTAAGGATACCTAAGGACCATGGTGCCCCATGACCTATCCATTAATAGGTCATGTAGGTGAAGTGAAGGTCACCATTCAGAAGGTGACAGTATCTTCTGAAAGCACTTACCCACCCAGCACCGATTATAGTCAATTATAGTCAATTGCCCCTCTGACTGTACCAGGCTGGGTGACATTCTGTGTACTAGCCATTCAGGAATTTCTAATATATTATGAAAATGACTTAAAATATTGGACTGAACGAAAATATTAATGACTTGACTTCACTAATTTTGCTGTTGTTTTTGTAATGCTATCAATTGAAAATTTGTTAATTCCTACTGACTAGACTGGCAGAAGTGCATGGCTGTGCAAAGACTGGACACCTCGAAGCATCAGTGAGGGCAGTGTTACCTAGCCTGCAGTTAAAGCTGTGAAAGTATATAAAATTGTTCAATTTCGCAAAACTTCTTTGTGTTAGTCATATGCATCATATCAAACCTTTCAAGGATTCTTCTATATATCATACAATGGGAGGCACTTGCAAGCAGGTGAAGCCTTTTAAGAGATCTTACTATGCTTGAGTCATACTTTAACAAGTAACTTGCCAGAAGAGCCCAGGAACAAGCAATAATTGTGTGAAGACAACAGGAACAAGCAATAATTGTGTGAAATGGTTTACACTCAATGTCAGTGGGACAGAGTAAGAATACTGAGATTGAGAAGCACAGGACTAAAAATAATCTGCTCTAACAATCCAGGCCCTGCAACAATGCATGGTGTTCAGGGCTCTAAAGAAGTAACAGGCGTGACTCCGAGCTACTTGAAAGCTTTTTGAAAGTGTCATTGGTCCATGGTCTAGATTGATGCCATCCTCAAGCAGGGATTTAAATGGATTGCTCTCAGTGTTGAAATTATTACAAAGCAGCATATATTTTAAGTCTTATAAAAGGTAACACTCACATCAGTGTTTAAACAGCACCAGGACAACAGTGAGCTTTGTCTTGTTGCAAGGTAATTTAAATTTGTGTCAACAGATGCCTGATAGCAAGAACCGAACCAGGAAGGGCCTGTATACTTTTTTCCCCTCTCATATTGTCAAAAATTGCCCTCTCTAACGGTTTATGCTTATGTCCACCCTATCAATTTAGTCTTTGAAAGAACAATAGAGGGCAGGACAGAAAAAAAATCCCATGCACTGCACAGTTTTCTCTGCTGGTATCCTACTTCTGTTTTAAGAAAATATTATTCTAAAAACCTGTAATGATGGTGACTCAACTACCTCTCCAGGTGACTTATGCCGTAAATTATTTCCCCTTGATGTTTTCTGTTCATATGTCACCTGGATGACTTTTTAGTTTCGTTTTTGACCATAACCTCCTATGCTCCACTGAAAGCAGGCATTATTATTCTCCTTTAAGGCTTTGAACTTGTACTGCAATGGTAACATATGATTTCCATCCATCACATCCTCAAACGGGGATTATGACACTTAATTATAAATAATGAGAAATCCTGATACATCACACCACTTTATAAATCAAAAATGAGATTTTTCTTGGGTTGTTCTCTCTCTGGGACCAGATAGGGATGTTCTGACTGCATTTTTAACTGTCTTGTCTTGCTCTTTAGAAGTCTCATCTCTTTAGAAGTCTCCAGAAGGTCTTGCTTATGAGGCTATTCAAACTCCTCTTACATACAGCCTTTTGCTATTACATATCCTTTTGTTATTATATATCATCTTCCCCTGCTGATAGAGACAAATTCACGTCTTTGAATATTCCTTCCACTGAGATTCTCAATTTCCTTTGCAACACTCCCTTCTCTAAGGAGTATGCTAATTGTCCCCTTTCTGCTTTCCTCAGGAATTTGCAAAATTCCTGATTCATATCACAACTTGCTTCTACTTCTTTAGTTACAAAAAATTCTACAATCATATTTTCATTTAGAGAAACAGATTCACAATAATAATGTGCAAATGAAGTATAATTTCAAGCAGTTTCTGCCACTTAATAGGCACTACGTACACAGCTTTTACATATGACAAACTTTGGCACTTCAGAAATGGTAGTGTTTCATTTTAAAAGCTGTGCAACAGCACTACTTGTCCTTTCTCATGCAGTATTAGTAGCAGGGCGTCTTTTTAAATTACTAGAACTGAATAAAAAAATTTCAATGTTCATTTAAAATAGTTCCTTACATCAGGCATTTAATGTCATGGACTTACTCATACACAGTTGTCCATCCATTTTCATCGCTTTTGGTTGCTAAAAGCCCTGTGTTTCCAGGATATGTCATCAGAGCCAGGTTGTAGCCTTGGGCATAAACTCTTTTCAGAAGCCCATTGCTGCTTATTGTCAGCCAGTACACTTGGCCCCCTGGCACCACGACCCACAGGGGCAGCCCACTCGTGTCTCTGCGGATGTGAACTGAATTCCCATTGCTGCTGGTGATGGTGCCGATATCCCCTTCCTCGCTGTAGGTGAAATTGTAAATGTAGTCCCTCGTTATGAGGTTCAGCGTGTGCAGGTGGGTGCCGTTGATGGTGAACTGATACAATTCTTGGTCTGCTGGTGATGCGATCTCGTACATATTGGTGTCACTGAGGTGAGCCTTGTTTCGGCTGACTGCACGGATACGAACATTGCCAAGGTCTGCGACGTACAGTGTGTCATCAGGAGAGACTGCTAGGGAAGAAGGTGCTTTCAGCTTTGCATCTTTGGCATATCCACCATCACCTGGAGGAGAAACGGTAATTTTAGCAAACTGTAATGTCCATATTTAAGCTGGCCCCCTAAGCCTGACACACTGCTGCTCCTCAGTATCATTTACAAGTCAATAAAAAAGCATCTTCTTCCAACCAATTAAATTCCTATTATTTAAGGTTGGTGCAATTCTAAATTAGTCTCAATGATGACAAACAAGAATATAAATAACCTAATTTACAACATTTTTGCTAAGGCCAAACCCCTGCTGCTCAGAAAAGCTTTAATGGCAAAATTGTGAAAGAAAAAAACCATAATACCTGAAATTTCATTCCCTAATTTTTGTCTGTTGGCATGTAGTTAAAGTAGACTCATGTTATAAATAAAAAGAAAATAAACCCCAGTAATTCAGCCAAAATGACACTGAAGGACAGATCAGTTTACACTTTTAAAAAATTCAACAGGAAAACAAAACAAGAACACAGCCAAAACATGCCTTGAGAAAACACCCCTTCCAAGATAATTTCTGTGGTTTGTGTATTTTAAGGTTTGAGGAGGATATTTGCATTGTCATGGGCTATATATGCATATCAAAGTGACTTTACATGAGCAGGATTTTCTGTAACTAGCAAGAATGTATTAAACCTCATTCTTAGAGAAAAACACATTACTTCTGTATTGCTCCCCTTCTCACTGAGAAAGGAAATTTTCTGGAGAGTTTGAGCATACCTTGTGCTTCCTTGGAGATGGACCAATTAGCTGATCCTTCTGCCAGGCTGACCCTGCCTTTCACCAACCCAATCCTGGCATAATCATTAGATTTGCCAGTTTTTCATTTTTTAGCACTGAGGGTAGTTTCCCTCAGTAGGAACCCAGAACAGGATTCTTCTCAGCACTGGTCTGCCTTAGCCATAACTGAAGCTGGCAGCGCTTGGTGTTGCACGAGGCTCTGATTATCAGTGGCTCAGCAACCCACCTTCTCTGGAAGACCATTGACATTTTTTCCCTCTCCATTCTTGACATACTTAATGTTTTCTTGTCAGTAATTAACCTTTTACTTGAAATGAGGGGCTGAAGAATTATGATGACATTATGGAGCTGAACACAGAGGTTCTTAGAGATGACAAGGTGACAACAAATTGCACACCTCTGTACATGGGAATGCTGTCCTTTGTCTGATTATGAAATATGTTTTTTATGGAAAAATTCTCCATAATTTGCTGGGGTGCATGCAGGGGGGAGAGGCTCTGTTACTGAGAACGTCCAGCAGTGTGGCGTAGGCCTGGCACTGGCTGTTCCATTTTAAAACACACAAAGAAGAAGACATTTGGAATGTTGGTGTTTGCATCATTTTGCTGGTTATGCAGTGTGACACAAGCAATGAGAAGGCATAAGCTAGTGTTTTTCACTTGATGTGAAACACCTTGGCCCTCTTGGTGAGAAGGGCTGCCTAATCCAGTAGCATTTAGGTGCAATCTGCATGGGGGCTGGGTACCATCTTCAACATGGGCCAACAGCTGACACAGAAAGGCAGACCGGGAGCTGATTTTGAATGGTGCGCAATCTCTGTCAAAGGAGGAAAAGCTAAGATCACCCGGAAGTTCCTTCAGTGCCAAATGGAAGACTCATGCCTTTGAATCCAATCGATTAAATCCACAAAGAGCTGTTGATAAGGTTTTCGGCTTTCCAAGGCAAATGAAACATTGCCCATCTCTGCTTCCCCTCGTCAGTTTACTAATTGGCAGTTGTACCAGAAGGTCTCAACAGATAAGAGACAGGAAACAACTAGCATCTCCTTACCTGAAAAACAGTCACAATTAGGATCAATCTTGCAGTCACAATCTGATGGGGCTCCGGCGATTATAGAGATCTCACCATTGGTTGTGACCTGTTGTATACGGTTGATCTTTCTTTCATCTGTCTCTGCAATGTAGAGTACGCCACTGTGAGACACAGCGATTGCTCTGGCTGACTCCAGGGTTGAATGGATGGCCACCTTGCTGACGATGAAGTGGTCAATGCCTGGCACCTGGCAGTGAATGGGGCGCCCTGCAATAATTCGTACACGCCTGCTTTCAGAGATCTGCAGGACAATGTTGTTGTCCAGGACATACAGAGAATTGTCTATAGGGTTCACTGTGAGGTCTGTCGGCCACTCTAACCGCACCTGGAAAAAAAATAAATAAGGGGAAGGCAGGGGAAAATAAAAGAAAAAAAAATGGTTAAGACAGGAAGGCAGTTTCATTCAACCATCTCTGATCATCATGTCATCAAGGCGCTTGGTGGGTTCACCCAGCACTGCTTCTCTGGAATTTACATTTAACTGGGTTTGGCAGAAGAAGTTCCAATAAGCATACCCTTTTCTGAGGGCCAGCTTCACAGTAGAACAAAACTCGATTGGAAAAGTAATTTAGCACCCTCTGAGGGGTATTTGAAAAAGTCTGTTGAGGTGGGAACATTATTATACGTATGCAGTCATGCAAATAAAAACACAACTCCATGTCATGCAACATCAGACAGAATTTTTTCCAGGTCTGAATGTTATTATTTCAAGGTTGCAGTCAACACTGGCAGAGTGGAAAACAGAGGTTGTCAATGTCCTAACACTTTAATTGACTGTTAGTACAAAAGGAAAGCGACGTACTAGAAGAGTACGACATATTTCCACAATTTATTTACTAAGCAAGAAATGTTAATAAGACTTATATGCCACAAGAAATATAAGCTCATTAATTCTTTGGAACATAATAATACACCAATAAATCACACTTCACATGATATAGTAGCAAAACTGTAATTATTTATAATGATTTTGCTTTGTAAGTTTAGTATTTCAATCATGGATTAAGTAAATTCTTCATATTAATGCTGCCTGCCTTTTCCCATGCAGGTAAGGGTGGTGCCAACCAAGCAAAATTTCTGAATGATGCTAGAGGAAATACTAGAAGAATGACCTCACTCATCTGATACCTGTTGCATCAGGATCTGGAATAATTAAACATGCTCCAAGTTAAAGGTGGGTCTGCCTGTCAACCTGAAAGACAACCAGTATGTAGGTCACTGACTGTGGCGTGTACTGGCCCAGAGCTTCAAACTCTTCCTGTTGAGAAAGCTCAACAGGCGGCACAGGATCGCTGAATTGGAAACACTGACAGAGTAGACTGGTCCCTCTCCCCAGCCAACGGCCAGTGGAGAATCTGGACTGCAGCTCATCTATGGAGATGTCAGAGAACAACTGTGTCACCAAGACTGCAAGACAGACTATTTTTGTCTGTCTCGGGATGCCTTGCTTGTTATTCCTCATTTTATCTGAGTGGAATTTTTCTAGACTAAATAATTCATTCATCAGAAGAGAATAAATACCAGGCTGAAGAATAGTGGTTTTATATGCTTTATATATCAGAGATTCTTTTATTGTTTCATTTACTGATTTTGTTGCTGGTTTTGCTCAGTTTTCCACTGCGCTAATTAAAAGATCTATGAATGTAGAGACTGCAGATGCTTATACAATGCTCAGCACTGAGGAATAACATATGGTGGAGTGTGTGGCCATCGCAAGCCACCTGCTCGCCTGGGGTCAGCTTGCTCAGGAACCAGGCTGGAGGCCAAGTCTCCCTTTCTCAAGTGTTAGTATTTCCTGAACAATCTCATTTCCAGAAGTACATTGCTGGTTTGATAATTGATGTTTTAATAAAGTGAGGGCATTGTGGCTACTGCGTCTTGCCTCGTGGTTACATGGTGCACCACACAATTATGAAGGCTCACGGAGTAATCCAATTCCTCCTTTTGCCCAGTCCATTTTACTAGACAGCATAATAACTGGCATTAAGACTAATGCTGTTGGGTTCAAGATCTCTTCTGAACCAGGTGGTAGAGTCCTTCCAAATGATGATAAATGTGGTGAAACAGTTGGAAACAGATTACTCCCATAAAGTGCCGATTTCTGTGCATGTGACTGCCCAGATTCCACCTGCTGTGTTAGGGCTGGTTTACACACTGCTGTTAGCTCATGCTTCAACTGAGAGTTCACTGCGACACCAAATAAAACTCTTTAGTTAGCATAAGAATCTCTACAAGGCTGCCTTCAGGTAACTTGGAAAAACACATATTTGCAATGTACCCTTAAGTAAATGGATTATTTTTTATGAGAAACAGACACCTTCAACTTTAACAGCCTCCTTCACAGATCGCTCTGCTGTAAAAATAATCTTTGGTTAACTCTTAACTAGATTATTTGTGATAGAAACTTTGGGATGAAACTATCTCCTTTTGCCACAATGACTCTGCATAGCACCTTGCCATGTTTTTTCCTTTGCGGACCAGCCACACTGCCTTTGCTCAGTGAATAATTTGAATTTCTCCTACTGTGAAAGTATGCCTGGTGTCTTGCAGATAAACAGGGACTGGTTTGGGCCAAAACAACTTTTTCTCTGGTTGATCTGATGCCAATTTGGTTTATTGAGATAGAATAAACTTTTATGCAGCTGTCCATTACACTTGCACCATCGCGCCTAAAGCTTAGTCTTAACAGCTGTTAACTGCAAGTACATTTGCTTTCATACCCATCACATCTGTAAATCTAGCTGCATTACGGTAAAAATAAATAATATTTTAGTTGGGAACAGCTAAACAATTTTGGTTACTACACCAGAACTGTTGCCTATCTTTCTGCTCTGCAAAGCTAACAAAAGATATGGCTACAGCTTCTCCTTCCTGGGTTTAAAGTTGTCATGGATGTATTGTTTAATCCCTGGTGAACTATTAAAGGTAGCATATACATGTCTGGAGATTGCGGCATAAAAACCAGCTGCTGCTCACTATCAGCTTATGCTAGTGCAATTGAAGGGGAAAAAAAGGTAAAATGGAACAGTTAAAATCAAACACACACACAAACACAAACCCTTGAGCATTCCCAATTTGAAGAATTCCACATATTTAGAAAAAATCTGCATTGTTTTTGTCAGGATGAGGCTTCATGGCATCTTAATCTGATGCAAACTAGGGTTTGCTGCAATCCTACCCCATCCCTCCTCCCAGTGCAGCCCCCAGCAGCAAGGCCAGTGTTTATGTGCTCCTACAGAGGGCAGGTTCAGGACAGTTTGCTGGCTAAAAACTAATCACCTAAATCGGCTTAAGCTGAAGTGTAACTGCACCTTCAGGTTCACTGTTACCTTGAAAAGTCACCGGTTGTTTCGTTTCTTTTAAAGCAAGTTGCCCTCTGGCAGGTTTCTGTGACCAAACCATCAGTTGTGCTTCATTCAAAGCCAATAAACATATTACAGAGAAGCACTTCAAGTCTCATCTGATATGACTGTGTCTATTAAAAAGTTTTTCCAGACAAAACTTCAGTTACGATTAGAATATTAAATCAGTTAATATACTTCTTAATTTGAAGCAGTACTTTGCAAGCCCCTGTAAAAAGTCCTCTTCCACAGATGTACATTTTTCTTATAACTCAAAACTGGGCCAATTGCAAGTGTTTTTCCTTACACTTAATGGATTCTTTTTTTTTGAGCAGTGTACAGAAATGGCATTGCCGATTATCCCACTATAAACAAACAGACAAGGTTTGTTCAGTATCAGTCAGTACCTCACACTTCCCACAGACTGAAATTTTCAGGTGACAGTTCTAGTTTTTTTTTCACGGGAGATTGAGTATATGCAATGGAAATCACTGCCAAAACAAGTGAACCCTTCAGCAATGAGACCTTTTGCATATAAGTATTAACATATCAACTTTTCTGGGAATTCAGCATTTAACTGTCAACATAAAGGCTCCAGCTATATCTAATAATCAGACTCTGGTTTGAGAAGTGCAAAATTAACACCTACTGGCCTGGCTTTCTAATAGATTTTTTTCACGTCAAGTGTTCTGGAAAACACAAAGTGCACTAAGGTGGCTTCAGTTTAAATTAATTTTCACTGGGAGATCTACATTTAGGTAATTAAATAGCTCTCAGGCCCAAATGGTATTTTCTGTGTTTGCTTCTTTCTTGCAAAATCCACACGTGCTTGTATAACTACCTATATAACTATCAAGCTGGTGTGGATGCCTGGTGCCCACTAAGCCACTCCATCCCTCCCCTCCTCAGCTGGACATTGGAGAGAAAATATAGTGAAAGGCTCGAGGGTCGAGATACAGGGAGAGGTCACTCACTGATTAGCATAATGGGCAAAACAGGCTTGACTTGGGAAAATGACTTTAATATTACCAAGCCAATCAGGGTAGGATAATGAGAAATAAACCCTGAATCTTCTCCCCACCCCTCCCTTCTTCCCAGGCTCATCTTCACTCCTGAGTTCTCTACCTCCTCCACCCAGCAGTGCAGGGGGACAGGGAATGGGGGCTGCGTCAGTTCATCACACACTGTCCCTGTGCTCTGTCCTCCTCAGGGGGAGGATCCTCACACTCTTCCCTGCTCCAGTGTGGGGTCCCTCCCACGGAAGACAGCTCTCCATGAACTTCTCCCAGAGTCCTTCCCACCGGCTGCGCTCCTCCTCACACTGCCCCAGTGTGGGTCCTCCCGTGGGGCACGGCCCCTCAGGCCCAGCTGGCCACAGGGGGGTCCCCCACAGGGCCCTCAGCCTGGGTCCCTCCCCACGGGGCCATAGGCCCTGCCAGGAGCTGCCCCAGCGCCGCTGCCCCTGGGTCATGGCTCCTGTGGGCACCCCCTGCCCCAGAGGGGTGTCCGCTCCACCATGGACCTCCACAGGCTGGGACACAGCCTGCCCCGCTGGGGGCACAGCCTGGCCCGTTGGGGGCTGCACTGCGGGCTGGGGGCACAGCC
>JAVJGJ010000034.1:6539219-6550437 GCA_035590215.1 Microhierax caerulescens | reverse complement strand
TTCCCCAGGACAGTGAGATATTTGTTTATTGGCAAAACCATATTTTTCTAGTTACCATAGCCTTCCTACAAGTATTGTTTTAATAATTTAATCCCACTAGTTCCTGATTACAGATGTTAAGAGAGGAAAAGAAAAAAACCCCAGGAATTAAATAAAAGCAATAAGGAAACAGATTCCAGTCTCCATGCCTGAAGAATCCCTATGTAGGGTAAACATTGTGCCACCAAAAGCATTTACAGTCTTTTTCCCTAATGCTTTGGAAGGTGCTAGATTGCTTGTCCTGAAAAGTAACTTACTGTGCTTCCCCACAGAGTGGGCAGCCACAAAAGCTCCTGCGTAGCGGACTGGCAGTGTGGGTTTTGGAAGCGTTACCTCTCGCTCGGCTGGTCTGTTTTCATGCTTGGCTTGGCTCCCTGTGCTGAGATGCTCCTAACTGATGTTACTCATAGGATGAATTCGGGGTGTAGACACTTCACTCATAATATAATACACTATAAACTGACCTGAAACACGGTACTTCTATACCAACAGTGAGACTGAACCTGAATTAGCATGCCCTTTTTCCATCCAAATGACCACAGTGTGTTGGTGATTGCAAGAGTTAGTGACATTAATGTTTTGTACCTGGGAGCCAGAACATTAAAAATACCCTTTCAGAAGGCATTTACAGTTCAGTTCTCAATAAATGAGGGTGCACATTCAAAGAGGATTACACATTAGGAAGTGTAATGCTTAAAATCTGCACAATTAATTCCTTTAAAATTTGTATTCTTCTTCCGCATGGCCAGTTAATAAAGGACGGACTTACCACTTTGTGGATTTAATACATGGTGTTTGTTTATGGACCAGCCTCCCAGATTTGAAGCATCCATTTCAAAGCCCTGAAGGATTACTGTTCTCTTCTCCCACAGAATAAAATCAGGACATGTTTCATATTCATATCCCACCGATACTGCAAACAAATAATTAAAGATCTATCAGTCTACCTTTCCCTCTGTGAACTACTAGGCAATTTTTCATTCCAGGTTTTGATATTCATCTGTCAAGTAATAATTTTCCTCTGCCTGACTGCTGTTGCTGAATGGTATTTTTTTTTACAAGGGGTTTTAACCGATTAGTATATTATTACAGCTATAGCTACTACAGTTTCAAAGCACAAAATTTACTGTTGTATCAGTTATGGATTTCCTAAGAGTATAAATCTCCTCCAGTGACTCCTGGCTTGATTGGTTATTGCATTTCTGCTAATTACCTGAAGAACAGCTTAAACAGAAAAAAAGCTATGTTAAAACAAACCAGTTTTAATTTGCTTGCTAGCTGTAAAAACTGTAGTTAGGCAGAACTGGATTGCCAAGATGAAAATTTCTAGAATTAAACATTTATGTTAACAGGCTGGCCAAAATACATGTTGAAAATCTTGAATTTCCCTAAGGTGGTGGTTTTGAGGGGCTGCTCAAAAAATCTCCTCTTCCATACTTGAATAAAACAAACAAAAAAACCTCTTCAAAATTTAATTTTGGTGTATCTAATATACCATTGTTTAAAAAATATAGTTATTAATCTTCTCTAGTTAACCTTTTTAGATTTCAGTGCAACTCATACATAAAGGAAGAAGGTTATTTTGACACCAAATTCCTAAATTTGATATAGGAACTATCGAGGTAGTTCACCCTTTCCAAAATAAAAATGTCTTTAAAAATACTTCAAGATACAAAATAAAAATATTTTAAAAAACCATAGTTTTCTGACACTTTCAATATTTTCGATTCACTTTTTCTGTGTAGCAGCTTTAGGTACATTTTACCTGAACCATAAATAGTTTTAATACCATTTAAGTTCCGTTACTAGATGCAATCAAAATATTTTGGCCAGCTATAGCAGGGAGCATTTGTGTTTGTAAGATAAATGTTTTATAGCAAACTGAAAGCTGTTCTTTACAGCAACTTCACTTTGAGTTGCTTCATCATTTTAGCAGCAAGAACCTGTTTTTGCAGCTAAACTCTGACTTGTAAAAATCACATCTCCTTAAGTACCGTAAATATTGTGTGCTTCAAACATTAGAGTTTTCACTCTGAGGGGCCAGGAGCCAGTCTGCCCAATTTTTCTGTTACAGGAGCTGTCAGGACTCACATCAGTGATGTTTGTGAGTAACTCCCTGGGCTGAGTGCCCAGCTGTGGGCATGGAGCTTCTTCCCCAACAGCCCCTTCCTGCACCGGGATGAGCCATCAAGGTTCAGTAACCAGACATGCTATTTTCTAGGTGTTAATGCAGAGAGAAGATAACGGGCAGACTTTTCCTATGAGGCAACCTCACACTTGCCACCAACGCGTTAGCATCTTTACTCCATTCGTGCACTTAACACATCCAGTCCCGGGTCAGATGCGTATACCTGAAAAGAGTAAAGACCTATAACACGTCACCCAGCCTTGCTCAGGGAACCATTACAGACCCACCGGACAGTTCACCCGCTGCTATGAGGTACTGTGCTGATATCTGGCTCACGGGAGGTATAACCATTTAAACCATCCGACAACTGTGTCAATAGATCCACGGCGGCATATTTACCAGGACTGTATGTAGCTAACACTGTAAAGCATTTACTGTTCCCTGCCTATAGCTGTTTGTGTGCTGCCAAACACCCTCTAGAGGTTATCATCCCCTTTCTTAGAAGGTCACCGTTCCCTGCTCTCACAGTTACTGTGCGTAGCTGCCTTTTAGTCCCTTCTCATCAGTGAAAGGCACACAGGGACACGCTCACTTCGTGTGTGCCTACAACCACGTTTCTATGTATACGTACACACATTTATGAAAGAAATCTATTCTCCCAAAGGGAATATTGGTGTGATCTCAAAGCAGGGTCTCCTGAACCATCTAATTGGAGGTACTGACATACCATCCATGAAAATTTCCTATCAACCGTTTTGCATGCAAAGTAATCAAGGCAAAGCACAACAACTGTGAAGTCAGCCAAGTGACTGCAGTGCCACTTGAAAAATAGGCAGGTTTTGCAAAACATTGTAATCTCATAAGTGAAAAGACAATTTCAGTCAGCTTACACTTATTGTGGGAGCATCACTTGCTGGGCAAATTAATTTATAGCCCTGTTTTGAGGTGACTGAGATTTCACTGCATGAAGAAGAACTGTAGTGACTATGTTTTTGGACACTAACAGCTGGCAAGTACAGTTCTTTGCAGTCTCAAAATGGATTTCAAAAGATATACTGAAATCATCCATAGCAAAAAACTGTTCTTTTCATACAACTATTTTGAAGAATGAACAGTAATTTGCCAGTAGTGCCAGCACATCACAGTTTAAGGGCTGTTGCCAAAATACAAGTAAGATATAAAGGATACGATTAAACAGGACAGTAACCTCTACTTCAACCTCTCCTGAAATATTTGTACTTACCAACATCATACTTCTCTGAACAACAGATATAATGAACTCAACCAAAGTAACAAGCAGAGTAATAACCAGAGAAGACCTAAGATTGCTTCAGAGCTGGCTTATGTTCACACCCAGAAGGGTCAGTCCTTGCACACCACTCCATGCTGCTCTGCGGGGTGCAAGGGCTTGCAGGAGTAAGACTGAGCACATATGGAGTTACACAGGAGCATTTATTGAGGTTTCTACTGAAATCCTTCCTTTTCCTATGTTAAATTACAAGGGCACATCATAGACTTTACCACCAAGGTTTTGTGTGTCAACACCCACATGATGCTTTTTTTTATTCAAAACAAAAAATGTCACTTCATCACCTCAAGCTGTTACTCCGAGAAGAGAAAATGGCCTTGTTAGGGACTTGGGGACTAGACAAACACCAGTAAACATTTCTCAAATTTAAACAGAACCACTTTTGTGTGGAAATATGCTCAGAAAGTCTTCTTTTCTGTAACTGGTTATGTGATCATTGCTGTCAATAACCCTGAAGAAAAATAAAGATGTTTATAGGATTTATAAAACCAAAAGCAGATGGTTATAGTCCTGAGTTCCAGGACTTCAACCTGCTGCAATTTAATTTAATTAAAAAGAAAACTGAACGGAATGCATTATTAAATATTGATAACAGACTGGCAGAGGAAATTATTTTGACAAAAATTCATATAATGGATGCAGATAAAGGTCCCCGAGTACTACAGTGTGTCAAATTATATAAAGCTTTATTGGACTCTAACAAAGCATGCTAACAATGCACTTAAAATATAAAGATCTTTGCTTCTATTTTGAAAGAAGCATAAGTAACCTAAACTTTCAGAGGGAAAAAAAAAAAGCACCAATTAACTAATGTAAAAGTTGTTAGCCAGCACAACTGCATAAGCTTTATTCATATTTAAACATATTATGCTTGTCTACTTCTAATTTGGGAATCTGTAACTACAGTATGATTCCACAAGATGTTATGTATTTGATTTAAATTGTTTTAAAGTCCAGATACATACTGGACTTTGTGACCATCAGAAGACTCTTAAATGCTGCAGCGGGAGCAGGTGGGTTCAGCTGTTCCCTCTCAGACAGGTTAGTGGTGATGTGCAGTGACATGTTCCGGACACAGGCCATGTGTGGCCGTGCCGAGGGGAGCCCCGGGTGCCCCCTGGGACCCGGCTGGTCCTGCCTGACCACCCATGGCAGTGCCAAAGGGCACACTGGCATTTTTTTTCCATTTCTAAATTTGCACAAACATGTGTAAGTGAAGCCAACAAGCCATTTGATACCTCCCCTCACTACAAAACACTGGTGGGAATCTCTGTCTGCAGTGGGCTAGGGCGAGACTTGCCCTCCAACGAGGAGGTTTCATGAGACAGAAGAGCCGAAACTGGCAGTCCTGCCCCGCACCGCGTACCCGCGGTGTTCAGAGCCCTCTCTGGTGGCAGTGCCAGCATCTGACCAAGGCTTCTGCAGATGTGAGCCAGAGTGATGGGTCAGATGCAGATAAGACAGACAATGCAGCAATTCTGGAGACCTTGCACTAAGGGTGGAGTTTTGATCCCTTTAGGACAACGTAATGTGTGAGCTATAGCTGGAATGAGAAGACCTGCGCTTCTGCACCAGTATTCATAGCAGATCAGGAAACTAATGAAGCTGAAAATTTATCACTTATTTTCTGGTTGCTTCAGTTTTCAGCTGAATTTGTTCCTGATCTGGCTCATTTCATGATCAAATGAATATGAGTGGTGGCCCAGGGGTAAGGAGAGAATGTGGGAACGTCCCTCCTGGCAGCAGCCTACAGTTGTATCTGTTGAAGTAGACTGTGGGTCTACAGCCTGAGGATAAGCTCCTTGTTTTCTGGTACATTCCTATGTGCACCGTGTGATGTGACTCATACTCCATAATTTGGTCTCATAACCCTGTGTGGACACCAGTGGCTATGTCTGCATCGTTCTCCTAAGTAGAAATGAAAGTGCTACAATCCTCCTTTATCCCACCGCCTCTCCATGCGGCTGCCCCCCAGACTCCCTGGCTGGGAGCACACGGTAACGCCACCACACGCGAGATGCTCTGGGAGTTGCAGGGCTCGCACAGACCACACAGGCTCAGACAGGCACATTTCGGCTTTGCCTGGGCCCATCTGCAGGCACGCTGCCTGTACAGACAACACAGCAAATCCTGGAGAGCTTCTGGCTGCCCCTCGGAACAGCATTTCATGTTCCTCGTGAGGGTAGATGGCACCATGTAGCCCTTGCTACTCTTGTTTTATAGCCTGATCCTGCCAGTCCTGCTTGCTATAATTCCTCTGACATAAAAAGCAAAACAAAACTGCTGAAGAAACCAGTAGGGCTTATTCCCAATACTAAGCTTTGCTGGTAAGGTAAATAATCTTAATGGAAATTGTCTATAAGGTTAGTCCATTAAGCAACAGAACCCCAAATTCAATTAAAAAAAATAGCAAGCCTTTTGAAAACCGAATCATGAAATTAATGACAAAAATGGCTGGCTAAATAGAATGTATTTGCACAGACAACACTCCTGTAGCAATTTTCAGAACAGCTGCTTGTGCTGCTTGGTAAGGAAAGCCTACGAAACATGATGATTTTAATCCAAACATCTTTAAACAACCAATCAATTAGTTTTAACTGTTGGGGACACAAAATGTATTAAGAAAGGATGCCTAAAAGTTAGAATTTTGTAAACCCTAAGCGGAAATGACATTTTAAATGTCACAGCCAAAAAATGACAGAAACAATGCTACACCAAAGGCCATATTCCAAGTAACATTCAAAAACAAAGACAGCTGAATGTAATGCCGTTAGTACACAACCATTCTCTGAGGGAAAAGGAGATTTTCAAATTGATTAAATTAGAAAGATGACATTGGAAGAATAAGAAAATAAATGTTCTTAGGAAATCATACGAGTCACTTTAGCTAAAGAGGCATTTGATTTAAAAGAATGTATGTGAAGCAACAAAATTTATGAGCCATATTTTCCTGGCTTGGTGTGTGTGAGCGCTTCTGCTTACATCAAGGTACATACCCATTGCCTCGGCCAGGCCAGAAACCTTCTGTCCATATATATCTGTCTTATTCCAGGCAAATGTGTACACCAAGTTGGCTGCAGCAGGAAACCATTTCTGAAGCAGACGTCCTTCAACAGCAACTATCAGATGGACTTTTGTCATTCCAGAAGGGATGGTCGTGTGCGTCAAAATAATGCGCAGCAAAGTTTTATACCCGGGTGTTCGACTGCTGAGATAACTCAGCTTCAAAAAACTTGAAGGAATTGGGATTTCCTCTTGGACCACCTTGGAAAAAAACACATCATTATATCTATAGGCAAGAAAACTGCACAATTATAAAAGCGGGTGCTTATTTTACATTTTACAATCATGATGGAAACACAGCAGCACTTAAAACAGTGATGTCTTCTGTGTTTATTTTAGCAATGCAGTAGCCAGGCATATTAAAAAAATGTCAAACACTGGAAACTGCTTGGTCAACTTACTGGATGGGGGTCTGTTCATTTGGATGAAGAACCTCTTCCTCTAATGCTTTACTCTTATCTACCAATGAGAAAACACTCTCCATGGACACATTCATACATTTGAGCTCTAAGCTTTACCTTGGCACCTCTATTTGGTTTACTTAACAAGTGTTCTTAACCAGAAAACAATGAAAAGATTTTTTTTTAAATACACACACACTTAACGTATTACATTGCGATTTGAAGATACTATCCTGCTTTGGAGGTAGTAACTCTAGCTTGGGGAGAGCTGAGAAAGAATTCCTGCTAAACCATCTCCTGTGCAGAAGTGCCGGCAGTAAGGGTGAGCTCCAGCAAGAAGGGGCATGGCATACAATGGAGCAGCATAAGGTACTGAACAAGCTAACTGGGGACACATGGAAGTGAAGATGAAACTGGCCGTCAGAGTCATCTAGCTACCAGGTAAGTCCCCAGGGTGTGCACCAGAGTTCAGATGCCACGGCATTGCTGTCAGTGCTGCCGCCTGAATCACTTCCATTAACGCTGGCTCGGATATGCCCACTGTGGGGTAGCATCAGTTCCTGGCTGCAGTGAAGGTAAGCCCTCAGCAACTAGCAGAACTGCAAAGACTGTGAGCTTGTGAGGGAAAAAAAGAAACTTGGCCTTGACCTTTCAAATGATACGGGCCTCGGAGTTACAAAAAGGGATTCAGCTCTTGTGATCTCCTCAGAGAAAGGAACTCTTCTGGGACAGACTGTGAGGAAGAGCAGGCATGAGAAGAGAGCAGCTTCTTGGAGGATGCTGTCACAGTCACTCAAAAGCCACTGAAAACTGGTCTGTGTTTAATAAGGTTCAGAATTTTAGTGTATTTCTGTAATGGCAAGCCAACCTGCCCCAATGTTCAATTCCTCTAGCTTGGAAAAATACAAACTGTTTTGTTTACATTTCCCAGTTTTAAAATACTCCTTGTTCAACAATAGATTACTTCATTTTCAAAAGAATTGTATTTACACATTGCACCAGTATCCCTGTCACAGGATTGCTGCAGTACAGCTGGAGGCCTGCCAGCACCTGTCACTTTGACATATGAAATGTAGTGCTGCCAGGGAAATCCTGCTCCCTTTATTGTTCCTGATTTGCAGTGTTCCCCTTCTTTCCTGCTGGCATCCCAGCTGCCCCCTCTGTCAAATATATGACATCTTTTCTCATTTTTTAATAGAAAAGCAGGAAGAAATATTCATGCATTAATACATGATAATATATCTCCTTCTCCTATTATTCCAGGTTAACTCTTGTACATTTCCCAGTACTGTACAATGAAACTTAACACACTAAGAACCCTTCAATGACAAAAAAATAGGACTGGGAGCAGTTTCTTTCTGAGCAGACTGCATCTTTGAGTACCTCACCATTTAAAGAAGACCCAGGGACACCTCAAGTGGAGTAATGTGACCCAGTTTTTTCTTACCAGTGTGTATCAGTTATTCTTAATTTACGTTCATTAGTTTCACTTCATACATTCTGTGAAGCAACACTATGGCCATCAACTAGCTGAAACGTGATAATGTTTTTAATAGTTATGGAGATATTTAGATATAATTGAGTTCAGTCACAGGCCTTTTACATGGAGAATAAAGGCTCTTCATCAGTAGCAACACTTTTACAAGAAAAAGAGAAAATTTCAGAGATATTCATGTCTACAGGTAGCCTCCAAAATATCTTCCAGACCGGCTCAGTGACATTTAAAGAGAAGCCAAAAGGGGCCTTATTGCTCAAACAACACACTAAAAATCAGGTTAACATGATCTGAAACCTGTGTAGCTGCATTTTGTTGGGCATTTGACTCATACAACCTCTTTTAAGTCCCAAATAAAAGAACAGTTAGATACAAGGTTAATTACAAATTACTTCTAAACTTAAGGAGTGTCAAGAAAAAAGACGTTTAAATAAAAACCATCCTAAAGACCACATAAAAATTGCTCTACCTGAGAAAGAAAGTAATAAACCCCAAGAAGGTACCATATAGTGGAGATGCCACTGTAAAGAACTAGATGTGAACTAGAAGTCTTCAAATATCCCGGGTCATGTCTCACACTGATGTACGGGGAAGTTGTACTGTTTATCTGTAACTTAGGAATGGTTCTGTGCATCACAGAATAATATATATTATTTTTTTAAATAATATTTTAAAAATAAATATTTATAATAAAAAAATAAATCAGGATTTCAAACATAAATCATGTTAGGACTCCTCACTTTCTTATACTTGGAGGTAGGAAATAAAGCACTTTCAGATATTAACCAAAACAAAGAAAGAAAGAAAGAAAGAAAGAAAGAAAGAAAGAAAGAAAGAAAGAAAAAGAAAAGCATTTTGTGAAACATTACTAAAGAGTTGCATTGGTGTCATTGACAAGTGAACAACATCACAGCAGTTAATCGTTTGCTATCTGGTATCATCTTTTAAAATTGTCTAGAACTTGTTCTACCACTGAACAAATTGCTAATTTGAAAGGCTTTTCATTACCTGTAGCTCTGGAATTACGGTTCCTCTTTCAGGACAGGACTCTCCAAATGCTGTCAAGGGTGAAGGGAGTACTATTGGGTTTGGGCTGATAAAACTACTGAAGTCACAAGATGGTGTGTTTGACTCTGTTCTTTGCATTACAACTTTGTCTACAATGACAAATCTATTCCAAGGCAACCAAAGTGTCCTTTTTTCAGATATGAAAGGAGATCTGTCAAAAAACAGAGTGACAGAGATGCCTCCAACAGCCACAAGGTCAAAACTGGAAAAGAGAAAGCAAATTGCTTTGTTTCTTTTTGGTTTATCATCATATTAACACAACTTTCAATGCATCACAAACAAAAACTTAATGTTGCTCATTACAGCCTTTAATTTACTATGTGAAATCATACAAGTATACCCTCCCAGTGTCACCTTGGTATTCACGAAGAAGCTTTACGTCTCTGTGTTTTCTCCCTGCATGCATCAATTGCAAGGTGCAGCACTGCACCGTGACTTGGCCTACCTCCCCTCTATTTATCAACTAGAATCAATACTAATGAGTCATCTAACAAAAGCGTGGACCCAGTTACTTTGGTTTACATGAAAAGAAATTCCTAGCCCAGAAAGGGGATGCTCCTCATAATCCATGCAGGTACAGCATGCAGAATGAGAAGCCTTAAAGCCTTTCAGGCCTTTTTGCTGTTAACATGTCCTTTTCCCTTTTTCTAAAAGTAGCAGGGGGGAAAGGTTGAGTGCACTGAGCAGGAGAACCCTCTGTGCAGGATATGAACTTTTTGGGAAAGATGCCTATTAGTCTCACTGAGAACTGAACCAGCTCTTGTTCAGTTCCCTAGAAGGCTGGGGAAAAAGGGGGAGCCAGGATTGCTTAGGACTGGTTGTGGAACAGCAATTTAACCATTTTGGCTGTGGGAAGAGTCCGTCCTCACTTTTACTGTGTGGCTCAGGTGATCAACTAAAGGTGTCAACTTCACTGACAACTCAACACACTACTACTAGCAGACAATCCTCGGGGAGCCATTGTGAAGAACCTTTGGCATATCTGGGCTGCAAAACAGTGGAACATAGAAGACACGATATACAGTCTCAATTTCCTGAGTTTCTGACATCCCTAGTCAGGCGACACAAGGTAATATGTAAATAGATACTTCACTCTCTGTGTTATTGAATGCATCTATTATGGAGGCTTTTGATGGTAACAAACTGTGATAAGAAGTCAGACTTAATTATGCATATCTCATCACATTTCCCAAATGACACCAATTACATTCACAGTGAAATACAGGTAGCATATTTTAATGCAACAACTTTATCCAGGCTAGTGTAAAGAGGAAATGATAATCACTAACTTTCAGTGGTGCAATTTGAAAGTCAATAAACTAAGGTAAAATAATTATGAATGCTTCTTACTTTTATAAATTGGCAAAGCCAAACCAAAAAAAAAACAAAAAACCCCAACAAAAAAACAACCCCAAACTGTTGAAACAGTGACAAATTACACTCCTTCCCTGTTGAAAGACAGCTTCTGATTTCTTGTAATTCATAACACAGCCAAGGAAGATGAAGTCTTAAACTGCCCTTAGCAGCTTAATTCAAGTTCAGGAGCAAATCATGACCCTATTGCAAATGGATAGCCAACTCTGGAGTGCAATATATAATATATAGGAATTTCATCTTTCTTTGAGAACTAGAAGGCTGGGGAAAAAGGGGGAGCCAGGATTGCTTAGGACTGGTTGTGGAACAGCAATTTAACCATTTTGGCTGTGGGAAGAGTC
>JAVJGJ010000034.1:6519367-6533094 GCA_035590215.1 Microhierax caerulescens | reverse complement strand
AACAATGAGAAAACCCGAAAGAGACAAGGACTTTTTACTCCCTTTCTCTGCTGTTTTTTTTTTTTTTTGTTTTTGTGGGTTGTTTTTTTTTGTTTGGTTTGTTTTTTTTTTTTTTTTGTAACTGTTGTCTTTTTATATTTTTTTCAGTAATCTTAATTCCTGGGAGAAGACCAGACACTAGATGACATCAGATTGACAATGTCAGAGGAAGATTTCTGAACAGAGGCAGCACAGCTAAGCTATTGCCTCCTGAGACTCTGCTTATCTCTCATCCTTGAGGAAAATTCTGGCAGTTTTTAATAATATTTGACTTATGGATGAGCAATTTTTCAACAGCCTGGAAGACTTGAGGATCAAGCAAAGTGTGGACTGATGAACTCCTCGGGGTGCCCAGTACACTGCAGATTACTGTTGACAAAACCCAGGAGATATGGCACAGTGCAAGTCTCCAGGCACTGCCCTGATTCCAAAGATACAGAATCTGTATCTCATCTGAATCCCAATGATCTTCTCACCAAACTTTAACTAGTAATTTCTCTACAGTGGGAGGAAACGATATCTAGAGAGAGAACGACGCACCAATGCAAGTACAAGTTGCATTCCTCAGTGGTGTAAAGTACCACACCGCGGCGAGGGTGGGCTGCTGCTCACACACGCACCTTCGCTGCTCCTTGCTCTTCAAAGGCACGGCAGATATCAGTGTAAAGAAACGAAATACTCAGAAAAAGCTTTTAAATCCAAGTTAAATCCCATCATTGATAGCTTTAAAAGATCAGTTCCTTATACCTATAAAAGCACGTTGATGGGATTATGTGCAATCCGGCTGCTAACATTTGCAGTGTCACAGAACACAGTACAGGTGACTTAAGTGCTCACCTCCTCTCTGAAAACACCTCTCTGCGAGACATTTTGATGAAGAAAATCTTTCACAGGTGGCTTTTGGTTTAAACTGCAGTAAGCTCTGCTGCACGGAGAGCCAGGCAAGGACCCCACGGCAGGCACGGTGGCACCGGCCAGCAGCGAGGCGCGCGCTAGGACCCCACTGCCGGCAGCTGGGTGCTTTCCACTGAGTTCATTTTCATGCCCTATTGTTCTATGTATTTATAACATCCTGTTACATAATTAATAGTGATTAAATGTTTAGGTATTTTAGATCAATAAAGACTCTGCTTACATATTTACTTTATTAAAAATTGAGAAGTTACAAAGAGAAAGTGCACTGAATGAGTGTGCAGCTATGGAGTGAAGTTGAGGTTGTAACCTACATGCTGTGAAAATAAAAAAATTCTTATGCCCTTATTACTGGAACATGGTTTATCTAATGCATAGGCCTGGTTGACAGGGTAATAGTTAGGTGATGTGGATGATTTGTGGATCTCTTTGTCAGCAGGTAAGTTATAGTTTCCCAGGTGAACTACAGCATAAAACCTTACGTGCCCCTATATTTCAAATGTTCAAGAAACTGTGTGTTACCAGGTTTTCTGAGCAAGTAAGTGCCCCTTTCCTACTGCACAGTCTTCTCCTGGTAAAGGGCAAGCCAATCTCACACACACTCGGAGATCACTCTCCCGTTCGCACGACAGCTCACTAGTAACTGCAGTACAAACCGGTAAATTCTGGGCTGGTCTATCAACACGTAGTAAACTCAAAATGTCTGTTAATTAGGCAGCTGGATTATATGTGACGTGAAATTTATTACATGGTAAATACCACTCAAATTCTACTGGGCAGAAAAGCGAGTGAATACAACACATATGAACCCGACTCATCCTTCTGCTTCCTGCCATCGGACACTGGACATACCTACAGCGTAATGCTCTCAGCTCCCCCCACCCCCTCATTTTACAGGTACGAGAGAGCTCACCTTCCACAACAGCCAAAGTCAAAGTTTTGGTAGTAAGAGTAGCAGAGTGTGCTGCTGTGACATTTTTATGAACTAGGTGGGTAGTGACGAGAATCTGATGAACAAGATCCTCAGCTGTTGGGACTTAAAACCTCTGTTATTCTTTTAAGCATTTTTTGATAACCAGTGAAGAATTCTCAGCTATCCAGGTATCACTGTGTAGGGTTTTTTTTTTTGTTTTTGTTTGTTTGTTTGTTTGTTTTTCTTTCCTGGATAAATAATCTCCTTCAGTTCTCAATATTCAGAAAAGTCTTTCATCTAAAAGAAAACTCACCTGCTCTCAAATGAGACATCTCCTGGGATTACATGAGTGCTTTCCTTCCCGATGAGAAACCTGATTCGATCATAGAAGAGCCTTGGAGGATGCTGAGAGAAGGGCGGCTGGCTGTGCTGGATGAGGTCAAGGGGGTCAGGCGAACCCTGGCAGAGAGGGTTGGCATAGCAATTGCTTTGCTGACAACAGTCAGGGTCTACACAGTCTGTCAAGCCATCTAAAATGGAGAGAATGGAAAGTTCAGGAACTGGAGTGAGTCTGGGAATAAAGCACCATGTTTACTACCGGAGAGCACAGGCGGTATTTAATCAATTGGAAGGCATGCTGATTATGACACATTCAAATTCAATAAAGCATTAACATACATGCTTAGTCCAGGAGGGTTATTTCTCTCTAGTCATTAACATTGTATCACCTCATAAAATCCCCATATGACAATGAGAAAACAGGACCTACAAACTAACTGCGTAGGGAAGAGCAAGACTGCCTTCACTGCAGAGCAGGCAGAAGAAAAAAATCACCGCACACAACTCCTTAGTCCAATGGGTGCACAATCCACACTGTGCAGCTGATATTTCTAATAGTCCTTTATTGTCACTGCTGGCTGTTCACACCTGTGAAGGGTGTACACTTGCTAACCTGTCTGAAACAATGAAGTCTGAAATGTTATCTAACTCACACGCATCCTCACAACAGTAGTAAAAAATGGTACTTGTTACTTATTTTATTAGTGCTTCAAGGATGTTTACTTTTCATTTATTCGTTGCAATACTAGAATGACCCAAAAAGGGCAGAATCGTAACAATGCTCCTTTTGTAGTTGGTGATATACAAACGTACACCTTGACACAGGTTCTGTTCTGGTGACCTGCCAGGCGCAGTCTCCTCCATGGATATTTGCACCAGGAAATCACATTTGGAAAGTGAAAATAAACCCACCCCTCCATTTTCAAGTATGAAAAATAAGACAAATGGATTTTTTTTTTTTTTTTTCCAAAAATCATCATTCCTTCATGCAAAAACTTGCAAGAACATTTGTGGGTGAAATTCATTTACTTAAATGTCCAAAGCTTATGATGAAAAGTGAAGCACTGAAATGCATCTAAACTAAGCACCTAAATAAAATTTAAAATTGAGCTATTGGCATTTAATTGTTTCTATCAGCAGCTTAGACGACCAAATTGCCTAAATTACATACTCAGCTAGAAACACATTTAATAAGGTGTGGTAAAACTATCTTCTTAAACATCCATTTTATGATTTAGCAGTTGCTAACTTGCCTGGATTGACAAGCACACTAATGCATATAAAGCCAGATTAAGGCATTGTATCCTTCAACAAAGACACCTCTTTGTATTTTTAACAAGGTCGGTCTGAATAAATGTGGAGTCATCATATCACTGTATGGATTTCCCTTGTGTTGATCGGAATGATCAACATACTGTCAGATATTTTCACTTCATGCTTTGGCTTTTCATGCTCTGTTCAGCCCAGTGCTTTGGTGCCTGTAAAACCGTGCTTCCTTGGGGCAGACTGCGTTATCAGGGAAGCTGCTGTAGTTTTGTCATTGACTTTAATGGGCGCGAGACCAACCCTCAGCCAGCTCTGCTCTTTCCTCAATGGAGCGCGCTGCACTGTGTGAATGCTTGGTAAGTAACGGCATAAAACATTCACTTTGAAAAGAAAGCAAAAGCCCTTCTACAGAACAAACAAGTATAATGAAATGGGCTTTCCTGGAATCTGAAAATCCTTACCTGACCTTGAGCAAGGTAATTGCTTGGCTAAGCAAAAAACATTAACAGATCTCTCCCTACTGCATCTGGGAAATCAGATAGAACAAGCTAGTTCTTGTGCTAATGAGCCAAGGACAACTGTAGGTAGCTAGCAACAATGATCTAAGACCCTGGGATCCAGCAAAGTTGGCTTAGCTGCAGGCCAGTGCATGCTTTAAGTTGTTTCCACGTTCCCCCAGTCCCAGAGACAACAGGCATTTGCCAGTGGTGGGAGAACAACTTCACAGGGCAGTGCTGAGTTTGTGGCCTTGAAGCGTAGCAGTCCCTTCACCTTCAGGCAAACCTAGAAAGCGACGGAAATCTGCTAGGAAACCAGGGGGCTGACACAGGGGGCCTCCAGTCCAACCAAAACCACATGGGAAGGAGAAATTCATGATATGAACCAGAGGGTTTTTCATTGTGTTCTGATGAAAACAAACAAAAGAACTTTTTGGGCTGGAACCTGAAGAGCAAGCTTGGAACTGCAAGGAAAAAAAATAATTCTCCTCTTGTCGCTTCCTCTTTTTTTGTCCAAGGAACGAAACCATCTTTTTAATAAGCAAACTGAAAAGCAGCAAATTACTAGTAGATTCTTCAAGACTGCAAATGTTACAAGAACTCTACTAGACTTGAAAAGGTGATAAAGAAATCGAAATCTCTTGCTTTTGCTTTATACAGGTGAAGACCGCTGCAGAGGGTGCAGGGGGCTTGTGGTTAGACATGGCCCCGCACGGCTGCTCCCCGCTTGTGGAATGGTCACGGCAGTGACAAGTCTTGTTCTAGGAGTCAATGTACTTTCTGGAAGGTACTAATTTCTCCAGGCTGACTGCTGTCTACTTGGGAAACTTGACAAACATTGGTCTGGTAGAATAAGTACTAATCAGAAAAAAGGCACACTTATTTCAGAATAACAGCGTCCACAGGGAAGCTATTTTGGAGTAATTTATTCCACAGTAGCTATTCTGATTAATTTTTTCCTTGTCAACACGCCATTAGATGTGGAAACTGAGCTGACCTGATTCTCCCATTTATGTAAGAAATAAAAGTGAAAAGTCACAGAAATATTTGTATATGAAGATTTGCTTAGAAAAGCAATAACTATAAAAATAACAATTAAACTTTCTCTAATAGAGTCCTCATTTCTCCTCTGCTTCAGTCAACAGCTTACATGCCTGGTAACACATACCGTGCATCCAAGCTGTATGCAAAAAGAAACCAAGTAAAGGGAAAGCATTTTTCCATCTTCCAGTCAGCCTCAATTTTCACCTTTTCTTTGCAGTTTACTTGTCAGCAAAGTGACTCTCTTAGAAACTCTTCCAGGTTCTGCTAATGGAGTTATTTTAGTCTGAAGTACCTGCACCTGGCTTCATGTGCCTCCCCAAGCTGTCAGGGCTCCAAAAAGCTGGGCTTCCCCTTAGCGTGGGCGTGAAGTCCAGAAGCTTATCCCAATAAGCCATGGCGAGAATGGTATTTGTCCTAATGGCACCACGGATGTACAAAGCGCTGGATGCGCCAGGAACAGCTTACAGCCTTGGGAGCAAAGGCTACAAAGGTGTTGGAACATTAATTCAAAGAAGGAGTCTTCTAGGTTACAGATTATCATTCACGGCTTCTCTCTCGTGCTGTATTTATTTTTTTGTGTTTTGGGTTGGTTTTTTTTTTGTTTTTTTATCTTTTCATTGAAATCAGTTGTCACCTAATGAATGAAAAAGAAGACAGATGCTGGGCTCAGAGAAGTTGCTCCATGGGCAGTGAGCCAGGAGGTGCAGCAGCACCAGCTCTTCCATGGACCCTGAATGCCGCATATTTGGCTCAGGCCACTGGGTGTATTTAAGAATAACCGGAATTGTCTGAATAATGCAACTTCTAGCTTTTTCCCAAACAATCAAACATTTAGAAAAGAAATCAACTTGGGTAAAACTGAAAAATATTGAAGTAAAAGAATAAAACACCTGTTCTGGAGCAAATACAGAACTTTTAAGCCAAAATAAAATCTTTGCTCTGCTTTAGGCTTGTTTAAGTCTGGTTTAACCTAGGCCATAGAAAAGAAAATAGAAAATTCCCAAATCTAAACCCCCAAAAGAAACTGTAATTCAGCATGATAGCCATTAAAATGAAGCAGGTAAAACAAACTGCTACAGAAGAAAAAGTTACATATGGAGGCAGTTTGTGGTAATGCAAAACACATTAGTAAGTGCATGTGAGGATAACATTTTCAACAAGCCAATCCTATTTGAAATGAGATTTTTAATCCATCAGAATAACCCAGAAAAACAAAGAACTCCTGTTTCTAAACCATAACATCAAACTCATTCACCTGAAAATGCTACAAAAACATTAGTCAGTTCTCAACCAGTGGTCACAGTTTTTAGTTAAGCTGTCCTATCAGGAACCAACTATTAAAAAAAAACTCACCGTGTTAAGAAAACACCAGGGTTTCTTTCATAATCTCAGGAGACAACACTCAGGAGAATGAACAAACTACTACGAACAGCAAAAACTGTAATTCATTCAGCAAGGGAGCCCATACACTGAAGTTTTTACTGTCAATTACCACAAAGTGCATCACAGCATAGGTGCAGACTAAAATGTATTATGGAGGCGTAAATTATTTTGATTTACTATTAGCATTTTTTTTTATTTATTTTGTATAAAAGGCAGCCAGGCATCTTCACGGTGCACTACAGATTATGTAATAAAGTGATTCACATTTTGATGAATCTGAGGTTATGGTTTCACATCTTCAAGGTACTTAATTTTGTATGCAAGGGATAACGATGAATGGGGATTGTTGTTTTTGTAAGTAAATTAGAAAACTAAAATACTTTTAGTATTACTGCTAAACTAGAATTCACAAAGACGGACTTGAGGATAGAAAGCACTTCATAGCACTCTTAAATAATTTAAACGATCTCAAAGAAAAGGCAGCACATGCCAGAACAAGTTATTGTGTTTTCAGTCACCCCATTCCTCTCTGCATTGCCGTAGCTCACAGAGTTAGGAAAAGATTTTCCCATTTCCTTGCTGGGGAAGGGATCCTTTCAGAAAGCTTTTTACAAGGAATGACAGTAATATTTCTTGCATCAGGAGTTTGTGTCAATGGAATCACACAATGTTTTCCATCAAACAAAATATATTTTTTTGCTTATACATTTACAGATATTTTTTGCTTATTTAATATGATGGAAAGAATGCCACAAGTGTGATGAAATCACATCTTCAGCTACATTTCTGCTGCAGCCATGGAAGGCTCAGTCTGTGCTGCACACAGCACATTCCCTACCGTACACATTATGCAGCAACCTCTCCCCTCCATGGATGACCACCTCCAGCAGGCAGCCAGGCTTGCAGAGGTGCCATGGCCCCACCTCGCCGTTTGTTACTTTCCAGCAATATATCTCTTGCCATGTTTGGGAGATGCTGTGTAGTAACTGCATTTTGTGTGTTTGGTATTTGAGCTTTCCATACACTGCATAATATCTGCATCAAATCCTCAATAAAAGGAAGGAGCAGTGGGAAAAGAAAAAGGCATTTGGTCAGCTCTAGGCTAACAGCAGGAGTATGGAAGAAGTCACATCTTTGGGGCCTGGTATGAACAGCTCTGTGCCATCTACTTTTCAAATCTTGGCTTTTCTAGTCTTCTCAGCTACCCTTAAAACTACTTACAATTCATGGCTGCAAATATGGGAACATCACAATAACTCATGTTCCTGAAAATGGATCAGTGTTGACAATTAGTACAAAGTGTCCAGCTAGCAGAACACCCGAGGACATTACAGAGGCACTGGGTAAGGTCACTGGTGGGGAAAGCAAAGAAGAAAGCACTGCTAATTTTGGCAGCAGTGGCTTCCCCAGCTCACCAGTGCAGCATGCAATAACTTTCACAGTGGCTCCTTTTCTATTAAACCACTAGGATGCTTTATTAACTGGCTATGAAAATGACAAATTCAATCAGACTCTACCTCCCATGTTACTGGGTTAGTTATTTTAATCAACCATCCGCTATCATTAGGTTCTGGCAAGCAAAACATAACTAGTCAACAACAATACTTAAAATTCCTATTCTTCTGCTTTAAAATTCAGTAAAAGAGCAGGGCTCTCACCCCTTCATGCTTTTGTCACACATGGAGAAGACACTACTAACATTAACTACAATGGGTTTGAATTTTTATGGTTTATGCCAAACCCAGACATACTGCAAGACTGGTGTACGTACTTCCATGGTGCCTGCACCCGCAGGTATGCAGGAATGCTCACAAACACACATACTAATACAGGTCCTTGCTCAGCCACATGAAAATCAAATCCATCTCTAAGCAATATACTAAGTATAAGTGATAAATGACCTTCTTTTTCACCGCTGCAGAGCAACCCAGAGGTGCACGTGTAAGTGCTCTCCCGCTCCTGGTGCACTGATCCCAGCGAGCGCCAGCCAGCAACGGAGCTGTGAGAACTATGGCCAGAATGTTTTCACAGAAAGGGAAAAATGGGCTTTAAGTTTCCCCTTGCAGTAAGCAGATTTTGTTCTCTGAACACCTTATGCAGTACGACCTACAAAACCTCAACACCATGACTCTCAGCGCTTGAAGGATTTGAGATTGTTGGTGCAGTTGCATGCTCAATGGTTCAAAACTATTGTTGTTTGTGAAAATAATAATAGTATAAAAAATATCCGCAGGAGTATTCAACTTATCCATGCTTGCATTCTTTTACAGATTTCAAATAAGCATTAAACAATGCCTGTGCCGACTTGTTTCACCACAGGCTCAGTTAAGTCCAGTTAGGGTTGCCGGGAATCTAAGCAAAACGAATCAAAGAGTAACTTCAGAAGGGACTGAGCAGCAGCAACCGTCACGAGTCTCTGATGCTTATTTGTATGCATTTACCCAGACCGCTCTGCTGATTTCAGCTGTACCACACCGCATGCAGCAGGCACTGACGTTGTTAACTGGGAACTAGGAACTGTGTAAGGACACTGGAAACCCACCAGTGTGCCTGTGGGATGGCTGCAGAGTGTCCTACCCAGTGAGCACCAGCAGTGTTTGGCCTTCCACACGCAGGAGAATGCAAATATATCAGGGTTTTTCAGAAACTCTAAGTATCCCCGGGGAGCCCTCACTGCTCAGCAACAATGAAAGCCATTCCCATCAGTATTATTTATATTGTGTAATAATAGCATATTACTTATATATGGACTCAATATCTCTGTGATGGATAGGTTATTAAAATGCCAATGGATGGGTCAGAAATACATCAATATTTTAGCAGCACTGGTTATCAGCCCAAGGCTATGCTGAGTCATATATTTTTTTGTGCTTGGGAAAGCTTGGAGAAAGCTACAATAACTGTCTGAAGTGACTGAAGGGATATTTGGAAGAGAATTCAAAGCTTGTAGTAAATAGTATTTTCCTTAAAAACAAACAGTCAGGATTGATTCATGAAAGGAAAAGAAAATGATGACAAGAGATCCAGGCAAACTGAAGAGAGATCCGCCACCAAGAAATGGGTGTGAGTGACAGGCTGCAACTTTCAGCTTAAGATGAAGACCTGCATGTGCAGCAGCAATGTAAATAGATGTCAGGATCACTGGTAAACTGCAGCTTGGCAGGGTGGGGGGTGACCTGCGAGCTGGTGCCCAGCACCCTCAACATCCCAGGCTCTGCCCCCCCGCGCCCGGGATGCAGGCACTCGCCCTGGCAGAATTCAGCAGAGCTTTCAGACAGTCTCCTGGAACTACTGAAGCTTCCAAATGAGTCTAAAGTAATGGCAGGACAAGAGAAAATGACCTGCTCAGATGAGCTCAATGGTCATTTTATAAACCAAAAATGAAATCACATCAGTCATGACAATGAAAGGAGAATGAGAAATGGGGAATAACGTGCTGCCGAGAGAAGCCACGGCGAGGGAAAGGCCCTGCTGCAAAGGACACCTGCTTGACTTCTTGGCATTATTGAACGGGCATCACACGGCTAACAGACTGCAGATGCACTCCGCAAGAGCAAGTGCAAACCATGCCGTCATGCATCTGTTATAATGCTAAGACCTTTTCAATGATATTTGTAGTGATATTTGAACAGGTAAACATGCCCTTAAGTCTGCAAGCAGGAAAAAGCTAACAGAGAGTTATGAAATGGAATGGGCAAGGCAGCTATCGCACGGTCACGGCACAAGTACGGAGTGTACTAATGGGGCTTTAAAAGAAATGGTACCCCCCCCTGCTCAGGAAAGTATTTTTGCAGGTTTAACCTTGCTGAAGAGATAACTGCACCGACGGGGAACTTGGTTGTCCTGGGATAGAATTAATTTTCTTCCTAGTAGCTGGCACAGTGCTGTGGTTTGGATTTAGGACAAGAATAATGTTGATAGTGTTTAGATAGGTTTTAGTCATGGCCAGGTAACGCTCACGCCAAGTCACGGAGTCTGGAGCTTCCCAGGCCCTGCCGGCGAGAAGGGTGGGGGCACAAGAAGCCGGGAGGGGACATGGCCAGGACAGTTGACCCCAACAGGCCGAAGGGATATCGCATACCAGAGAACGTCACGCTCAGTATACAAACTGGGGGGGCTGGCCGAGGGTGGGGGGTAGGCCGCTGGGAGGGGACTGGCTGGGCACCACTCAGCAAGTGGTAAGCTGTATTGTGCACCACTTGTTTGGCTTTTCCCGTGAGTTTTCCTTCTCTCTCATCTTGTTATCTCCCTTTTCATTACAATTATTATTACTATATTTTACTTTATTTCAATTATGATTTTTTTTTCCCTCAACCCACAAGTTGGACCATTTCCCGATTCCCCTCCCCATCCCACCAAGTGGTGGGGAGGGGGCGAGCGGCTGCATGGTGTTTAGCTGCTGCTGGGGTCAGACCACTGCATCGGTGCTTCAGCTCCTGCACAACCGGGGCACCTGTGGAAACGCACGTGGCTCACCTTCACACTCAAACGTCCCCCAAAAAATCTGAGACCTCCTCCCTCCCAAAGCTTTTGTGCTGTCACTACAGACCAAACAATAACATCAACACTTCCTCATGCCAAGTAAATGACGTTATTCAATCCCTACAGCTGGAACTGATAAAATACTTCATTTTCTAACATGCTTTTTCTACCATGTATTTGAATGTATTTTTATATAGTAAAAATCTCAGTTTTTCAGCCTGTGAAAGTACCATATAATAAATCAACTGGAAACTACATCACTCTGCCTAACTCCTGAAATCAGTTTGTATGACATAATAATTGTCCAGCCTTACTACAGCTTTGTTCTTTGGTTATGACTTCCTCCTAATGAACTGGAAGCACAAAACACTTCCTAAGGACTGAAATACAAATGTTTGATTTAAACACAACTGGAATGAACAAGACCTTTGCTAGGGCCTGGAGCATGATCCCCTGGGCTTCGTGTCACCGACTGAAGTTGATCACATCCTAATGGCTGAGGAAGTCACTACCTGCCGCATGAGTTTCTGTAACTTCGCTGAGTGCATGCTCTTAACTCACCGCAACTGCAGGCGAAAACATTAATAGTTCCACCTTTATGAACCTAATCCAGTTACTTAGCTTGATGGATGGTAACTCATTATGCTGCCGTAATATTCTCATACTCTAAGGCACAACCTCCCAGCACACGGGACTGAACAGGTAGTGTCATGTGTCCCTTCCTAATTTCTATTTTTCCTGTTGTGTATGTCTACAAACCCCGACACACTAGGAATTAGCTTCGGATTTCACATTAATGTAACACTGGTATAACTCCACGACTTTAGGGGAAATTTTCTAAGTTCTGCTTATGCCAGATCAGGTCCTATGAACTTAATGTATAAAGAGAAGTGGTTTTAATATGTAGCCATAATTTTCTTTTCTTATACAAAATTGATTGTGAAGGCAACATAATTACATTTAGCCCATCTGTAGTCGTCAGATTAATTAAATATTTCTCTCTGCACTTATCTCTAATTGTAATGTCAACAGAGCTGTCCTAGTCCATGTTATGTTGCCATTAAAAAGGAAAAAGAAAATTACTTTTAAAACCTGCAGTGAAATGATGTTAAGTGTCTGCCTTAAACTGACAAATTCAAGGAGATTTAGAGTTAAAACTGCCAACTCTTAAAATAACTCACTGTTACTGCGGAATATAAAGCACCCGAAATCACAATACAGGGCAGTTTACACAGAGCCAGTTCACAGAGTGTATCAGAAAATGCTTTACATACATTACAGGCTAAACAGGGTTTTTGTGGACAGATTTAAGAGTGCAGGTGAGTGAGTCAGTGGCTTGGACAGCAGGGGAGAGCATCAGACAGATGGGAGAGCACACGGGGGGCAGTGATGCCAGCTGTGGGACCCTGTGTGAGAGGGATACACACCAGTGCAGAAGAGCAGAGAGAGCGGGCAGAGAGGTGGTTGTTAGACGTCTTGGAAATAAGGTGGAAGAGGAAGGACGAGAGAGGAAAAAGGTGATTTTGAAAGGGGTTCAGAACTGAAGAAGCCTTTGCCAAAGGACAGCATGGTCTTAGAGCCCACAGGATACAAGATCAGAAGGTCTCAAAATATATCTGTAAATGAGGAATCATCACTGAGTCAGAATGTTTCTATTGAGGTCCCACAATGACCTCACTTCTTGGCCCCAAGTCAAGCTTAATTTATCAATGTCCTAGAAAAAAACAGACAATCGGTATACTAAGATTTGACACCACAGCGGGGTATGAGATCTCACCCAAGACACTGAAATGGTCTGTAAGTGCGACACAGTAAGATAATATATATTTCGATAGATCTCAGTGTACAATCTAAGGAAAAAAAAAAGTATCTGTGCTTGGGGCAGGTGCATTCACAGTCTGAACGAGAAAGCTGTCAGCTCTGAGTGTGGGGGAAAGCACACCGTACAAGATGGTGGTAAGGAAAGGAAAGGACAGTAACAGTCCTGCTTGACTACCCAGTAAATGAGTATTCCTAAAATAGACAGGGAAAATAATTAACTGCCAGAAAAATCAGGGAGCAATGTTGTGGCTTTTCTGCCAGCGGTAAGTTTGAAATAGAGCCTGGATGGTTTTCCTGAAAAAAACGCACTAGCTCGTGTATTAGGATGAACTGCTGGAAAGGAGGCAGAGACTAACTTACAAAAGAACTATTTTTTTTTACCAGCAAACCCCAAACTTCGACAACTTTAGAAGGAATCAAGACTACAGAGGTCTGAGATGGGAGCACCTAGTGCCAAAAGGACCTGGTTCAACTGGTGGAAAAAAGTGAATGATTATTTTAATACAGGATTATTTTAGAAGGATTTTAGCAGTTTGCAGTACTTTCAACAACTACTTTGCATACTTTCTCCACCAGCTTACTCAATAATCGTTCAAGTGTAGGTCCAGACAATTGCAAGAACTCTGCTACATCTCAGTGGAAACATTGAGAAAGAGATTAATGCTAAAAAAGTGTCTCTAAAAGCATGCTTTACACTTGCAGATGTATTCATTTGATGTTAAGAGAAGACTAAACTCTGGACTCTTTTTGACAGGCACAGTTTTTTTTTAAATTAAATTAAATTAAATTTAATTTAATTAATTTTAATTTTTTAATTTATTTTTAATTTAACATCAGCTGTGTTTTCTGAAATAGATGACAGAGGTATGAGGTAGAATGGAAAGGGGATAGAAGAAATTACTTGCCACGCTTTTTTTTTGTTTGCTTTTGTTTGTGTTTGTACTTTTTTTTTTTTTTTTTACAAAAAAATTCAAGTACTGGGATGATAGGCATGGCACATAAATAATTTCTGTCTTGAATAACATCTAGCA
>JAVJGJ010000034.1:6473116-6485836 GCA_035590215.1 Microhierax caerulescens | reverse complement strand
ATTTTATACATAACTAACACTGGGCAAGTTGAAATACTGTCTCATGAGGAGGGCATGACTGCTTCACACAGCCAACAGCAGTGTACAGCAGAGGTGCATCCGAGCTCTTGCTCTATTCCAAGGGTTTCAATCTGTGGTCCTGGTTGATTCTTCTGTCATCAGAGATGTCAAATAAGACTCCAGCCCAGTCTGGGGTAAGAAGTATGGCTCAAGGTGGTGCTTTTTTTTTTTATTATTTTTTTGGTGGAGCCCCCCCAAGAAACAACCAAGAACCGTTATGCAAAAAAACCACATAAGATGATGATACACAGGTTATGGAGGCACAATAGCTAATACTATTTGCAAACGCATCAGCGTAGATTCTTGCAGCATAAACCCTCTTCTTCCCCAAAATGTCTTCTTGCGGCTATTTCTGAGATTAAGGATAAGGATTCCTGCCTGCGCTGTGTGGCTTTCACTGCTCCCCTCTGTAAGACCCAGCCTGTTCTGCTTATTGACCAGAGAAGGGACAGGCAGCTTCTTTTTCACTAAATGTAACAAGAATCAAACCACAGCATTCAAGTTCTCCTTTTTATTTTTTTTTTTTTTTTTTTTTGAGAAGGCATGCTACTGAACAATGAAGTATTGGTTAAACTCTCCCACGTAAACAGCACTGTCTTACAGTAGAAATAAACAAGGCGGCAGGTCTTTGGATTCTGATCTGGACAGGCGTTTGGCCAGGTCTTATGCTCTTCATAGAGCATCTGTGAAGATGCTTCAGAAATTGCTTTAATATTATTTTCTCATATGGCATTGAATAATGACATTTTTTCTTGCTTGTAAAAGATTTACTTTTCTGAACAGAGCAAATATGAGCTTTACACCAAAAACAGTCCTTACAACACTATTTCAACTTTTAAATTATTTTCCTGCAAGTCCCTCAGAATCTTGGTATTTGAATCATATTGTCCTGCTCTGCAAGGTGTTTACCACCAAGTAAAAATAGCATCCAATTGTTCTGAAGAGCAGATGGCATGTCCATTACTAGTAAAGACATCTTGCTAAACATATGGCAGAACAGGTTAACTAAAGGGCATAGTGGTTGAAGTCTTGCAGCAAACAGACTGTCATAAATACAACACTTTACCTAAATTTAAATTCCAAAGAAACCCTAAGTGTAAGCGTTGCTCACTAACATCACCTAGAGTTGCAAATACTTGTCTGTCTATATGTTTTTAAAAGGCAGTAGGGATCTGATATGCCACCAGGACACTGTCTCCTGTATTTGCCTTCTGCGTTCCAAACAAAATGGTGCATTCAAATAACTGTATAAACCAACAGCACCCATCAAACAACAAGTCACAAATCAATCCACAAAAGCTGCCTTTCAGATTTTCTAACTGAGTAAAATACTGGATAAAAGAACTTAAAGCCTGGATAATTTTTGCAGGATTTATGATTCCTAAATCAAGGTAAATAGTAAATCATGGTAATCATGTTAAACAGAGAGGGTAGACATAATCTCCTACTTTGAGCAAGATAACAATGAGCAAGTAAATCATGGTAATCATGTTAAACAGAGAGGGTAGACATAATCTCCTACTTTGAGCAAGAAATTACTTGAGCATTTAAGCTATCGTATAAAAATGTTAAGGCACATGCAAACTTCACACTTAATTAATTTGATAGCATCCATCTTTAATACACAAATATTGCTATTTGTCTAATATTGGTATAAACATGAAGTTGGTCCACTGAGGTTAATTAAACCAAGCTGAAATAAAACATGTTTAAGAGAATGCTTAAAAAGAAGCTGGAATCAAGGTCAATAATTTCTTTCCAAACACAGCTTTCCGATGTAATAATCAGAATAACAATTTTATTGTAATTGTTCTTACCGATCGCTGTAGTTAGTACAAACACTTGCTCCACTTTCTTTCCATCATTGTAGAATGCCATATGCCAAACTCCTTGATCCATATACTCAATGAAACCTGTCTCTTGCAGCGACGTTAAGATCAGATTCCTGGGAGCTTGCTGAGGCTCTTCTGAGTTTTTTGGTTCCTGTTTAATTAACTGTTTTCCATCCATCAGTTTTACAAAATCAAACTGAAATAACAAATGAGCCAAAATTAACCACCTAGCAAGCAATTTTTTATGAATCTACTCTGCATGTCTCATTCAAAGAGGAAGGAACAGTTGCAATCTTAAGAGGAATTGCCTGACTTAGTATTCACCAATGTGAATAGGGGTAAATTCAGACTTGCTGCACTAAATACAGCAGATTTACTTCACAAACTATATCTCTTTAATGGGAATAATTCCAAAACTGCCAAGCTGTAGTGCCTACTACTACTACTGTAGGATTCATCTCAAGAGCCAAGAACAGATTAAAGAACCTATTGTTCTATACCAGACTTTTAAATGCTTGTCCCTTAGTATCAGTATTTGTGTATCAAAACCTAAATACACTTTTTATTTATGTTTAATTTTATTAATGCAAATTAGTATCTTGTTTTACATGGAAGTTTTTAATACTTAACCAAGTTGATGCTAACAACTTTAAGGGCAGTTAAACTCAAAGCACCAGAAACTTAAACCTTTCTATGAATCCTTGTTCATGAACCATACATGTTTCTCTAGGTTTTTCTAGGCATTCTGGTTTTCAGCAAAGTTTTGCATCAGCTCAACTGAAGACTCAGCTTCAATTAAAGTCAATGACAGCTAAAAGCATGTTTCTAAGGTCAAAACTCTCATAAATAATTTTTGAGATTAGACTAGATGATCTCCAGAGGTCCCTTCTAAAAAAATCTTTCCATGATTCTGTATGTAAGTTTATTAAACTCTATGGAGGGTGATCCTGTTATAAGAAAGCTGAAAAATCTGTTATCCATAGAAATGACAGCTTCATATGCCAAACACGTTAAGCCTTAAAAAACAACAACAAAGAGGTTGACTGTGACCAGCAATATTGCACATTCTTACTGCCTAGCTAGGTTTTCTCCTGCAAAATCCCTAGGAGTAAACAGTCAGAAATAACCCTCATATCGGAAACCAGAAACAGCTGTGTTTTTTTTTTTCCTTCTACCTTTATACCGACCATATGATCTGTTTGTTCTGAAGAAGCCATAAAAAGATAAAAACGTTTTCAAATGATCTGCTACTTCATCCCACCGTCCTCTGCAAAGAAGATGCTGGAGCTACGCAGCAGCACAGTGCCCAGCTGTCCAGCCGCCTGGACAGGCACCTCTCAGTGGTCACAACTGCTGACCCTTCTGGTGTGGCACTGTCCCTTCCTCCGGGAGAGCGTGGTTTGGGGGTACAGCTACACCTCACTAAAGGGAAGGGATAAACAGCCTGCTTTTTGTGGTTAGAGCCAGTCCACCCTTCCCGCCTCACCAGGAAGGTTACTGTGACGTTCGTGTCTGCTGCTGTTTGAAAATCTAAGTGTGACAGAATCAGTATTATTTCTAATTACCTGAGTGTGCGTTGGTGGAATGTTTCTTCTGCCATAAATTCCCAGCAGAGAATCCTTTGCCAGTGAAATGTTGAATTTCAGGTACATGGGGTGATGTATGGTAATCTGAAAGCGCCAGAATAAACCAGGGGGGATCGTCTGCATAACTTGAGCTCCAATCTCAACTTCTCCTGTGTCTATGGCCCGTCCCTTCTGAAACACTGATTTTCCAGAAACAAACAAAACAATCAGTTGTGTATTCCTGGTGGGTGATGATAATAGGTCATGAGGTATAAATGTGTCTTAGATATATCAGAATATATTGAAAACAACCTCTAAACAGAGGGCATTTCACTGAAACCACTGCAGTTTTTACTCAACAAGTTGAAAACCACAAACAAACTTGCATGCAATATTTGCACCAACAGGCATCACAGAGCATTTTTGCCCTGGAAATCTTGGAACATTTTACCGAATATCAAAAGGTAGAAAGTACTGCTGCGTAAACCACAGTCTTTACCTATCAGCTACGCAAAGAAAACCCATTCATCTGAGAATGCAGAGAGAGAGGGCAGTGGGAGATCTTCCTCTGGCACGCGGTTCAGCCTCTGCCCAACGGGCACTGCATAAGCTACACGAATGGACGCCAGTGAGGACAGAAAATCCATCAAACCTGGTAGGTCCAGAGCCCATGTCCAAAGCCTAGATTTCAGTTAATCACCATTCCTAATGATTGTATTATGGTAGTGGTAATCTAGTCCTGGAGAAATACAGAACATCTGTTTTGGCTTGGTCTTTCCGCATGAAAGCATAACAGGGGCATGAGGATAGGGACAGGCAATCTGAAGAGAAAACTGGCATAATTCCATAATGCCTAACAATAAATTTGCAGACATCTACAGTATGTAACTTCACACATGGGTACGAGACAGCTGAAATAGAAAGGGAAATGGAATGCATAAGGAAGACTTTGCCAAACTAAATTGGAGCTGGCTTGCTTTGCTGGCTTATGTCACCATCGTTGTGTATTTTAATGCCTGTCTGTGATCAGCATCGTGACATGCTGCAGATCGCAGACCCAGCCCTGCTAACATCTAGGCTAATTCCATTGTAGGTTTTTAAAAACTCTGCCTAGCATTTCCACACTTTCTCCCCACTGGAAAAAAAGCAGGATAGCGTGCTGCATCGGAGGAAGAGCCAAGAGACAAAGACTGCATTCAGCAGCCGTATCTGTTTATGTTTCATTTCATTCCAGTATCACGGTGAAGGATAACAAGGAGCAAAGTGACTGGAGCCTTTTTTACAATAATGCATATAAATATCTAATGCAACATAGTGTACATGAAATTTTGTAAATTGCCACTGGAAATGAAAATGGCAGTAGCAAAGCTTCTTCCTGAATGTATTAATAACAAAGATCCTCAGTGGGATCTTACATAGGCTTTAACTAGTGTAGGAAGTACTTAGCATTCTTAATGAATAGAGATTTAATTTACAAGGCAGGAGCAATTCTCAGGGTACTGGATCTTCCAGGTTTATAGCTGCTTTGTGTCACCAAACCTACAGCAAGAACTAGGAGCTGACTTTTAACACCTTATCATATAAAAGCGTCTATTTTTAGAGCACAGAACTTGTAATCTAGTACTCTAAAAGTACACCTGTTACTTAGTTCGCGAGTTAAAGTATTTCCAAATTGCTGCTTTAACAATGTTTAAGGTGAGACTACTACTGTCCAATTTGCTTGATGGAAAAAAACCTTGAATATTGAGTTTTGAAAAGAGAATTAAACTTCCTATGTTGAGCAATGAAAGTGGATCTCTCCCCACCCCAACCCACACAAGATCCTACTTGGCTGATGTACATTTAAAAAACATTTTCCTCTATTTCCAGTACTCCAGAGATATTAAATCTTAATGATTCTTTGCAAGCAATTACCCTGGGTTAAGTAAAACACAAAGGAACTTTTTGGTGATATTGACACACAGTAATTAATGTGATTCAATTACAAGACAGTAGAGCACTAAGTAAAAAGTCAAGGATACAGTATCATTTTTGAAGTTAATGGCATTATTGGTTGGTGTTCAAGGTCCTTTAAAATACAGTAACTGCTTCTTAGTTTGTTGAGGTAAGGAGGCCTGTTTCTTTGTTGAAAAGAAAAAGTATTATGTCTTTAGTCAGGGAGTATTTTCACTAATTTATGTTATCAAATTATGCTGAATAGCATGTTAGTGTTGCTAGGCTCAAAATAACGTATGTCTGAGTATTTCCACACTTGGAGGAAAACACCTTCGCTTTATTAATAATTTTATGCAAGCTTTTTTTTTTTATTTTTAAAAAAAAGAGATAATTTTTTAACCAGATTTATTTTTATCTCCTTACACAGCAAAGAAGTGCATGCTCCTGTTTGCAATGCTAACATGAAAATATATTTATTACCTATCACCTAATGAAAGTATGCAGTTGCAGCATCTCTACCTTTCAAACCCTACTTTTTCAGACAACCACATAGCATGAAAAGGCTACTCTAAGAGCTGTGTCTGAAGTGCATGTTTCATATTCACTGAGCCACTGTGCTTTCTTTATAGAAAAAGAATTCAGCTCTGTTTCTAAGCTTAATTAAACCAAACAGGTATTTGGCTGTACAAAAAAGGCATCTGAAGATAATGCTATCCACAGACTATCCTTGCTCTTTCTTGAAAAAATTGCAGTGCTGCAATACACGTTCTGCTCTTGTGCTAAAAACATCTTTCTCATAACAACATATTGCTTATGATAAAGTATCATTTCATTATCTATGTTCAACTCCTTGTATGGCTCCCAATCTTGCCAAATAGTATTAATTCTTCCCTATTCTTTCTAAGCACACTTTCCTTGCAAGTCTAAAACAGAGGATAGATTCCTAATCACAGGTTTCTATTGGCTTCAAGAAAGTAAAACTCTGAACAGCATGGTGCCAATTATCTTCACAAGAATGTACCCATATGCTGATTATTACTGATCCTGAAACAATCAATCTCCTTGTACTCCCCTGGTAAATACTAGCATCAATAGGATGTCTGAGTTTTTAATCACATTACTACATATTAAAATGTTAACTCACAGCTGTGGGTCAGAGTGTTACAAAGTGACTTCTTAAAGAAATCCGACTTGCTGGTTTGCAAACTTGATTTCCATTAAAAGATTAGTTAAAACGTATGCTGTTAAAGTCTGGAAAAGTGTTCTGTGCTGCTGCATTGAGTTGGGAAAATGGGAGGTCTCAACATCTTGACAGTAGTGATTTATCCCTGTGAAATCACACCAGAGGACTCAAGTTTACAGGCACAGTATCAATACCCTGTGGTATCCTTCTGTAGTGAAAGGAGTTAGTTGCCCATTCCCAAATCCCTCTTCCTAGCACACCTACATAGAGAATTTGTTATGAGCACTGGGAATAAAATTACTGATATATACTAAAAGTGATGGAAAGAATTAAACCCAGCAAAAATTAGCCATAGCCAGACTATGCATGTACTGAGCCTGGTACAAAGTCCACATCATTTTTATGTTTTCCCCAGTGTGTACTCCTTGTTTAGCATACACTCTGGATTAGAGCTTACCCCCAAAAGGTGAAAGGGGAGAAGAGGGACAACAGTCTAGCTATATTCACGACTGATCTCTGAGACTGCTGGATAAGCCCTCAGTGAAGTGTCTCTGCTATCGAAGCCCTCTGTGCTTCGGTGTTGGGGGCAAATTATGTAGCTACAGAAGATGCTAGGATCACCTGGGGCAAGGCAGGTGTGGTTTGGTTTTTTCTCTACCGCACTGAATCTCTATTGACTCGCATACTCTTTTCTTTGTTTTCAAGCATCTATTTTTAAGATTATTTTTTTTTATGTTTTTCCTGCACATCCTCCTTTGGAAGCCAAATGCTTTGGAAGAGCTATTATTAAATCTGTAATATATCAACAAAATGATTTAATGCAGTGGAGAAGACCTATTTGAGATATTTTCCATGGTGCACCAGGACAAAAATACAAAAGTGTATAAAACATTTACTGCAATTCACTACCACTTCATTCTAAGGGACTAAATAATGGATAACAACATCATTGCCTCCTTACATATATTTCTATTGCTTATTTATCTAATATGATCTCTATCCAGTTGTGCCACATTGATTTGCAAGACTACTGATGTGAGATGTAATCTTCCTTCTGGAGGGACTGGTGCAACAGTGTCACACTTTGTCTCATATTTACAGTCATAGATCTTACCTGGCATAATCAAAACCGGACCACTGCTCTGCTCTAAAATTTGAAAGCTCTGAAAATCTCTATCATTGCAGAGCTCTCAGTACAATTTTACGCTCCTCCTAACAGCTGGGAAGACTAGCCTTCATATTCTGCTCCTATTGACTTTTCTCTGGTCTAATCTGATTTATTCCCTTTTCCTGAGTATCATGAAAATGAATGGAAGTCCACCTGCTTCTTACAGTCAGAGAGCATCACCATGGTGGTCAATGGGAAGCATGGGCCAAAGCTTGTAACCAGCACTGGAGTAGGTGACCTAATGACAATAAATGACAGGACTGGAGAGAAAGCAATGGTGCATCCCAGAGACATCCCACGCTCCGTTCCGCACTCCTGGCTGCGCAGTCCTCACTCCCACACCAGGTCTGGCATTCCTCTGCCCCTTCAAAAGAGCTGGTTCAGCTGCTTACATGGCAGAAGACTATTTGCATTTCTTAAAGAGGCCATCTTCCAGTGCCACAGTGAACTGATGTGTCTGGGCTGTGCGTGAGCCAGTCCCTGCAGTGGGCATGGGGATGCGGGGAGCTGCCCGGGATGCGAGCGGGCAGCGAGGGCTGTCCCCCGGCTGCAGGGAGCCACCAGCCTGGCTCCGGCCTTTTGGGAAAACTCAGTAGATTCCTGCAAGCTGCCTCACTAGAGCCAGTTAAGCCAGGATGTGGCAGGATGCTGTGTTTTAGCTTAGGGCATCAAGAACTGGACACCTTTAAAAGCATTAAGGTTTCCACCCTCCTGTACATTCTGACCTGTGGCTACAAAGGGTTTCCCCTTGCCTAAGGCTGACTTGGGTCCAGCATCAGGCCCTTTGCACACACGGGAACAAGGCGAAGACGGTCTCACCTCCCCTGTCTTAAGACAGAAGTCAAATGCCCTAATCTCTCTTCTCTCACAAAAGAAGGGCGATTATTTTGCCATTGAACATTACTTTCCTAATGTTCCTTAAGTCGGTTGCTAATTTCAGTGAGAGTTCTGCTATAGGAAACAATCTGGTTATGGGCATTTCATACCCATTTTAAAATTATACTAGAAGAGATAGAACCTGAACTCAAAATAACATCAAACTGTAGCAAATACAGAATTGGAGCACTAGTAACTTTTAAACATTCATAATCTGTCTCCTCATTCACACATACCTTTTTTCTCCGTCTTATCAGAAACTTTTCCCCCGATGGGTGAGTAAGTAGTATCCATGGATTCTGTTCCTTTATTTCCTTTGCTAACTCCATTTTCATATAGCTGCCCTTCAACAGGCTGTAGTTGCCAGGTTAAACCAAACAAGTGTACTGCTGCAAAAAAATGAAGACCAATTAATTGATGTCTAAGCTACAGCACCTTCAGTCAGACTAAGAAAGAATGCTATGACCCAGTTTCTGCAAAGTGAAGTATTACTTCATTCTGTTAGTAATAAATCAGAATTTCAAGGGGTCTAATGAGCAATTTACTATTTTACCTTAAAACTCAATGTTTAATTAGTTTTCACACTTTCTTTTGGAGCTCAGCCAGGTCAGAGTGATGAATTTCTACAGCAGTTAATGGAAATATTTGCAATTAAAAGGATAACAGTTGAATTAACTCAATATTGTGTGACAGATCCTAATGCTACATCAGCATTGTCCCTCAGCTTTCAACTGTCCAAGAGCTCAGTTTGTGGATTAAAGCACTGACACCAAGTAAAAGTTCTCACCTTTCCAATATAGTTCTGATAAAACTCTGTCCACTGCATTCCCAAACCTTTTCATTTAGATTAAATGTTAGGAAAAACACTGACGCCATAGATTTACTGTAGAATTACACTGCAGATAAAAAACTTGCTCTAGATCTAAAATACATGCAATTGTTCTACAACACATATTAACAGAAATACAGTTATTTATGTATGCACTGGGAAATCTAAATTAATCCTTTCATGAAGTTATAAACCATCCTTATTACCATAGGTGGGGGCTGCCTACCCCCTTGGCCCACACAGCCATTCACCTTTTTTGCTTTCCTTGCTGTTGTTTCTGATTTGAGGCATCGAAGGGTGCTAGGAGCAAGACAGCAACAGAGGATCTTATTTTAAGCATAATATGACAGTACTGCAGTCATTCCAGACAATTACCTAGATCTTACTGAGGAGGGCAAATTCTTCCAGAGAGAACGTAACCTTAGCACTGAAGTAACTCAGCAGGGAGGACTGATGACCCACTAAAGTACGGACTGAGGATACCCCCCACAGAGGAGCTGCAATTGTCAAAGAGCAAAACCCAAGTATCAGTCTCTTTATCCATACGCAGCAATTTGCACTGAGTAGGATCTGCCCACAGTGGGAGCCCATAAGGGAATATATTTGTTCTTCCTGAATCGTGTAGGAACCTCAGAGACTCTCAGGAGAAGTCAGTGTGATCTAGAATGGGTCCTGCGTTTAGAAAGGACATCACTTTCTTTTGCGCTTGCACATACTTTAAGAAAAAAACTCAATACAAACAGGATACTAGAGTCTATGATTCTATTTTCTCTGTGTTTGCTCACAAGCCTCCCCTGCATGCTGAAAAGTCAAATTATAATATATATATAATAATATATATTATTATTGCCATACTACCACAGGAACGCAAAGCTGCCAATCTACAATCACGAATTCCAGATGCGTGCACTCCTGGATCACCCAGCTGCAGATACATGGCCCAAATCAAGCAAATGAGAGTGTTTCTATCAAACTAGTGAGGTGAGGTGACAATATTTGTGACACATTTGTATTTTTTTATATTGGCTTCAGGTGGAGAGAGCCAAACGTACTGAATTCTCAAAGCACTGCTTCACCATCAGGTCTGGGCTCTGGAGACACACCACTGGCCAGCAAATTTCCACTCCCCAGAAGAGATATTGGACACTTACCCCAGTGTTAATGGTGAGATCTCCAGCCAGAGACTTGCCTGGATTGCTTCATATTGTACCGACTATCTATGGATTCTACAGATTCATATTCAGTCACCAAGGGATCACGCTAATACTTTGAAAAGGCTCTCGCAGTCAGATCACACAGACCTAAGCTCTGATCTTTGAGCTCATTAATGCAAGGCAGATTACTTCAACGTACATAAGGTACAACAAAAATCAACATGCCTTGACATCTCTCGAGCAGGCAGCTCTTGCTCCTGGCTTGAGCTTCTCAACATTATTATTTTTTAAAGAGTTAACCACATCAAAAAGGAACAAAGTTCAATGGGGTTGATAACTAATGAATGTACACTTCATTTATACTAATGCAAATAATTATATCAGCACTTGAGACAGATCAACACTAGAAGCAAAATGTAACTGCATACATCAATAAGGTTTTAGTGATTATAGACTCATGAATATAAAGAATATGGCTTTCTTATGCTATTTCCATTGTTGCTATTATTCATTTCCTAAGACGGCATTTGCATGTGCTGCAGAGTGTACATCACAAAGCAAGGACTAAATATGTAACGCACCTTTTTCCTCACTGTGTTTTTTCCAGATTACATACAACTTTGCCTTTTGCCATCCATCTGCACCAATTCCAACAGTTTGTTTGTTTTGCCTTCCTTCAGGCTGGGGAAGTGCTGCTGTTTTTATAGTTCATGCCAAAGCTTGGCAAGCTAGCAAAACTATTTGTATGTGTGCTTGACAGTTTCCTCCCTGACAAACACCAACTGCACTGTAGAGATGAGGGTCTCTGCCAGCCTTGGACTTCTAGCCCATGGGAGAGGACACAGGATACTGGTAGAGCAGCTTCATGTTAAACAATGTGCAAGACTGAGTGTTTGAACAACCAAATACATTGCTACGACAATAAGGTCTACTTGAGTTAAACTGAATGGCTTCTATCACTGCAGAAACCTGGTCATCTGGCAATCCAAAAAGCAACCCGCTTCTCATTACATTAGCTATAGCTTTTAAAAAATTACCTTCAGAGATCCAGGTATCACTGGTAATAACCAGACCACATATACTAGGAAAGCCACAAATTCTTAGACACACATTTTTTCAGAATTACAGGGAATAATAAATGTTTATTTAGCAGAAACGGAGCCTTACCTTGCCTCTTCATTTTCTGTGATACTTTTATTTTACTTAGGGTATAGATAATTGCTACAAAGCTTGTGTTTCCTGCAACACATGTACGTCACGTTTTAAATATACAGATACTTCACCAAGTAGGAGTAAATAAAACTTTCAAAGCTCTCTCTCTCACATCTCTTTGGAAATCAGTAGGCATGTACTGAATGAATTAAAAAGCTCAAAGGAACTTTGAGTCACTCATTCTTTGATTTTTCTAGTGGATTCCTGGCTTGTGCTTTTCCCCTTTTAGACCAAGGGGCACGGAAAATGCTGTGGCACTCAACAGTGAAGCACAATGTCATTTCCCACAGCACACATCCATTTGTAAGATTCTCAGCTGTATTTCCCATGTGTAGTGCCCAGGGATAAGACCTTACTCCACAGACCAAGTGGAAGATGACACCAATACTCTGTCCAATTTAGGACTGGGCTGGGTAAAAAGCGGGGGGATTCACTTTCTGATGAAGGTCTCTGCCCTTTCCTCAAAGGTCAGCCTTCCACACTGATGTTGACACAAAAAGATCTTGACTGTAGTACTCCTGAGGGTTGGTTACTGACTAACAAACAGTCCCAAACCCCACCATTACGAATGACTAAAGATGTATTATTGGATGTAGATCACGCTCCCGCCGAACACAAAAAACAGCCTTTGAGGCCTGATGACTACACAGGTACTACAGAAAAGGCAAAACTTGCTTTGGCTCTGCCTACCTGGCATTCCAGAAAAAGTCTACAACCAGTTACCCTACACCTAAAATACCTCGGCTACTACTAGGGTGCGTAAGGTCATTGGTGAACTGCTATGGTGTGGAGGAATGGTTAACCGAGAAAGGACATGTGGACATAGGATGACTCGCTCTGCATGGTATGGGGAAGCATTATACTCAGAAAAGGTAATTGTGGTTATGGAAGGAACGGTTTGTGCAC